>JAHWFO010106844.1:308718-352780 GCA_023313115.1 Rhysida immarginata
TTACAATTTTGACTGTGTAACTCGGAAACTTCTCGTTGGAATTCAATCAAATTTTAACGGTATACACAGTCTTATGTACCCTGTTATTTCTCCAAATTTCATTAATCTAGGCCTTACGGAACCTGAGTTATTAACTTGTTGAACTTGGTGTTTGCATTTTTATTTCTGTTCATATCTCAGTTATCGTTCAAATTTGGACCCATGTTCATAGGACGTTTTGTGTTTATCTTAACCTCTATAATACCCCCTCTAAGTATTTTACATTCGATGTAAATCACCCTGTATACTTAATGTTTTTTTTTTTTATTTGTCTTTTTGTCTTTGTTCTCGGTGCCTTGGTGGGGATTCCTGTGTGGCACCGATCTACCTTTATCCTTATCTTTGGTAGCAATAAACCAATCAATCAATCAATCAATATCTTAGCATTGAAAGTTCCAATGGTATCATATGGTACCACATGGCACCATTAGGGCACGTGCTACTAAACCAATAACCATTATCATTATTTACTCGTTATATTCACTCATTACATGTTGTTACGATTGTTTGATATATTACATGCCATATTTTAGCTTTGAAAGTTTCAATGGTACCATTAAAACACGTATTACTAAACATTTCACACCAGCATTATTTATATATAATTCATTCATGAGACATCCTTGCACGTACACGTGCCATTAGACCAATACCTGCTATCATTAGTTACTCTTATATATTCGTTCATGATATGTTGTGACGATTTGTTTGATATATTGCATGCCATATCTGGTTATAGGAAGATTTTAAGGGGGTATCATAATGGTACCATTAAAGCACGTGCCATTATAGTACGTACTTATTCCGGCTATCTCACGTTGGTACTTGTTCGTGCTCGTCCCATATTAATGGATTGGTGAAAACAGACTTTGAAAAAGTTTATTCGTTTTCAAATTATTGTAATAAATACTAAGCTCCCTAGGAATAAAAAAATTCTCTTGATTTAGAGACCGAACTAAGCGCCCTTTCAATAATCGTCAAACACGTGCATCCTGCACGCGCACCATCTCATTAACGTTTAGAGCACGCGCAGAGCCGAACCCACGTATGTTCTCAACACGCGTTTTCACGAATGCGAGCATAATTCGTGTCTTCCAGCAATTCAATACATGCACTCTTTCTATTGCAACGCAATGAATTGTGGGATTGTCTACAGACGAACGGACGGACAGACGGACAGCTGGACAAACCGATCACATAAGCACATTTCTATATATAGAAAATGTGCTAAAAATCATCCAAATCGGACCAACCAATCACCCACAATCACGTGGTGAACCGTTTGTAGCTTACAAACAGTCACTGCACAAACAAGTTACTTCAAACAGTTTAAAAAAAAAGTTAATCAACAAAATGCTGGATGTGACGACCGTGGGCACCATAACACAATTGGGCACGGAACCTAACTGACGCCAAAACATCGGCAAGCATGGCTGGTGTCACTCCTCGGCAGGATTCCTGGATTCGTTGAACCAGATCCTCCAGTGAGGCGGGCTGCGTAGCATAAACCTTGTCCTTCAGGTATCCCCACAAGAAAAAGTCAAGTAGTGTAAAATCAGGGGAGCGGGGTGGCCAACGAACTGGTCCTCCTCGGCCAATCCATTGTTGTCCAAACATCTCACTTAGACGCTCGCAAACGACTAACCCGTAATGTGGAGGAGCTCCATCATGCTGAAACCACGTGCCCTGATACGAGGCCAATGGCAAATTGTCAATGAAGTCTGTGACTACCACGTTGAGAATTTCAGCCCGGTAGCGTTCTGCAGTCAGTGTTCCATCGTAAAAATACGGTCCAACCACAGTGTCATTGTACAATCCACACCACACATTGATTCTCCAGTTCACTTGATGAGTTGCTTCTCGCAGACATCGTGGGTTTTCATCTGCCCAATGATGATGGTTGTGCCTGTTGATAACTCCATCCCTGGTGAACTGGGCTTCATCTGTCCACAACACCTCATGAATGAAGTTTGGATTGTCATCCAGGCAGGTAAGTAACCAGTTGCAGAAGGCGGCCCTAGCAACATAATCCAATGGCAGTAACTCCTGGTGACAATGAATATGGTATGGGTGAAAATAATGTGCGTGTAGAATGTTGAGAACAGTCTCTGATGGCATCCAACATCTGCAGCAATTGCTCTGCTGCTTGTGTGGGGATTTGCAGCAACTGCAGCCAAAACTAGTGTTGTTGTATCCTCGTCACAAGGATTGTCGTCCTCGTTCTGCATTAACATTTCCTGTAGCCTCGAATCTTTGAATAATGTGACGCATTGTTTGACGAGATGGATGGCGTTCGTTAGGGTATCTGTCTCGATACAACCTAACTGCAGCATGTAGGTTTCTCCTTGCCTCTCCGAAGCAGAAGATCATGTTGACCATTTCCGGAACAGTGTAGCTTGCCATCCTGGAATTGTTCTGTCTTCTGTGTGCTGAAACATGCCTTTTATTTGCTTTTCCGCATGAAAGTGAATGTGACTATGGTAATTTATGTTAATTTTTTGATTTGCATGCTTTACATGGTGGAAATATCAACATTCAGTTTTCTTTGTGCTGTGTGACTATTTGTAAGCTACAAACAGTTCACCACGTGATTGTGGGTAATTGGTTGGTCCGATTTGGATGATTTTTTTTGTTTACTTTTGTTTGTTTTTTTATGCTGAACAATTTTGCAATTGGGTTTTTTCTCTATCCCTTACGGTTTTTGAGATAAATTTTGAATGTGTCCTAATTTGCATATTTGGGATGATGAAAAGTGCACCATGGGATAGGCCACCCACAACTTCCTATTCATTGGATTCATCAAAATTGACATATCTGCTTCGGTTCAAAAAATAAAAGGGGGGTTCAGACTTTTGTATTCACCCTGTATAATAAAATACTTCAAATACACAGTTAACGAAAAGATAAACTTCTCAGTCCGTGATGGGCGTGTGAAAGAATTATTAATCAGCTACTCTCATGTTTAGCCATGTGTTTTGTATCATCTTCACTCACTTTTGGCCATGACAGTTCTGGGCATGGAGCTTCCCAATTTGCTTGGGAGTCTATCTTTAATATACGTCGGCGTATTGCAATGAAGCGTATTGCAGTGAAGCGAACTTTGCTCTTGTGCGTGTGGAATGAACGGGAGCGATGCGCGATGTTGAATCGGCAGTTTTTTTGAGTCGTGCCGTTGTTTTTCGAACTTCACTATCTTGACCATGAGTAATGATGTGTTGTTAAGCAATGTCGACATTAGATGTATTCCTGGGATGTTACGGCTTATCAGCGAATTAGAAGTCAGTGCGGTTTGCACTTGTACGAGGGGTGATCAAAAAGTAAGGTTAAAAAGCCTGCAGTGAAACGTGTACATTTTATTTCATATAACCAATACAGCCAACTGGCAATGCATACATAAGGTTATTTTTTGACATAGTCTCCATATCGGTTTAGGCACTTGTCGGTTCGTGGGATGAGTTTGAATATTCCCTCCTGGTAAAAATCCTGTCCTTGCGTGTTCAGCCACGTTGTCGCGAAGTGTTTCACCTCCTCGTCTGAGGCGAATCGTCTCCTAGGTGCCATTTCAAGTGAGGAAAAAAGGTGAAAGTCGCTTGGAGCGCGGTCCGGGCTGCGGGGAGGGTGTTCGATGATGTCCCAGCAAAACTGTTTCAACAGCGTGGTGGTCATCTGGTTGTATGAGGTCGCGCTTTGTCTTGAAGGAGGATGACGTCCTCAGTGAGAGGTCCTGGCCGTTTCCTCCTGATTGCTTCGCGCAATCGTGTCAAGGTCTCGCAGTATCGGTCAGCGGTCACTGTGTGCCGTTTTTCCAAGAAATCTACGAGTATACCACCCGCGCGATCCCAGGACACTATGGCCATCACCTTCCACAGCCCAGAAAATCACCACGCTGTTTAAGCAGTTTCGCTGGGACATCATCGAACACCCTCCCTACTTTCATCAAGCAACTTTCACCTCTTTCCTCACTTGAAGGAGTGCCTAGAAGACCGACGATTCGCTTCAGACGAGGAGGTGAAACACTTCGCGACAACGTGGCTGAACACGCAAGGACAGATTTTTTACCAGGAGGGAATATTCATCCCAAGGACCGACAAGTGCCTAAACCGATATGGAGACTGTCAAAAAATAACCTAATGTATGCACTATCTATCAGTTGTCTGTATTGTTTGTATGAAATAAAATGTACACGTTTCACTGCAGGCTTTGTAACTCCCCTCGTATATATTCTCTACTTTCAGTGAATATAGAGGGCGCTGCTATTTTTGAAAAATGGCGGCGAAAGTAGGATCCACCGCACAATTCGTTTTACATGAACATACTTTGAATATTACACTGTGATATTTTTCAGTACGCTGGTAGCAAAAAACACTGCTTAGTGGAGTTAGAAACAGTTATGAATGCAAAACATATTATTGCTTGTGGCAAAATAAGTAAAACAATTTATGGCACTGTTTGTTTTCAATAGTTTCGAAAGAGAAAATGCCTGCTCTTCAAAGTGTTGACTTGGATTCAGTTTAAAAACTTAAGCTGCTTATTAAGGCAGTCTGCATGGCTTGAAGTCATCATAACATCCTGAGTATTTTCATCCATAAAATCACTAAATAATTCAGTGATGCATTGAGTGTTGGTTGATTTAGGCAAATCAATTACTGTATTTTTCTATATCGCCAGCTTCATCTTGATTAATAATGGAATGTAGTTGTTCATTATGACTGTAAAAAAACACATTATCAAAATGATAAATTAATAAATTAAATTTTCTACTACAATTCTGAGTACACTTCTAGATTCAGCTCTAAGTGTCCGATTTGTTTTGTGAAGGATCAATTTGTCAAGTGGTCGATGTGGTAAGCACCTGCTGGTTTCAACTTTCGTTTTAATGCTGGCATACTTAAAAAATGTTAGTTGTTAGTTGAAAAGTTATTAATGTATGAAATACTAGCTGATATACCCGGCGTTGCTCGGCCTGTTTTTTGATGAAAATTTGCAATTTCTGAATGTGAATAAACAGAAAAAAAGAACACATGAAAATAGCTTGGGGATTAAAGCCACAGCCAGGGGTGAAGAAACGTCAGATCAGATTATGGTTTCATTTTCTTTCTACTTCCATCTTCTTTCGAAGAACATAATTCTTCTCCGTTTTTCTCCGGCACTGCGTCAAACCCACTCAGCTAAACACAACATTCCAACATGAGCGAAGCCGAGTAGAACTGCTGAAGGGTCGTAGTTGGAGAGGACAACCATGGGGAGCATTTTAAAAGAAGTCTTTTTCGTTTCTTGAAATTGAATTTTTACTATATTAATTCTAAACTTTTTCACGTATTCGTTTTTTCTGAATATTCAGATTCAGATATTGCAAAATTTCATCAAAAAACAGCCCGCGCTACGCTGGGTATATCAGCTAGTAACTAAATCAACCATTAAGGAATGACATAACCAAGTACCGAAAGGCTAAACTAATCGCTGTCACAAAATTTTTGAAACATTTAAAAAATTTCTGAAAATTTTAGAGGATGTCATAAGGGGTGGGCAGCAAGATCTCCGGATATGAACTCGATTGAGCATGTAGGAGAGAAAACGTACATAATAACTTTTTATTCGTTCTCATTTTATCATTTCGAGTTGTTTGATATACCATTTGCTATATCTTATCATTGAAAATTTTTGAGTTGTCATAAGGGCACCATTAAAGCACGTGCCATTGAATCCATTTCGACCATTATTAAAATGGTTCATTCGCGGAACCATCTTTATCAGTTGGCGAAAACAGTGATTATTACCGCTTATATCTCGCCATTAACATTTGTTTGATATATTACTATTATTTAGCATTGAAAATTGCTAAGTGGGTTCATGAAGGTACCATTTGTGCAAATGCCAAAGAAACGATTTCGATCATATTTGTGATTGGTTCGCGTCATGAACCATATTACTCGACTGACGAAAACTTATTTTGAAAAACTTCCTTAGCCTTGGAGCTATGTTCCTTTATTACACATCATTCCAAGATGTTTGATATACAGGGTCTTTATAATTAAAGTTACATTTTGACATGGCCATAAAAAAAACTACTGGACCAAAAGCTATAATACTTGGTAATATTATACAAGAGGGTATGGGAAGTTCATATCCACTAAAAAAAATTAGTTCAAAAGGTCACCACCAGCATGGAATGGCGCTCTATGCAATATTCGTACACGAAGACATAGGTTAACACGTCTTTAATCGTTACTAAAAATAATTTTAGTCATATAACTAATTTTAGTAACGATTAAAGACTTGTTAACCTGTGTCTTCGTGTCTAATTTCGTATACGAATATTGCATAGAGCGCCATTCCATGCTGGTGGTGGCCTTTTGAACTAATTTTTTTTGGTGGGTATGAACTTCCCATGCCCTCTTGTATAATATTAACGAGTATTATACAGTCAGTTTCAAAAAGTTAAGACCACCCTGCACTTTCATCTCCTTGCTAAACATTTTATTTTTGTTTTTGCAAAATACAAGGTTTAACAGGCATTTCGAGTTAGGATTACAATAGTAGTATACAAGCATTGTCATAGAACAAATTAGCATTAACACATGTCAAAACAAAAGAAAGTTATATGGCATCAAAGCTTGGAACAGTGTGTTACAAAGTTAGGACCATTGTCAAAATGTTAAGCTGATTAATATTTTGTTACGTCACCCTTTGCTTTGATAACTGCTGCAATACGGTGAGGCATGCTGGCAACAAGGTTTGTACATAATTTTTTTTACGAGTATAATATGTATATGGGCTATTATATTTCCTAATATGGGCTACTCCTATATTTATTTATTTATTTATTTATGAAAAGAAAAAAACTTTTACAATGACCCAGTCCAGAGCCGGTATGGCCTCTAGGCCGACAAGTGCGGTCTCCGGAGGGTAAAGCATAAATAAAAATAGTAGCTTATTAATTATCTGGAATTTTTATAAGAATTAATATTAGTAGATTTTATTATGCAAAATTTATGTTAGTATTAGAGTATGAATAGAGAATTTAATATGTTAGTCGAGAAGGGGCATTAGGGGTTAATTGAGTTTAGGAATGATTTTATGTTTCTTTTAAAGGAAGCTGGGTTTGGGGCTTGTCTTAAATACTCTGGCAAGATAGCCCACCATTTTATTCCTGCATGGGAGATGCACTTACTTTGGTAGTGACGCTTGGCGAATGGGCAACGTATTGAGGAGGCAGATCTAGTGGGGTAAGGGTGAAAATCGCATTGAAACTGTATTATTGGTGGATTAGGAACATATAGATAGCCATTAATTATCTTAAAAATGAATGATAGAAGCTGCTGAATATAAATTTGATTTATTATTAGTATTCGGAAATGTCCAAAGTAATGAGTTACCGAATATAGATTAGGAATTTTTAAAAGTATTCTAAAAAACCTTTTTTGTATGCGGAAGATTCTGGTTAGGTTAGTATTAGAAGTAGAACCCCAAAATTGAACACCATAACATAGTGATGAATGGATAAGTGTATTGTATAGTAATAATAAAATTTCAGTAGGGAGATATTGGTGTTGTGATATTGTACCTAATCTTTTACTAAGAGTCTTGGATAATTCATTTATGTGATAATTCCAGGAAAGGTCAGGTGATAAATGTAATCCTAGGTATTTAAAAGTATTAGTAGGAGATAAAAGGATTGAATTGTAATAAATTAGCAACTTGTGAGGGACAGAATGTTTATTTTTTTGGGCAAAAATCATGTATTTGGTCTTGTTAAGATTTAAAGATAACTGGTTTATTTGGATCCATTTATTTAAAATGGCTAGCGAGTGATTGATAGATTCTTGGATACTTGTAATGGAAGTGTCAGCATAAGAGAGAGTCACATCGTCCGCATAGAGGATAACAAAAGAAGGCAAAAGTATGTATGAAAGGTCATTTATGAAGAGGTTAAAAAGAAGCGGGGATAATATGGAGCCTTGAGGGACACCATGATTACGTACTAAATTCGAGGAAGATTTATTTCCAATAGCTAATGTATATTGTCGATCAGATAAAAATTCAATTAACCAATTTAGGGGTGGGCCACGTACGTTATAAAAGTTAGTGAGTTTGTGTATTAAAAGGTGCAGCGGGATGGAATCAAAGGCTTTTGAGAAATCTAGAAATATAGAGACTACGTATTTGTTATCTACCATATTTGAAGTAATATATTCAAACAATTCATAGCAAGCTGTCTCAATACCGTGTTTTGGTGAAAAACCATGTTGCGCGGAAGAAATTAATTTATTATTAAATACATAGTCAGATAATCGGCAAAAGTAAAGTTTTTCAAAAACTTTAGAAAAAACAGGTAGAATTGAAATTGGCCTATAATTACTAAAGTCTAACGGACTACCTTTTTTAGAGACTGGGATGATTTTGGCTTGACGAAGACATTTAGGGAAGGTACCGTAAACTAATGAATTATTAAAAATATAAGTGAGGGGGAGGAGTAGACTAGAGGATACAGTTTTTATTATGTCAGCACGAAATCCTAAAGGGTCAATTGTGGTAGAAGGTTTTAGTTGGCGAAAAATGTTGGCAATTTCTTCTGGGCAAGTAGGAGAGATAAAGAATGAAAGGGATGTAGGGGGAGTATTGTAAGGATAATGTAAGTCAGAATTGGATATATTAGGAGCGGGGGGTAGTAGAGACTTTAAAAATTCTGTTAAGGAGGAAGAAGTAACACTGGAAGGGTCAGAGAATGGTATAGATGAAGATGGTGGGCCACGGATAAGTTGGTTTAATGCTCTCCATTTATGCTTACAATTTGAGATTTTGTGAAAAAAGCGGGTATAGAATTCTTGCTTTGTAGATTTAATGATGTTGCGTGTGAAATTTGAGAACGATTGGAATTTAGATTTAGTACGTTGACAAGGGTTACGGCGGAATTTTTGATATAGTGCATTCTTATGTGTTATTAGGTTGAATATATAATTATTTATCCAGGGTTTGCGGAAGGGTTGACTAGGTTTAGGAGGAGAAGGGAAAACAAAAGGAAAATAGCGATTAAGCCCCAAGGTAATGTGAGTCAAAAATTTTTCCATTAAAATATTAGTATCTACATCATTATTGAAGATACCTAGCCAGTCAGTTAGCTCTAGATAGGAATGAAAAATTGCTAATCTAAGAAATGTAACTAATCTGTGTTTACTGACAGGAGTTGACGAATTAGGAATTGATACTGGGACAGAGAGATAAAAAATTGGGAAATGATCTGATATAGCTAGGTCAATGGACCCACCGAGGCTATTATCAGAGAGGGTTGTGAAACACTGATCAATGGCTGAGTATGTTTTGTAGGCAGTGGAATAATGGGTAAAAGAGGGAATTACTTGAGTAAGCCCAGAGCAATGCATTAGATCTAAAAAATTATCTAGACTAAGGGATGATTTTGAAAAATCAATATTAAAATCACCCATAATAAATAATTTCTTATTTGTTGAACAGAGATCTAATAACATAGAAGAAATATAATTTAGAAAAACTGAAAATTCACCAGAAGGTGGGCGGTAAATTATAGAAATGGTTAAATTTTTGTTAACTGAAATCGTTAAGATCTCATAATTGGGAGTAATTTCTGTATATTTAGAACAAGCAACAAAGTGTAAAGAATTTGAAATATATAATACAATGCCTCCTCCTTTCTTTTGTTGACGACTAATAGCAGTGCATGTATAACCATCAATGGTGGGGACTTCAGATGTGATATGGGTCCAAGTTTCCGTTAATGCTATTACGTGTGGGGGAATTTTAAGCAAAGATAGGGATAAGAGGAAAGTGGTGAAATTTGCCTTGATGCTACGAATATTTAAGCAATATAAAAATAAGTGGTGTTTAAAGGAGTCTGGGAAATGATTAGTTATAAGTGTGTTAAAGTTATCAAGTGAGATGGGTTTGTCAAAGGACGACATAAGAAAGAAGTTAATTGTTTAACAGAATAGAAATGGTATCTCCAAAAAAAACATAAAAATATTGGAAAAATAAAAATAAAATATATTAATTAATCAATACGTTCGAGGTCATTTAAGGAGCGAATTGTAACGAGATTTTCAGCCAAATTTTTCACCATTATCTTCCCATTTCGTGACCATGCATTACGGGAACCAAATTTAGTTTTAGCGGTCATTAGTAGACGAAATCGGTATGGTGTTAAGTCCTCAACCAGGCCAAGAGTTGAGCCTCTTAACTTACTCCAGTTTTTTAAAATCAGGTCCTTCTTAATGGTGGAAGAAAGTTGCATGATGATTGTGCGTGATTTCGTCGAAGTACGAGAGCTGAGTCTGTGGATTGCAAGAAAGTCAGAAGAGGACAATTTAACGTTCAGCTTTGATGAGAATAGTTCACAGCATTTGTCGAGTAGATTCTCAGTGGGCTCTTCCGGGAGATTGAAAAGGCGAATGTTTGTACGCCGGGAATACTGCTCGATATCGTCAATCTGAAGTTTTAAAAGATCCGTCTGAAAATTATCATTGATAGAAGTGGGGAGATCCGGGAGGTTAACTGGAGTAGATTGGGCTAAGGACTGCTCAATAGTGGTAAGACGAGAGTCAATTTCTTTTAATCGTGATTCCGATGCAATAATGCGGCCTCTAATCATCAAGTTTTTCAGTGAACTTTTGCAGAATCAGATCTGCAAGGTGATCTAATGTTTCAGAGTTGGAAAAGTACTTAATTATACTTTTCTCAATAGAGGATTCGATGATCTCAGTTGACATTTTAACAGGAGAGTCAGAAGGAGTATTTCTAGTTGATGGTTTCCTAATTTGATTCTTTTCATCTCTCAATGGCATGATGGGAAGTTGGGCGCTGTATTTAAATTAGGAAGATTCAAGAAGTAGATCATTGTAGAAACATCAAAATAAAAATGACACCATTTCAATCTGTAGGTGTTCAATTAACCAATCTGGATATTCATTCTTGAGGTAAAAAAGATCTAACTTCAAAGGCTGAAGGAAGAAGTTTAAAGCAACAATGCTAACAATATTATCTTTATATTTTTTAAACAACCAGCTTAGGAAAGTCTAAACAATGAACTGTGGATTGTTTGATAAAATGAGTTCTTTTCTTTATCCAAATTTGTAAAATACTAACTTAAAATATCCATGGAACGAGAAATTTAAAGTGTAATGAACCAAAAAGAATGGCGTAGGAGGATCTCCAGAAGATGTCACGACAGGATGGCAAGAATAAATAGATAATATATAACAAAATACCTAAAAACTCACGCAAATATATCCACTGCAATAACAACACTGCCGTCGCTATAAAATTGTGTTCGGACTGATATTAGACCATTCCTCAGTCAAAACGTACTCCAAATCTTGTTTAGTGCGAGGTTTCCTTATCTGAACACGTTTTTTCATTTGTGACCATATATTCTCAATGGGTGACAAATCTGGACTGTTGGCAGGCCACGGAAGTACTTGAATGTCTTTCTTCAAGCCAGCGTTTGGTAGAAGTGGCGATATGACATGTTGCTCCATCTTGTTGAAAAATGAAGCGCCGATGACGTGGATACAGTTTTGCAATAGATGGCAAAAGTGCGGTTTCTAGAATATCACGGTACTTTTCACCATTCACAGTCCCGTTAACAATCTGTAAAGAACCAGTGCCAACACCAGACATGCATCCTCAAACCACTAGCTTAGCTGGAAACTTTGAGCTGCGTCGAATGCAATCAGGCAAGTATTCTTCACCCTTCCGTCTAATTACTTTGCGACCAACACTTCCAAAACAAACCTCAAAAGTTGATTCATCACTAAATATTATGGTGTTCCACTTCTGAACAGACTAGTCCTGACGCTCCTTTGCCCATGCTAATCGATTTGCTTTTTGTTTTTAAGTCAGAAGTGGTTTTGATTTTGCTTTGCAGGATTTATAATCCATCTTTGCAAGACGCCGTTGACATGTAGCAATTGACACATTGTTGCCAATGACTTCACACCAATCTGCTGCTATTTCAGGAACAGGTGCATGTCGTTTTCTGATGACAATTCGCCTCAGACCAGTGTCATCACGTTTTGTTGTGGATGGAGGCCGTCCGGTTGACTTCTTCGGAGCAACAGTTCCACTTTCATTATAACGTTTAATGGTGTTTAACACATCTGTTTTACTGATATGTAACTCCTTAGCTATTTGTCTGCTGCTGTGACCTTTTTGATGACTTTTAATTTTAATACTCCTGATTTCCAAACTTAGAGTCTTTGTTTTCCCCAATTTGTGATACTTTTACATAAAATCACACAAACGAAATCATATGCAAATAAGATTACATGCATCTTTATTCTCCGTTTACCCTTTTTCAGTTATTGGATGATTCCAAACGGAATATCCCATTTTTTTCAATGAAATTTCAATGATGGACTTAACATTTTGACAGTGGTCCTAACTTTGTGAAACACTGTTCCAAGCTTTGATGCCGTATAACTTCCTTTTGTTTTGACATCTGTTAATGTAATTTGTTGTAAGATAGTGTGCTTGTGTTCTACTATCGTAATCCTAACTCAAAATGGTTGTTAAACCTTGTAATTTGCAGAAACAAAAATAAAATGTTTAATGGGGAGATGAAAATGCAGGGTGGCCTTAACAATTTGAAACTGACTGTAGCTTTTGGTCCAGTAGTTTTTGTTTTTTTTATGGCCATGTCAAAATGTAACTTTAATTATAAAGACCCTGTATAACAGGTCATATCTTAGTCTTGAAAGTTTCAATGAACCATAATGGCTCCACTAGACCAGGTGCCTTTGAAACTATTTCGACTACCATTAATTTTACGTTATATTCATTTATGACACATCATTCTAAGTTGTTTGATATATTACATGTCATATCTTAGCAATGATAGTTCCAATGAACCATAATGGTTGCACTAAACCTGGTGACTTTGAACCGATTTCGGCTATCAGTTTTTGATTTATATTCATTCATGACACATCATTCCAAGTTGTTTGATATATTATATGCCATATCTTATCATTGAAAATTTTGAAGGTGTCATAAGGCTTTTATTAGAGCACGTGCAATTGTATCCATTACGACCATTTTCAAATTGGTTCATGCGCTGAACCATTTTATCATTTGGAGAAAACAGGAATTAATAATGCACATCCCCACAGAAATCTGTTGGTGGAGGACTTTCTGCAAAGTGAGGATATGCAAAGCATCGAGTGGCCAGCAAGATCTCCGAATATGAACTCGATTGAGCATGCATGGGATAAAACGTACCTAATAACGTATTACTCGCTCTTATTTTATCATTTCGAGTTGTTTAATATATACTACTTGCAATACCTTTTCATTGAAAATTTTTGAGGGTGTCCTAAAGGCATCATTGGAGCAAGTGTCATTGTATCGATTACAACCATTTTCAAAATGGTTCACATAGTGCAACCATATTTATCGATTGGCGAAAATAGTAATTAATAACCGCTTCTATCTCGTCATTACGATTTGTTTGATGTATTACTGATTATATCTTACCATTGAAAATTGCTAGGTGGGGTCGTGAAGGTTCCATTTGTGCACGTGCTATTGATCCGATTTAGATAATATTTGTGATTGGTTCGTGTCATGAACCATATTCATCGATTGACGAAAACAGATTTTGAAAATCTTTCATAGCCTTGGAAGAGTTAGAGTTTATAGGACGGACGGACGGACAGACAGACAGAGAGAAAGGTTTCCCCACACTGAGACATAAAGAATCATTCGGTACTTAATAATCCGTATTAAAACTCTTAATTCTTTTTTTTTATATTATTTAAAATTTTAAATTTGCTGATATACCCAGCGTTGTTTGGGCTCTCTTGATGAAATGTTTGCAATATCTGAATATTCAGAAAAAAGTACATATGAAAAAAGCTTGCGAACTAAAGCCACAGCCACAGCGTCAGTTCAGACTATTGTGTCATTTTCATTCTTTTTCCTTCTACGGCACTGCGTCAAACCAAAGATGCCTTTCTTCTCGTCTTTGGTCAAACTCACTCAGCTTTCCACACCATTCCAACATGAACGAAGTCGGCCAGAACTGCTGAAGGACCGTTGTTGCAGAGGACATTCATTGGGAGCATTTAAGAAGTCTTTTCGTTTCCTGAATGTCAATTTCTTTTGTATGTGTTCATTCTGTAATTCTAAGCTTTTTCCATGTGTTCATTTCATCTGGTTATTCACATTTTGAGAATGCAAAATTTCATCTGAAAATGCTCGAGCCACTCCGGCTTTTTCCACTGGTCTCCAAAAAGAAGAAAGTCTCGTTTTGAATGTGACGCCATCTGTTGGCGAAAAATAATTTCTACTTTTTAAGATGAGTTTTAAAGGCAATGGGCGAGTTTTTCGTTTCCGTTACGAATTGAGCAATCAGTTTCCAGAAACCCGAAAATGGAAGTTGCCATTACCCTCAGTGGAAAAACGTATCTGAAAGATGTTCGATACGAAATTGAAAGTGAAACCATGTTTGAAGAATTGGGAATTACAAAAAAAAAAAGAAAAAGCAAAGTTCACGAATAAAAATAAACTGTAAACCCATAGCCAGCGTGGGAAAAAACTAAAAAACAGTTTTCCGCATGTTTAGACATGTGTTTTGCATCTCCAACACTCACTTCCGGCCATGTCGGCACTTGAAGGCGAGGTTTCTCTATTTGCTTCGAGGATGGCAGGAGGAGTCAGGGACTATCATGAGCGCTGCCACTAGAAATTCGAATTTTGTCGAAAAAAGGCGAATTATTTTTTTCAGAAATCTCAGGTAGACAGTGACCTTCCTTTTGCTTTGAAGACTTGATGTGCTAAGTTTCAACTCGTATGGATGAATGGTATAGGAACGCATATGATACAAACAAACCGCAAACAAACAAACATTCATTTTTATATATATAGACTTGCTGATATACCCGGCGTTGCTTGGGCTCTTTTTTGATAAAATTTTGCAAAATTTGATTGTGAATTTTCAGAAAGAATGAAGACTTGGAAAAAGCTTAGAATTTATTTAGTAAAAAATAATTTTGAAGATTCGAAAAGACTTCTTTTTAAAGACTTCTCTCACTTCGGCCCATTAGCAGTTCTGCTCGTCTTCGCTCATATTGGAATTGTGTATTGCTGAGTGAGTTTGACGCAGAGACGGAGAAAAAAGTAGGGAAAATGTATGTAGTTTCGAAGGAAGGAAGTTTTATGAAAATGATGCAAAGTTTTTTTCATACGTGTCTTCAGCCCTGACTGTGGCTATTGTACGCAAGCTTTTTTCATGCGTACTTTTTTCTGTTTTTCACATTCAGTTTTTACAAAATTTCATCAAATTAGAGCCCAAGCTTTGGCGGGTTTATGAAAATACGGAACTGAAAGATGTTCGCAACGAAATTGAAATTGAAACCATGCTCGCAGAATTGTCTGTTTAAATCCGGGTTGGGCGTATAAAAGAGTAATTAAAGTGTTTCCCTCAGGCTTAGTCATGTTTTGCATCCCCCTCACCACTGCCTTCTTGATTCAAATTGTCTTTCAATTTCTTTCTTTGGCTCTGCGTCAAAGTCACTCAACTTTTCCCAACATTCCAACAGCCGAGTTGAACTTCTCTAGGGGCGACGTTGGAGAGGAGCACTTTAAAAGAAGTCTTTTCGAGTCTTCAACATGAATTTTTACTGTATTAATTCTAAGTTTTTTCATGTGTTCATTTCGTCGGCTTTTTCACATTCAAATTTTGCAAAATTTCATTCAAAATACGCTTGGGCCACGCAGGGTGCTGGCTTTTTCCACTGGGTTTCTTTCAAAGATAGTGACCAAAAAGAAAAATTCATTCTTTTTTTCGAAAAGAATTCACTCATGTTTAGTCATGAGTTTTGCATCCCCCTCCCCACTGCCTGTTTGAATCAAACTGTCTTTCTGTTTCCTTCTGCGGCTCTGCGTCAAACTCACTCAGCTTTTCTCATCATTCCAATATGAGCGAAGTCGAGTTGAACTGCTAAAGGGACGTAGTTGGAGCTTGAACTAATAAGTAAAACTCAAGGTTGGAGGGTCATTCATTGGGAGCATTTTAAAAGAAGTCTTTTCGATTCTTCAATATGAATTTATACTATATTAATTCTAAGCTTTTTTTCATGTGTTCATTTCGTCAGAATATTTACATTAAGATGTTGCAAAAATTTCATCAAAAAAGAGCTCGAACAAGAGGTCCGCTAGAAGTCTTTAAAAAGGTGGCGCCATCCATTGACCAAAAAGAAAAATTCATTCCAAAACAACATTCATTTTTATTTTCGAAAATAATTATTTTTTCGAAATCTCAGGTAAACAGGGCCTTCCTCTTGCTTTGTAGATCAAGTGTGCAAAGTTTCATCGCAATCGGATGAATGGTATAGGAACGCATACCTAACAAACAAACAAACATTCATTTTTATATATACGAGGGGTAGTCAAAGTTTTAATTATCATCTCGAAAAAATAAAGTTACGTAATTAATTTTTTGTTTGTATGTGAGTATATATCGGCAGTCCTAGTACATAGTGAAATCCCTATGCCACAGTACCATGGAATGCCGCTAGAGGGACCAAATCAAAATGGTGCAGCCCATTGATAAAATGGAGTATCGTGCGGTGATTCGTTTTCTGCATTTGAAAGGGGAACAAGTCTGCAACTATCCATGCTGAGTTGGTGAAACTCTACAGCAACACTGTACCATCATATGACACAGTGGTTAGGTGGTGCAGATACTTCCGGTGTGGACACACAAGACTGAATGACAAACAACAAAGTGGCAGACCATCTTCCATGAAGAACTGGGAATCATAAAAATGTAAGTAAATAAATGTTTAACATGAATACAAATAGATTAAACTTACGTGCACCTCCGTGCAAATTAACCTAAGCTTAACGAACAAGCTTACAAACTATACCTATGCTTCAAGGTACACTTATCCTACCAATAAATTACATCATAGGCCTAAACGTAGGCCCTTAACGTTATAATTCAGCTAGTAACCTAACTAAAGCTTACAAGCTAAACAAGTGAATACGACGATTAATGTCTTAATGTCCAAAAACTGTAATTACCAAATTCACCTAAAAGTAAATTACATCAAAGGCTCAAACGTAAGCCTTTACAAATACAATTAAGCTTGTAACCTAACCAAAGCTCACAAGCTAAACAACTAAACAATTGAACACGACAATTGATGTCTAAACTGTAAATACCAAAATCACCTAAAAGTAAATTTACAACAAAGGCTCTAACGTAGCCTTTACAATTACCAGATAGTCAGTTAACCTAAAACAAAGCTTAAGAGCTAATCTAAAGCACACAAAGCTACAAGAATAAATGACTCAAATGATAACTACAATATAATAAATATCCGGCAGCCGAGCTGCTTCTTTTGAAGCAGATGGGCAGATGGTATTGCCCTCTACGGAGTTAAGATCTAAAGAGATCTTACAGGTGGCATTATGCAACACCCAACGTAAAACATTAAACACCTCTAACGAGGCAACATGAACTTGGCCCACAGCTTTCGCTGGTCGGAAGCTAACTCCCGACACCTACCCGCTTTGGCCACCCGGGTAGGCAGCTAAAACTTAAGAGCTAAAGTCTAATAGCCGAAAAAGTTTTATAGCTTAAAACAAAACATTGGATATAAGCTAAATAGGAATACAGCAAGTTAACTGGGTCGGCCTTAAACTTAATTACCTAGGGACGGACCTCTCAGTTAACGAGAAAAGCAATTAATAACAATTCAGCAAAATGAAAGCTTAAATATTAATATAAGTATTGAAACTCAAAAGCAAAAGCACAAAATTACAGAAACAGCTCACATAAATTTTGCACTGAACACAAGAGCAAACAAAAAGCTCGGAGCGGCACACTCGCAAAATGAAACCGTCCCAATAGCGAGAAATAGAATTTGATAAATAACTTTTGTCAAAAAGTCTCAAACGATAAAGTTCCAAGTCCGGGGAAGTCCAATTAAGAATAAAGTCTTATACTTAGAAAAAGGGTTACAGGAAATTATGCACTCTACGATAATTCCAACAGGTCGGACCACCTGACTCAGCATTTTATCACAGCAAAGCCGAAATCGCTCCCGAAGTAGGCCTGCATGCCTCCGGGCCAAAAACCACACACTTGCGTATTAAAATGCAAGTCTCGGCGACTTAGTTCAGGGAAGGATTTCCGGACCATATCGGCCGTAAGGCATACCAAAAATGAAACACTCACCAAGCTGTATACCTGGTAGACGGCCGTAACATTCAGCACCCGAGGGACCACGTCGAACGCCGTCGTACAACACCTATTTAGCTGCGGAGGAACGCAATTCATTGCGCATGCATTCTCCGCCAACGTGGCTTCTCGGCACAGCCAGGACTCACACGGCGAGGCACTCGCCGCCTCCGTAGTCGTCTCCGTAGAAATCACTCGAGAACGAGCCTTCTCCTCCGGCGAAGACAAAACCAGACCATCTCGAAGTCCTCCGTCGTTCGCAGCCAGGAGTTTCCCTTTGGTCCGTTCTCCCTTGGTAGACGCCAAATTCCTTCCTCCACTCCGTCGCCGTTCTCTCGACCAGCTCGCAGAAGAGAGGCTCGCTCCTCCCTCATTGGCTGTTGCGAGCTGATGCCGCTCATGACGCGGTCGAAGGCGATTTCGCTTTCGTTCCGTATTCACAAATACTCTGGAGCGCAGACGATCACCTATGCCAACGGAATCATTAAAATTCCGTGACAGACTACTTAATTTTTTGGTTATTAATGACCCACAAACAAAACAATGTTATTAACACTAAATATGTTATCTAAAATAAATGCTACTGTAACAATGCAACTGACAATAGAACTAATGATTTTACCGTAGAATTTCGTGCATGTAACCGTATCGTACTTGAAACAAACTTTTAAAAACAAATATTTGAATATTATTTCATTTCTTTTAGTAGTATATGTTAAAATATGTAAACAATTTTCATCTTTTACCCTATCGTTGCTAATTCCTGTGATAGAAACAAATCTTGTTGAGTCAAGTGTTTGCTGCAGACAAATATGGTAACTATGGCTTTTTCCCCCATTCTAAGTTTTACTTCCCAACTTTTTCTAATGGCTTTATATTTTGGGAAAAAGTGTAAACTTATAGCCTGTAAGATTGTTTTTAATTTGCAGACATACAGACTGCTGTATTTGTTACTTTTTCCCTTTATTTCTTTAGCTGCAACAACGTGTTGAGCCGCGAATCCTACTACCGTTAATGTATGTAATCCTACCGCGAATCCTACTTAACTCAGTTCAAGCAAATCCCACAAGGGCGGCGCCACTTAAACAAAGTAGCGAATAGTCAGCTCCGTTCCATTATTTGTGGAATGCAATTTAATTGCCGTTAGTTCGATGTCCTCTGTCCCGTTTTGATGTCCAGCAGGAATTATAGAGACATGGACTGAGGGTTTCTCCTTGGGTGAGATGAACTTGTGTTCCTTTTAACACGTACCGAACTGAGCGATATTTAGTCGGCGACCGTCATTTACAGTTGTCCACTGGGGCGGAACATATTGCAAGCGAGAGCAGATAACGTGTTGGAATACTGACACACCTGTGTGCAATTGAATCTTTAGTACTTACCTTTTTTTCATACTGTATAAACGTAATGGAAACGAACACTTTGTTCTCAAAAGAAGCGCTGGGCTCTGAGCGAGTCATGTAGCAGCGCTGGTTGTGAAGCTGAGCATTTTGGCTTTGACTCTGGGTGCAGGGTTGCTAGCCCCGGAGAGGTAGCTCGCTCTTGTCTGTTAGCCGTTAGCAGGGAGGTGCAACTCATAGTTTTTTCCGTACTATTTGCGAAATTCAAGATGGCTGACTGGTCAGGCAACTCTACTCGCACTTAGCTGAGAAAGGCAGAGCAATCAGAACAAAAGGTTTAAATAGTTTCGGTTTTCACGCCATAGATTCACAGCATATTTTCTTATCTTTAATGCAATTAGAGGTCTAATTTAATAAATAATGAAATATGAAATTGGTACAATTTGCATTGAATAAAATATGTTTGAGAAAATGAACACTTATTTATGGGCAATGATGTACACTTATTTATGGACATTGTAGTTGTCATTATTGTTTATGAACAACAAAAAACCCAAATCGAATACTTATATTTGGGCAAAAGGACTAGTTATTAAATATTATTAATTGTCAATTAATGTTTAACAGTTACTATCTCAGTTTAATGCCGTGCATTAATAGCGCATGTTTTAAAAGCAGTTTCAGTTTGTCTCATGACATTGATTTACTGTGATATTTTAAAGCATGGTGTTATTACAAAAAAAAAAAAAAAGTTTAAAGAAGCTTAATGTTAAAAACTGAGTTCACGAGAATCATAAGGATCAATTTTTTAATACTATTGAAAATCGCATGCCTCACGGAGACCAAGCCTCTATTCCTTTCATGCATTCCTATGTTTGCAAATGTAATCTACATTATATTTATTTAATTTTTCATGCACTAAAATATTTCTTAAAATTATAATTACGATATCCTATTCTGAATCATTTTCCTCATCTGAAATTTATAACCTAATCCTTCCAGAACGTTTTCTCTTACTTTTTACCGGTTTCACATGACCGCGCCTCAAATTCCGGCCAAGGAATTCTACTTCTTCCATGTTCCAGCCTTTAAAAGAACCCACCTTCAAACCGGGAAAATACGCTATGTATTGTTATATTGCTATGCTTACAGTAGACAGGAAAAAAAAGTGAATATGATTCAATTTTGTTTCTACATTCGAGCAATCTAAATATATTCATAAACTGTAATAACTTATTACTTCACTAATGTACAAAAACTAAAAAAAAATCAAAGTTTTATTAAATTTTTATAAAATTTTCAATCAATTGTGCATTGAGTTTAGCTTGTCGTTTGCTATTTATGACTGACTGGGATTGCAGCGCCACCGGTGGGGCCCTATCCGTTGACGGACGCTTTTTTCCATAGTTGGTTTGGTTTGTTTGGTATTAACGTCCTTTTCAACTGCCATGGTCATTTCAGGACGGCGTTATAGGGGCCGCAAATTTTGCCTCGCAAGGGTTCTTTAACGTGCAGCCGGCAAACGACTACACGGGACCAACGGCTTTACTTCCCTTCCGAAGGAAGTGCGTGATCTCAGGATTTTCCCCCGAAAAAATCCTCGTCGTCCTCGGCCGGGGTCGAACCCGCGTCCTCGGGCATCAAAGGCGATCATGCAACCCCTGAGCCACCGAGGCCGACTTTTTTTTTTTTTTTTTCCATACAGTTTCCTCCTCTGGTATACATCTATCTCTATGGCCGTTAGTGTATAGTGGAGATCGCTAACTCTCACCTGCTCGTCAGAAAGCAGTACGGAATCATTAATGACAATGTATACCCGGAAGGCCTGGGAATAGTGGGAAGATAGCCGAAACGCCGGTTATAGGTGGTCAACCTCGCAATTATATTGATTAAGGGAGGTTACTGTACTCCTCCTCCGGTAAATAAAAGGAATACACGACGTGTTCCTAACATTGTGTAGTGCTAGTTGGCGCAGTAGCCGGCCAGTGGTGTGGATACGAAGTTCCACCGTGGTGCACTTCCGAGTGAAGAGTTTTAGCTATAGACGGGATGAATTCTACACTCAGAGGATGAGCCTCCACGCAAATGCTAGGCCTGTTAAGAATAGGTTTCACTAAAAACTGTATGGCCACAAATCATTTGAGGGTGTGGAGCCGTGGGTCATGCGTGATTGAGATAATACCGAATTGAACTATGGATTGTAAATATTGCTGTTAAATTTGTAAATTATATTTTATTTTATTCGGGGCCCCAAAGCATATTTACTTTGTAATTGATTAATTTTTCTTGCTCTGATTAAAATTTACTTACCTTACAATCGTTTTGGCCTGTTATTCGCCCTCCCCCCATCCCTCAAGTAGTGAGTCCACTCTACTCTGGGACCAGCCCCACGCGAATTCAGTCTGGAGGTACAAAAGACCACAGACCTCTATTCGGCTTTCCAGTCGGCTCTTTTGCGGCACCACTGCAAACGCGCAGCACGATGTTCTTGCAGAAGTGGGAGTCTGGCTAGAGGGATCCGTGCCCGCAGTCCTGCAGCTGGAAAACGCTTACCAGTGGTCCGTCTTGACAAAGCTGGTGCCGCTCTGGCGCTTATCTCTGCTGTGGATGCCGTACGATTCGATGGTCTTGGCGTGGGTCGCTAGTGCGTGGGCGTCCAGAACCAGGTCTACGTGAGTGCATTCCTTCCGTAAACCACTGCTGACAACATCGAGCCACCACAGAAACATTACGACCGATCTGCGCCGCGATACGCCGATGAGATCATTCAGCATTTCGAAGTCTCACAATTTGACCTCTGTCAAGCCTCGTGAGGCATTGCAGTGTTGTCATCACATCTACAGTCAACTGTTGCAGTACAATGCAGATGCCAAACTGACGATTTCATGCAAATTTTTCTCCAGGAGGAGCATGGGAGCCACCCTATACAACTTTCTTCTGGACGTATTGTCTTGCAATTTGAATCATTTCTTGTGTGCCACCATTGCTATATGTATGCAAAATTAAATAAATCGATCCATTCCTTCTAGGTGTTGCATTTTTTTTGCCAGCAGTGTATATTAAATTGCTTTAAGCATCCTTCCACAGTCGCTACTTCTTTGTCCTCAACAGTTCGTGAGATATTTTTAAACTGAGTACCATACAATAGATAAGTATTGCTTCAAGATCTCTAAATGTGCAACAAGTTCAAAAAAATAAGGACATGGAAAAGTTTCGTGTAAGTAATTTGAAAACTGGTTTATGAAATGAGAGTATAAAGGGAAATGTAATGGTAATAAGACCTAAATTTTATTACAAAAATATTACAGATTATATATTTAAAGACGACAGCAACTGTTTAATGTTACAATATTAAAATAAGCATTCTCTAAATATGGTTGGTAAAATTATTTTCATAGAAATTATACTGTATTAAACTTTTGATTTATTTTTGGACACAAGGTTACAATAAGTAAAAATTCAAAAGATACAAACTACTCTCTAATCATTTCAATGCAGTATTTGTTTATTGTCGTCAGCCATCTAAACTCCCATTGACTCAGGTGAGAATCCATGCTATCGGACCCATAGATATCCACTCTGATCGTGTACTTATCATCCAAAGGAAACAGAGAATGAGGAAGATCACGTGGAAGATCACCACAGTAATCAACCAGTGATAATTGCTTAATTAGATTACTTCGCAGCAACCACTGGATTCCCTTAATTCCCGTTGACTCTTTCAAATCGTCCCAAGAAAAGGCACTTTCATCATTGCTGTTATTAAAGTAAATGAGTAATTCGTCCAGTGGCAAAACATTTGAATGTTCTTTTCTTTTCTTCAAACTTGTCACGACACAATCAAGAAGTCCATCAAAAGACGAAATTTTACGAGGAATTGAAATTAGTTGAAAGCTTTTCAAAGGAAGAAAAAAAAACCATTGATCAAGAGACAATTCAAATTTCTTTGGAATTTGTTGGATGGCGAAGAAACTTAAAGTTAAAATTTGTAATTGGCTCATCTTTGAAATATAAGGATTCACCTGCAATGATCGATCAACAGTTAACGTCAACTCCTCCAGTTCGTTTAAATGGTGACACTTGTCTTCAACCAGTGAATCAAAACATTTCCTTGGGCACCATACCCATTTTATCTTTTGGAGGTTCTGGATAAATTTGGAATTCTTTTCATCCCCCTTACCAAAAACAATTGCTTCCTCAACTGGAGGCTTTATGTTTTTATTTCTATTAAAAAGAATCAAAGAACCAGACAAGTAAACCGATTTGAATTCAGTATTTCTCTCTCCATGGAAACGACTAAAATCAAAAACAGGCGAAGAACCAGAATCATTATAAATATAAAAATCAATGGCCGTTTTAGATTCGACGATGGAGTGAAACAACTCTTGTAAATCAGTTTCCATGCGAGCCTTTACTTTTTCATTTCTGTCTGACTTCAAAATACGTATATGCACTCCGTCTCTGATCTTTTGTTTCTTCACAAGTTCGGTTAAAAGACGAAGACACAGTGGGTCATCTTTTTTTGTTATCTTTATTCTCAGACGATGGATTATATTTTCAACCCATTGTCCTTCAGTTAATTCCTTATGAAGGGCACTTAAAAGTGAGGAATTTAGACCGCCTTCTCCTTCTTCGAATAAAAAGCAATTGTTTTCTCTTTTGATATAATCAATAAACCGAACAACTCTTGACCACTGATCGATTTGAAAAGAATCTCCGAAACGAAGAGAAAGAGTCTTACATGTCAGTGACATTTCTCCCATAATTTGATTTTCATTAGAAAAATTATCATCGAAATATAACAATATATGATTAATCATAACTTTTTCATTGATGGAGATAGAATGAGAAGGGACCCATTGCAGTATTTGAATCAGGTTCGATTCAAGTGCAGAATTCAAAAGCAACGAATGAATTGGTGATGACAAAAATTCGCGCCCGATAAAGTTGAATCCTTCACCAAAGGAATAGAAAGATGGAACAAACGAAGGCAGCAAAGGGCGAAAAGAATCTAAAAAAGTGCTTGTACCTCCAATTTCCATAAGAGTATTAGTGAAGCATAAGTTTTCCAAATGGAACCAACTTGAGAGAGGGAGAAGAGCCTGAAATAGAAGTGAGGCTTTGTCATCTAAAAATCCTCCAATAAAAACAAATAAGAAGGATTCACCAGTTGGCAACAAACCTTTTCTAACTGTATTCTCGATTTCTCGTTTGAATGCAGACTCACCTGACTCTCGAAAAATATTAAAAACGTAGAGAGCAGCCAAAAACTCAATGAAGCTTTTATGGACGGGTTCGTAAAAATTTTCCACGCTGTGTTTCTCCAGTTTTGTCATTTTAATCAAAAATCCCAACTTAAATATAATTTCATTATTACAAGCATTTAAAACTTTCTTTTCACTGAAAGTTAAGGAATTTTTGATTAAATTTTCCAGAGCTAATTTTCCGAATCGAATTAATGGTTCACGGTAAGAGTTGCTTTGATCAGATTGGAAAATATCGATTTCCTTAGTAGCTTCTAATAATGCTTCTTTTAACAAACTTCTTCGTATGATAAAATTGAAAAAACTTTTATACATTGATGTTTTTGAATTAATATTTTCCAAACCCTCTTCTTTTATCATCGTAGCTAAAAGGAGAAGGAACAATGGACTTTTGCATATTTCTTTCATTTCTCCCTCGCTAATAGAATTAATTTTTTCCTCTAATTCTATAGATATTTCCCCTAAATATTTTCTTAAGAATCCCGTAATCTCGCCCTTGTTTATTCCTTTAATGGTTATCCTTTTGTTAAAGAGCTGAAGTTTTCTAGTTTGTTTTTGAATAAACTGAGAAGCTTCCCCCGTTGCTCTTTCTCTTTCCTTCTTCATCTGAAACATTCCACTTCGTGATGTCACAATGACGAACGTGGAAGGAAATTTTTCCTTTCTAAGCAACGGAAGCAGCTTCCTTTTCCCTTCTTCGTTCAGCTCATCGTATCCGTCTAATATGATCAAAATCTGTTTTTGATATCGGTAAATGCAACTGAGAATAGATGCCGGTGTATAATTTTTCCACTTAGTGGCACTTATCAAAAGGTCTTCAATGGTATCGTTTTCTTGAAAATCCCTTAAGAAAACTAGGAATATCATTTTAAATTTATCCACCAAATAATCTCTGTTCAGTCCGTAGTCGTTTAGCATTTTCCAGCACAGCGTCGTCTTACCCATTCCTGGTGCCCCTTCGACAAGAATTCTGAGAGGTTCCTTGTTTCCAACATTATCGAAGAGTTGTTGCAGATCGATCAGTTTTCCTGCCCTTTCCTCGTACCGACCTTTGACCGTATGCATTTCCAAATTGATATACAGTTCTTCTATTGGTAAGCTCTTTTTCAACCAGGATGCTTGGAGGGGAAGTTGGAGATCCACGTAGATTTCTTTCTGATACTGCATTGTCTCTTCTAGAATTTCTATATTATCAAATAATAGTAAGAAAATTAATCCAATGCAATTATATAAAGTAATTTATGAAATTTTTACAGATTTCTGTTCATAAAAGGCAAAAAATTGATATTTTCATTAATAAATTAAAATCTTTTATATTAAAGGAGTATTTTTCGTTTATGAAATCATATTTCAAAATTGCAAAAGCAGAAAGTGCAATATTCTAATTCACTTATTTGTCATTATATGAAAAACCTTTCATATTCATATTTTACCTTGCAATGTTTTGTTGTCTTCCATTACATTGAACTTCGTGACTAAAGCAAAAACACAATTTCCATCATTTAATATTAGAAATTATTAAAAATTTAATTTTTTATGTACACTGTGTTCCAAGAGGTTAGAATCATAGGGACTTTCATAGAGCATGTTAGAAATGACCATCGTTCTTCGTAATACACAGATATTGCTATCTATGGACCTCGGTAAGGGTGATAGGCTCAATCTGCTCAGAAGCATTCCTGATCATGCATGCCAGATGGTGCAGATCAACAATGTTATCCGTGTAAAGCATGCCTTAGAGGTACCATCACACAAAGTAGTAAAGTCTGGGTTGTGCGTCGCCTCTGATGCCCGAGAACGCGTGTTCGACCCCGACTGAGGACGACGAGGATTTTTTCAGGGGAAAAATCCTGAGATCACGCACTTCCTTCGGAAGGGAAGTAAAGCCGTTGGTCCAGTGTAGTCGTTTGCCGGCTGCACGTTAAAGAACCCATGCGAGGCAAAATCTGCGGCCCCTATAACGCCGTCCTGAAATGACCATGGCAGTTGAAAAGGACGTTAATACCAAACAAACCAACCAACCTGGGTTGTGCGATGGCCAATGAACACTTTCTCGATGATCTGTCCATTATGATTCCATTATGATTTGGGACACCCTGTATATGTTACAGTAAGTTATTTATCTTTTCCATAAAATCAAAGAAAAAACTTTAAGTTAAGAAAAGATTCCCTACAGTGAGAAATTGTAACCAGTTATGCAGTTTCCTAATGAGATGTTAGCTGTATATGCTCTCATGGGATTGATTTATAGCGCCAAAAGAAGAAGATATTTTTGCATGCTTCGTATTTTATGCTCACAACAGATAGATTTGGTCGAACTGATGGACTTATTAACTTGGTTATCCTACATACCAAATTATTTTGGATCCAAAAAATGCTTAATGTGCGGCGACCGCGGTTATCACTTTAAAAGGAAAAGTCAACATGAAGTATCATACTACACGTACGGAAAGTGGTCAGACAGATTAGGTGGGTATCGATTTGATTGGAACCATTAATCTATATATATTATTAACGACATATCTGTTGCTCTATCCTTTGTTGCTAGAGTGCCACTTAATACAGGGCAAACCAAAAGTTTGAAAACATAGAAAAATATATTTTTGCTTTTTGTAGTTCATGTGTGACATGGTAACACTATCAAAGACAGAGTGATAGTTTCCGAAAAGTAACTGCACGAACGCAATCATGCTCACTGCCATTGCAAAATGTGACAAAGCAAAAAATGGATGACCACACACATGAATTTGGCGGTGATTGATAAAAAGCCCACAAATATTACTAGGGGCACTCCGAAAGTAATGCCTCTTATTTTGTTTTATAGGCCTGCAACGTCACATGTGAATGTTAATAATAGGATAGTATACATAGAAACCTTTCTTCATGATAGTGTTTAACTTCCTTAGTGTACGACAGGTGGCAGCAGCGAGGCAGTCTGACAAAATGACTGCTGTCACAAAGCGCGTTTGAAACTATGGTGTATAATTGAATTAGCTAAACAAATTCTTCATCTGTGGGAATTTATCCCTCTCAAACTACAACTTTGACTCAGAATATGTCCAGTATGCTGAAAAGGGAATAAAGCGAACTTTGATTTAATAATGTTAATTCCCGGCATATGAGTTTCAAAGTAAAAATTAAACACTTAAATTTATTAAAAATTTTATGGCTAAAAAAAAACAAATTCTGAAAAATCACATAATTAGAATATGAATTTTCATTGGTTCAAAAAATTAAAATATTTCCTTGATTGGTTCACAGTGTTAGAAAATGCAAATGAACACACGAACGAATTATTAGATAATGATATAAACATTCACCGGATAGAATATGTGCATTAATAGAGTAATACTGTGGAAAGAAAAGCTGACATTTCTTTCATTGTTAAGGAAGTAAGCATTGCCCTGTCAAAACACGACAAAACCAGAAGAAAATTGCTGAACAAGCCAGACGCTTCCAAGCAACTGTTACAAGGGCACTGAAACAGCACCGTGACAACGGATAATTTGCAAATAATCGAAGGAAATGCGGACGTAAGCCTTCCACCACGGCTCGAGATGACCAGCAGCTTATGAAGATTATGAGACGGATTCGTTTCAGAAGTGTCCGATATATTCAGCGAATGTGGACACAAGCTGGAGTGCAAGCTTCACGCTCAACAGTTTAGAGACATCTGCGTCAAGTGGGATTCCGATCACGAGCACCGAATCCCAAACCGCATCTGACGCGTAAGCAACATCGAGTTCGAGTAAGATAGTACAAGGAACGAGGTGTGCCGATGACTGGAAACATGTGCTCTTTAGTGATAAATCCGTTTATTATGTATAGCATGGAGTTCAATAACCACGAGCATGGGGATTTGAACATGAAACCTTTCTGAAGAGCTGCCTCAAGCTTTCTGTTAAGTTTGCTACTTCGGTCTGAGACTGCATGACTGCATATGGTATTGATAAGCTGTGCTTACTGAAAGACGTGTGTATTCGGAAGTTTACCAAGAAATACTAGAACACTTTATCCTGCCATCAGCCGAACATTTGTGCGACGATGATTTCATTTTCCAACCGGATGGTGCATTAGGTCACACCATAAAATATCTCAGTGAAAAGCAAATTCACGTCTTTCCTTGGCCGGCCAATTCTCGGATATGAATCCCTTTGAAAATTTATGGAAAATTATGAAGAAACAATTACGAATCGAAGCTCCAAGTATCAAGACAGAACTTATTCCATCTATTAAAAAAGTTTGGGTATCTATCACGGCGGAGCAATGGGTATGCCTGCCAGATTAAAAACTGTCACCAGAGCAAAAGGGGAAGCTATTCAATATTAAACACTGTGATAACCAGGAAATTTCCTTCGTTTTGTTTGTAAAACTCATTTTTCTGATTCATTTCATTTTTCTGCTGTCGTATTCTAAGTTTTTGAACCGGCAAGTAACCGTATTTAAATTTACATAGAATTTAGTTAAATTACGGTTTAATTAAACGCTATTTAGATAAATAAAAGCAAAAAATCTGATTTCAGACATGAAGGCCTAAAAAAATAAATTACTTACCCAAGTGAACAGATTTTCTCCTTCTTCTAATATTCTGAGTCAAAGTTGTATGATGTGACATTTACAGAACTCTTTACTGAATAGCCATGCTACAAGCTAATATTCGGCTAGAATGATTTGAAGCCTGTCGATTCGGAAAATTCTGTAGCTCTTTGCATTTTGCAGTCCCCCCCCCCCCCCATATAAATGTGCAATGCAATTTTTATGCGCGTTCTGTGCTATATTTTCTCAGAGTTATTTGTTATGTTGTAATATTTAATGTTAGAGAGCATTGAGTTGAAGTCTGTCTCTCTGGGAATGTAAAATAAATGATCTTATGAACTGGGTTAACTTACTCTCGTCAGCCAGGTCTTTCCTATCGATCTCCTGGAGAGCTTTTGCCAGTCGTTCGAGCACTTCCAGTTCTTGTGTTACTCCTTCTAACATGGACCATGTGCTCAACATACGATATACAACTTCAGATTGTCCCAAAAGGGAAATATTTGTCTTCAAATTTAAATTATCCATAGTTGCTTGAGTTAAACCAAGTGTTCGTCCCAAAGACCGAAATTCTTCAACATTTAAAGAGCAAACGAACTTATGGAAGATATTGTCGAGAACTGAAACAAAAATTAAAATAAGAAAATTGAAAACTTTGCATTTAATAAATGGGTTTTGTATTGTGAAGAATGGATAGTAGTTGATTGTGAAGAATTGCTTATGATTGTGAGAATGAAGACATGAAAGGATGGAAAAACAGCCGTTGTTCTAATTGAGATAGTAGATTCTAGTCACACTTATTAACTGACGCACCATTGCAATTTAAAACACAAGAAAAGATCGTTGTGCGTGCGGACTGCTCACGAGTTGCGAGTGAAGTGAAAAATTTTTAAAACTCTGTCTCTTTTGTGTGGCAATAATGATGTATTTAACACAACCTAGCTCAACAATTAGCTAATTATTTACTTTGAATCCGAAAGGGCACCATTTTATTTACGGTTTAGAATAAAATAGTCCGAAAGGGCTATTGCTAAAAAGTGGTTAATGACAATAGGGCTCGGTGGCAGCCCACGGTATCATTGAGTTACTGTAGGTTGTGTGGAGACCATCATCATTGTAGGCAGTTTGCTGTGATTTACGACGTTCACCCAACACAGAGAGAGAATGCCTGCGCACGAAAACGTCGTACATTTATATCATCTTGCCAGGTGGTTTTGTGATCCTCAGAGAGTTGCTTAGGGACCATCTGGCACAGATCTTGTTGAATTTCAGCTTATCGTGGATGACGGTCTCCACACTGTCAGCGCTGATGTTCAGTATGGAAGCCAATTCTCGGGCATGAATCCGCCTGTTGTCCCTTATCAGCTCATTTGTTCGTGCAATGATGCCATCATTGACAGCAGCTACTGGCCTTGCCTTATGAGGTTCATTGCCGGTGGATTCTCGCTCTCCTTCAAACTTTTGGCACCAAGCACAGACAGATGATATTTTGAGTATGCGCTTAACGTGTTAGGGTTAAGCAAGTTAGCGGAGATCTCGATTTAACCCAGCTGTGAATTGTGTTTGTGTTCTTTAATTACCTTAGTAATTGCGAAATTATTTGTTATGGTAAAAGGTGGCGTTGCATAAGGCCTGATAACGGAAAAGTCATACATTGCTACATCATCATTAGTCGACCATTGTTAATCCTATTTCTACCAATAATAAGCCCTAAATTTGGTCAACAATGATAATATAACAAATATGACTCGGTGAACTGTCTTTGAAGTCTGATGAATTTCAGATGCTTTCACACGTTCGTTGTGGAGAAACTTGATGATTATTCATTGTTCCACTTTGGTCGACACATCGCTATCCGCCAATTTGTTTAAACAAACAATTGGTTACCATGGCAGTCGGATGTGTGGTGCTACATTTGCATGGCAGGCGGTAGTTGCCATCCCAACAATGAAAGTTTACATTTTTACAACAATGAAATTTACAAAAAATAAATCTAGGTGAAATTTGAACGCCCTTTGTATATAAAAAATAGAAGTAGAAGACAGACATTGAAGAAAGAAATCACTTATTTTCAAGATTTTATGTTTACTCACGGACACTGACATGTTGCTATGTCGAATCACAAACTTTAGAAAGTAAATAAAATTAACAATATCTAACAATAGAAACTGGAAATTTAATTGGTCATGCCCTTAAAAACAACTAAAAGATTGCTTTTTTACACACTTTTACTTAACTTCTCTGTCTGTCCGGATCAAATCTTGCCATGAATATTAAACCAACTTCCCGACAGGCTAGAGATCTGAACTTGATAGACATACATAGGGCCGATGTCAATGCATGTTCAAGAAAAAAAATTTCAAATCGGTTCACTAGAACACGTTCTAGGGTGCAAATTCATTTCAGTCATTCAAAACTTGGTTGCCAATTTGCAGAGGGACGATTGTTATGCGAATTGCTTAATTGTTAGATCAAACAATTAGTTTTACAAATTGTTGTCGCCGGCTTGCAGAGATATTATAATAAAACATAATGAAAGTGTGGTTTGAAAAAAATTCCTCTCTTTCCTCTTAACATTATTCAGTTTTACGAAACGAAAATTTGTTTCCCTTGCAGCATTCGGCCTTGTTCAAAGTGGATTCTTCCGGATGATTCGATAGTTAGTTATCAATATTTTAGAATAAGCTACTGCAGTAGGTAATTCCTATTTAATTAATAGGGTTATTGTACTGTAGACATGCATAGTACGTTCAAGCTGTTCTTCGACGGAGCTAAGAAGTTCGGCGTCCATTATGAATCGGTTCAAAGCACAAACGATGCAAATAAATGCGCACTCGATTTGTCATACGAAAATCTTGGAAAATTCCGTTTTCGTATTTACTTTTTTATTTTTTTTATTTTCGTACGAAAACTCGCAAATTGTCTAATGTGCAACAATTCTATATGATTATTTATTACTTGAATTTAACCCTCTCCCCCCCATTCATGCGCTAAACTTTTAGTGTTCCAATACATTGATGTATTTATATTTTATAACGCCCCAATATGCGTTATACGTCAATTTGCCGCTGGTCCCCAAAGTCAGATCTACGGAGATCCGAATGTCGCACGTCCGGCATTATATTTCCTACCTGCTGGTCCGAACAGGGAAGCGCGCCCCTGATCTGGGAAGATTATGAGCAACCTGGACGCGCTGCATGACGCTGGTCAGGGTGATTCGCGGTCACTTCCTTATTTTAAAAAATCATAACACAAAAAGTATTGGCAATATCGATTTTTCTTTCTTTCTGTGTACAGGGGTACATTTAAATTTTCATTTTATTAGGTTTTAAAAACGACATCTCGAAGTGGCCACCGTCCTTGTCAATGCACTGAGATACCCGAAATCTGAAATTACTGTCCACTTTCTTCAGCATATCTGTGCCTATGTTAGCAATAGCAGCACGAGTATTGTTTTCAGGTGATGAAGTGTCTTTGGACGATCCGTGTAAACTAAAGATTTAAGATAGCCCTACAGAAAAAAGTCACATGGGGCTAAATCTGGCGAACTGAAGATCGCCTCGAAGAGAGATGAGCCGTTCGGGGAAGTGTTCCCGCAAGAGATTAATTGACGTTCTTGCCGTGTGAGCCGTGGCGCCATCCTGTTGGAACTACACTTCCCCTACATCCATTTCTTCGAGTCTGGATAGAAAAAAACTCGTCAATCATCCTGACCTAACGTTCAGAGTTGACCGTAACTGCACTTTGATTCTCTTCAAAAAACCACGGGCCAATAATGCCTATTCTGGATATTCCACACCAAACAGTCACACGTTCTGTATGCAGGGGCTGCTCATGAAGTTCTCTCGGGTTTGTGGGGGCTCCAATATCGCATGTTTTGTTTATTCACGCATCCTGACAAATGGAAATGTGCCTCGTCACTAAAGAAAACAAGGGCGTCCTCAGGCAGGTTTTCGAGCAAATCTTCACATGCATTTTTTCGCGCAACATAATCCCGTGGATTAAGTTGTTGCACCATTGCCATTTTGTATGGATGAAAATTGAGTTCTTCACGAAGAATTCGTCTCACTGTGGAGTTAGAAATCCCTAAAGCAGCCGAATGTTTGCGTACAGATCGCCTAGGGGATTTCAAAAGTGCCGCCCTTACTCTGTCGATGTTTTCAGGTGTCCTGACGGTTCTGGAAGGTCCATTATGTTTTTTCTTCACACTGCCTGTGTCCCTGAACGTCTCCAGCCACAAACAAATCGATTTCCGATCAGGCACATGACCTGCAGGCGCGGTATTAAATCGTTTTCTGAATGCACGCTGAGTTGCGATGATCGAACGGCGAACGCAGGCTCCTCGTTTGTCCACTGCATGATTGATACGAAACTAACCTCTAGAAAATATATTTAGATCACGAGCTTTCGAAATCACCATAGGAGCGCGCTCTTCAAATAAGGAAGTAACCGCGAATCACCCTGGTAGTTGGATGTACCTATATAATTCGAAGAATTGTCATTCCCCTTAACTCCTTGAAATTGGAAACCGATATCGAGCGCCAAACGATTCGAAGCACTGGCGGCTCGTAATTAAAATTTCTGGGGGTGCTACGTCTAAAAATTGTAATTTTTTCATGAACTATGGCCTAGCTACTGACATTGCATGACCTCCCTCGAAAACCCCGTGTATAAACTAATTAAATTTACATATAAGAGAATTTCGTTATACGGAGATGAAGCTTCAATGATTAACATTAACCAGCGAATTGACATTAATGATTAATTACAATACTGTTTTGTTAAAAGGATTTAAATAAAAGGGGAATTTACTTTACGCTTACCAGGTAGTCTGCCTCCTTGTCACTTTAGTCAATACTAATGAGTTCAGTACAATAAGAATCACGAATATCAAACAAGAAAATCACGAATGTAGCGCGAGAAACAGGACCGCTGCAGTTTTTAAATTATGTTTATAAATTATATTTCTTGTTAAAAAAGTTGTTCTACTTGTCCTTATTTGTGAAAATTACTAAATTTTGCATAGCCGACGAAAAAGACAAGCTCCGGCAATGACCATTTTAAGTCGAGTAACAATGCAGCCTTTATTGTTTTCAACAAACAAAAATACACTGGTTGTTAAAATCCAAGATGGAAAATCTTATCCCAACAATAACAATAATAATTATTGGATGTTCTTTGAGGATTTTATTACACGCCACAACTCAGATATTCATACGCGTGTTTCATCAATAACAAGAAATTAATCCCCCAGAAGACGGTATAGGAAAGTCGCGGATGCCCTGAGTTCATATATTTCCCCCCTTTTATCTGCACTTTTAAACCCTTCAATTTATTTTCTTTTTATCAAAAAATTGATTTTCTCTAAAAGAGTATTTAGAAAATATAAACGAGCTCTAGCTTCTTTCTTTTCTCATCATTTCTGATGGAATGACATATCACATGCCATATACTGCGATAGTTTTAAAGACCAAGTGACTGCCACCCCCACAATTCCGACCCCATTGGGACAATTTGGTCCAAACTTCATTGTAATGTAAATCTTGCCTAGAGGAATCTGCATATCGAATTTCACTCCATTACATACTTAAATACCACGTAGATCACTTGGTCCCCTCTGACCCCCACACCCGTAACTCCGATCCCAGTGGTCCAATCAAAACCAAACTAAATAGTGAAGTAGGACATGTCTATTGTAAGCTACGTTCCGAGTTTCAACCTTCTAGTCAAAAAATGTGGAAACTATGAAGGGACGGAACAGACAGACAATCATTAGGTGGCAATTGTCCTAGGGGACGGATGTCCTGGGGGCAATTGTCCTAGGGAGAGTTGTCCTGGGGTAGTTCTCCGGATGCCAGTTGTCCGGGTGGCAATTGTCTGGGGGACGGTTGTCCAGGGGAAAATTGTTCGGATGCCAGTAAATAGCTGGTCATGTTCTGTTAACTACCCATTAACTCTTATGGAGCTATACCGAATGGACCCGAATTTACTGAATTCCAACTTGAACTCGTCATAGGATGCCATTTGTGTAATGTTTCTGTACGAGGCGTTGCATCCAAACTTGACATTTCAAAATCGACTGTAGCATATGTTATCAAGAGATGGAAGTAAGACGGTCCAACAAAAGTACACGACATCCCGGACAACCGCAGAAACTGACAAAACATGGCAGAAGATGCCTGGTTCGAAATGTCAAGAAGTCTCGCACTTCCTTTCTGCTTCGATCGCTGAAGAGGTAGGAAATGCACCTGGGAGCGCCGTTAGTAACAAAACTAGCAAACAGAGAGTTGCACAGGATTGGTTATCATGGTAAAGCAGCTATACACAAGTCGATGATTACAAATGTTAATGCAGTTGAAGAATGGAAAACTGTTCTTTGGAGTGATAAGTCACGGTATTCACTTTTTCTGTCTGATGGACGTGTTTGGGTGAGGCGACAACCCGAAGAACGGTTTCTTCCAAACTGTGTGTGTTCCAACAGTGAAGTTCGATGGAGGGGCCATCATGGGTGCATTATTTTTCCTGGTTAGAACTCAGCTCAATGGTTTTTGAACCTGGTACCATGAACGGTGACGTGTACCTCGACGTTCTGGATAATTCGGCCCTGCCCTGTGGCAATACTACGGAGGTGATTGTTTGTTTCAACAAGATCGAGCTGCATGTCATACGGCAAAGCGTGTGCAGGACTGACTTCGTGAAAATGAGGTGAATTTTCTTGAATGGCCTGCTCAGAGTCCCGATCTCAAACAGATGGAGCACTTGTGAGATGAACTGGAGCGACGGGTACAAAAACACAAGCCACGCCTTTCTTCGCAACAATCTCTTCTAACAGCTTTGCAAGAGGAATGGAGAACTATTCCTGCCCAGACTTAGAGACAACTTGCGGAAAATATACCTCTATGTGTTGCCTCTGAAATATAAGCAAAAGGAGGGCCTACCTGTTACTAAATAAAATAAAGCACTTTTGGCTATGTAGTGTATGTTCCTGAATTTTAAATCCCTGCCCAAACATTTCGGTTGATAATGTCTGGGCAGGGATTCTCCATGATCATGTCAGAATCGTAGCATACTTGCTTCCAGAATGTTTAAACGGCGATGTGTATGAAATCTTCTTACAACAAGTTTTGCCAGAGTTGCTTGAAGAGGTTCCCTTAGCTATCCGATGAATCATGTGGTTCCAACACGATGAAGCACCAGCCCATTTCAGTACATCTGTACGTTCCTTGATCGATGGATTGGTCGAGAAGGACCAGTGGCTTGGCCTCGTCAATCGCCCGACCTAAATCCTTGAGACTTCTCCTTTAGAAGGCATCTGAAGAAAGTTATGTACGATATTCCTGTGGATTCGGAAGAAAAGCTGGTATCGCGAATTGTGGCTGCAAGTGATCATGTAAGACACACTGCAGAGATTTTTGGCCATGTCAAGAATTCAATGACAAAACGCTCTGAGAGGCATGCATTGCTCCTCATGGTCAAAGTTTGTATACAGAGTTCGTAAACACCCTGTATAACCACTGGAAATGAGTACCACTCCAAATTAATGTACCGAAATAAATTTTCCTTTTGTCCCGTGATTTTTCTTCACGGGTGAAATACTCATCAAATTAATATCAAAGACACAAACCAAGACACAATCTATCATATAATGAAATTCCAGGTTCAAAATACATTTAAGGTGTTTTTTTAAATTTGAAAATTTGATAGATGTAAAAGAGTGATGGAAAAGATAGAAAGGTTAATGCACCCTTTTGGAAATTAATTCAAAGTCACTTATAACAGAACTGCCCTTAGGGTCAGACAAGCGGGGCCCCTCCCTGCCCCGGGCCCCGCGCTTAAAAGGGCCCCACCATGGGTTTCCCACAATTTTTATACATTAAAGATTAAAGTATAGTATTCAGTCTAGGAAAATATTAAAAACAGGTTATTCTCATAAAAAAAAAATTCATTCGGTGTAATATTATTGTTTATTCGGGGCCTATTTACTCATTTACTCGGGGAACATTTGTAAGACTGCGCAATCTGCACATGCGCCATAACGAAAAAATAATTCCTCCTTTTAATACTTCTATTGATGGATGCTGATTCAAAAAGAAGGCAAGTTTTCTTATTTTATTTGCAAGTTAAGTTGTATTTATTTTTATTTAACTTTTTTCTGTTTTAATTTTATAGAATTGAAAGAGTAAAAAACAGACAATGAGTAGTACAAATAGATTTCGTGACAATAATAGAAAATATTTCAGTGGTGCACAGAAAAAAAAAAACGTGCCGAGAAGAAAAAAGAATTTGAAAATCGTCAAAGAGCTGGCTTGTTCAAATTTTTAAAAACTGATTTTAAAGAAATTGAAAATCAGGACTTTGCTATTCCTAGCACCAGTTCAGAACAGCTTCCTCAATTTATTAACGAAAATGAGGATACGGATTCAAATGAAAATTTGAATTTGGACAACGAAGATGAAGTTAATCAAAATCATTTACTTTGAGGGCCCCTCTTTACATTTCTATTTACTTTGAGGGCTCCTTATTTTAGTTTTGCCCTGGGCCCCGCGAATGCTAAGGGCGGCTCTGCTTATAACATTTGGACATCGTCAAATTATGTACCAACTTTACTATAATCGCGGCAAGGTCAACCTCAGACTGAAGAATATGTTACAGCTACGTACTCTTGCGCAAAAAATAGTCCCTCTATAATTTTTATAATTTGACGCTCTAACTTAATGAAGTCAATGAAAAAATCATTAAAACAGATACACGTTATAAAAATTACTATTCTGTTGATCAATCCCATCAAGATAATGGTAATATTTACATAAGTGTTTTTGCTTTAATGATTTTTCCATGGACTTGATTAACTTATAACGTCAAATTATAAAAATTTTCGAGGGTTTTTTTTTTGCGCAAGATTACGTAGCTGTAACAGATTCTTCAGTCTCAGGTTGACCTTACCGCGAATATAAAATACATGTTGTCCATAATTAAAGGACCCTATAGCAAAGCTGCATACAGGCGAAACCAGTTATCAGAAAAGTGTGAAATTTTGTGAAGGACGTAATGAAGGGATGAGAATTTGTTTCAGCGAAAGAAAAAAAAACAGTTACGAATTTCACCACCAAAGGGCGTTTTACGTTGAATACCTGTAGTAAAAATATAAATGTACAATAGTTAATCCGTTTAATAAACAATGAAACATAAATACAGTTCAGAGTAGCTTTCTCTGGAAGTAGATTGTATGAGCTGAAATAACTGCTCTATACTCAGGAAAGCGGTTGCTCCTCAATGTTCCAAATGTTCTAACTATTTGGGGACATTTGTAACATCTGGTAAGTCGTGACAATCCAAGAATTTTACCTGATCTTCAAGACAGCCTTTCCCGCCACGTGCGCAACATTTCGCCGAACACACTTCGGTCAGCTGTGGAACATGCCATCTTGCGATTTCAGATGGTATCTGATAATATGGCCATCATGTGGAACATGTTATGTTATTTTTTGTGTTTTACACATGCTGAACTTGTTAAAATATTGTATACGTGTGGCTAAATGTGTAATTAGTTATTAAAACGCCCTCTGGTGGCGAAATTCGTAACCAATTTTTTTTTTTTTCGCTGAAACAAATTCCCACCCCTTCATTACATCTCCACAAAATTTCACACATTTCTGACGATTGGTTTCGCCTGTAGCAGCTTTGCAATAGGGTCCTTTAATTATGTACACCTTATATATTTGGTTTAAATTTAAGCAGGAACCTTTTGTTTTTTTTTTGTTTTTTTTTAAGAATCGAGCAGTTTTATTTTATACTTAATCGGATGAACATATATATTACCCTGCCTAAGGTATCCCAAACCTCTCTTTTATTGTGGGTTCAACTCCCATGATGCAAACTTTCGATGTAAAAGATGTAACGTTAGTTACTACGGCATTAACTCCGCCAGCTAGCATGCAGAAAAGCCGTGAGTTGTACAACTGAGGAGTTATCATTAGGTGCCATTGCTTTAGTGGAAAATCAAATCGCGATACCAGTCGGCATCTTCCACACTGAGTATGATGTTGCGAAAAAGTACGAACAAAAACGTACAATGACGATAGCAAAACGTTACGGGTGAACTACCATCATCTCCAAGAGAAACTAATTTACATTTTGCGCGTAAGAGACAAATGAGTTGTTTTCTCAGTCGCATGATGCTGAATAATCAAAGCAGACTTCAGGAAATCACTACTGCTTTTATTACGGGCTTCATCGTTTTCATCTACGGTACATGAAGAGGGATGTCCACTTTTGGCGGGGTAGTGTGTAAACGAAACATTGTAATTCTATATTAAAATGTACACTCCTCGACTTCTCATCTTAAATAAAATAAAAACTGCGAACCTTTGATAAAAAAATAATACGAAAACATGAAAACAAATATCATTTTTCTGCTTAAAATTCCTGTAAATATAAGGAAAATCGGATAGTTATTTATAAACTATATATTTATCTACAGAGTCCGACAAAAAATGTATACACACTTTAAGGAACGAAAACTATTTATTATGTGTTTGTTTTACATTTAAATGATGATCACACATGTAGTACCGTCTTCAGTTAAGCACATGTTACTTTAGATGTTCAAAATGTTGACGTTGGTGGTCAGATACTTAACGGAACGACGAACGATCGCTCCAGCTACGTCGGTCAATGCCTCAATGGAGATCGCTACGCATGCCATTTTGTTTTCTCATTATCGTGCTGAAAGTACCGACAACTGTTGAACGAAAGACCATACTACAACATACTCGTAATTCAAATCAATGGACAATATCAATATCCCGATACAGTCTGACAAAGAGTGTATACATTTTTTGGTGGACTCTGTATATACTCATTTTTATTACATTTTTAAAATTACCTTTCAAACAAGAACCTGAAATATCATCGTCGGCAATGTTGAAATCATCTGGCTTTTCCGAATCATCTGAATTATACGAATCCTGTGCGCCATCTGCAAAAAGAAACGATGTAATGTTATATTTTAAACATTAATTAATAGAAAGAATTGTTAAGATTTATATTCTGGGTACGCTTTTATGTTAAAATCTTGTTGATGCCGAATGAACGTTTTTTCATATGTTCGAGTTGTCTTTTACTTAAATAAGATATTTTATTTATTTTATTACGTAGAAATAATACCGTGTGTTTCAAAAGTTCCCTCACGCAGGAGATGACATTCCCTGCATAACGTACTTTTGTGCAGGTATGCTGAAGGGCTGGTATACAGGAGCCACTGTCTCCCAACCTCTTTTTTTTTCAATTAATGGATGCTCCCAGTCGTTATGAATCCCGCTATTTATTTTACATAAATGCCAATACGCGAATATGAGAATGAAATAAAAGGTTAAAGTAAAAAATAGAAATTTTATTTATAAAACCTATGGTATACGGTATATGGTATACGGTATTAAAACCTATGGTATATGGTATGTATACCTATGGTGTACAGTAACAGTTTAAAAAGCGTTTATTGCGTGAAAACAAACAAATGAAATACAGTATGCAAGAATGAGCAGAGATGGTTAAGTTAGGGCAGAGGTGAAACTTTGCCACTATGTAAAACTGATTTTATGTAATTTATTTCAGCACATGGTTTATTTTAGTGGTTGGCCGAACATTACTCCTGCTGTCATTAGTCAGGCTTTCCCTTCATACAGAAGGGGCAGTTCGGGAACTTTGAAACACACGATGTACAGGGTGATTCAGTACTTAAGTTACAGAAGAGTAGGGTAGATAGAGGATACTAAAACAGAAGTTTTTATTATCTTGCACCAGTATGGCGCTACACTTGCTTCAGTTACAGCAGCCATTCGTGCAAGAGCCAGTAACTTGACTCTCTGATGACTGAGCTTTCACTAAAAAACGACAAATAATGACTTTTGAGAACGTGTGCATTACAGAAATGCTTCGAGCTGACGCCCCCTTTCTTGTACACAACACTGGCATCGCCGAAGCATTGGTTGCCGCACTCGTTCAAATTTGCCAGGTGCGGCGTTACAGGCGTCAACAACGCGTGAAAGAACATTAAAGACCTGACCTGCAGGTGTAGCATACACTAGGGTCTTCAGATGTCCTCACAAGAAGAAGTCGAGCGAATTAATATCTTGAGATGTTGCTGGCCATGCGACGGGACCTTGATAGTCCATCCATCTGTTACCAAATTTTGACGTCAAATGTTGCATCACAACAAGACTGAAGTCCATCATGCTGGAACTACATCCGGGTCCATCTCCGACTTGTCGCTTTCAATGTGTTCTTATAGTCTGTGCAATAAAAGAAAAAACTGGCATGGTGCCAGAATCTGCTATTAGCCAAGTTTTTTCTTTTAAGGCTAATTCCCACTGGACGGCAAGCACGGTAAAATCAGCCAGTACCGGTGGAGTTGCTATGGAAAAGTAGTTTAAGGGCAGCCGGTTTTGCCGTCTTGTGTCAGTGCATAGAAAGTTCAGCATGCTAAACTTTCTAGTCGTCTCTACCGTGCCGTTGATGAAACCAGCCAATCACTGCAGAGCACATGAAACAAGAATGCTGGGATTGCTTTGGCCATGATCACGCTTCTTAGTGCAAATTAAAATGGCTACAATCAAAAACGAGTTGCTTATTGAAGAAGTTAGAAAGTATCCTTGGATATTTAATAATAAGATCTGAGAAGTTATGAGAGCTGTTATTCTATTGGTTTTTCGACTGCAAAGTATAAGCACTCCTGATTGCTTGAATGTTTAACTTTTACCGTTAAGTGAGAATCGTCATATTTTGTTGCCGTGAACGGTCATTGCGGTTGTTTGGAATACCGGCTGATTTTTACCGTCCTTACCGTCCAGTGGGAATCAGCCTTTATTGCACAGACTTTAGAGCGTTTTCACACACACCGGCAATGCCGGAGCCGGAGAGGGGTTTCGTTTTGTTAATATTTACGTTTTTGTTTACATTTGCGTTTGGTTTATTTTTGTGTTTTGTTTACTTCAGTATTATACTACAATGAGTAAATTGTTCTCGTACGATCCTGTAACATTGATAAAATTTGTAGAAAGTAAATCCTGTTTGAGGTACTGATTGCTTTAAAGATAAAATTGAAAAGCAAAACGCATAGAAGGAAGTTTATGGGATCTTAAAAGAAGATATTCAACAAAAATGAACATATTTTTTAATGAACAACAAAAATTCAAGTTATACATTTATTAATATTAATAAACCATTAAGGAATGACATAAGCATGTACCAAAAGGTTAAGGTAAACCATTAGCGGAACCATATTTTTAACCGCCCTGTTAATACTGAAAAGTTCTAATGGACCACAATGATACCATTAAACAACGTACCTTTGAACCAATTTGGATTATCATTAATTTTACATTATATTCATTCATGGTACATCATTCCAAGTTGTTTGATATATTACATGCCATATTTTAGTATTGAAAGTTCCAATGAACCACAGTGGTACCACTAAACCAGGTGCCTTTGAACCAATTTCGACTATCATTAATTTTTCATTATATTCATTCATGACACATCATTCTAAGTTGTTTGATATATTACATGCCATAATTTAGCATTGAAAATTGCAATGAACCAAAAGGGTTCCACTAAACTAGTATCCTTGAAACCAATTTCGACTATCACTATTTTACGTTATCTTCATTCGTGACATATCATTCCAAGTCGTATGAAATATTGCATGCCATATTTTAGCATTGAAAGTTCCAATGAACCATAATGGTTCCACTAAACCAAGTGCCTTTGAACCAATTTCCACTATCAATTTTACGTTATATATATTCATGATATATCATCCCAATTTGTTTGATATATTACATGCTATATCTTATCATTGAAAATTTTTGAGGGTGTCATAAGGGTACCATTAGAGCACGTGCCATTGTTTCGATTACAACCATTTTCAAAATGGTTCATTCCTGAAACCATATTCATCAATTGGCGTAAATAGTAATTTATATCCGCTTCTATCTCGTCATTACGAATTGTTTGATATATTACTTATATATCTCTCCATTGAAAATTGCTAGGTGGAATCGTGAAGGTACCATTTGTGCACGTGCTATTGAACCGATTTAGATAATGTTTTTGATTGGTTCGTGCCATGGACTATATTCATCGACTGACGAAAATAGTAATGAATAATCGCTTCTATCTCATTATTAAGATTTGTTTGATATATTACTTAATATATCATCCCATTGAAAATTGCTAGGCGGGAAAATAGAGGTACCATTTGTGTACGTGATAATGAATCGATTCAGATATTTGTGATTGGTTCGTACCATGAACCATAGTCAACGACTGACGAAAACAGATTTTCAAAATCTTTCATAGCCTGGGAGGAGTTACAGACAGACACACACGTTTCCCCACACAGATAACATAAAGTAGGTTTCGGTACTTAATAAACCATTAAGGAATGACATAACCAGGTACCGAAAGGTTAAACTAAACCATTCGCGGAACTGTATTTTTAAACCGCCCTATGTTAATATTGCAAATTTCGAATGGACCATAATAGTCCATTAACCACGTACCTTTGAACCAATTTGGATTATCATTAATTTTACGTTATATCCATTCATGACACATCAATCCAAGTCGTTTGATATATTACATGCCATATTTTAGCATTGAAAGTT
>JAHWFO010106844.1:373659-399102 GCA_023313115.1 Rhysida immarginata
GGGGGGGGGGGTAATTTTTTGGCTAATGAATTTCCCCCGCGAAGTAATTCACTTTTGATGTTGGACATTTTTTCGTACAATGCTTTGTTTTCGAGATATTTCCATGTCTACACTTAAATGAACCACCCTGTAGTTACTCCCCGTACAATTTCAAAACGAGTGCAGATACAAAAAATCTGTTGCAGGCGACATAAAGGAAAGGTAGGGGCTAAACAATGGTTGTGTCAAGTATGACCTTTAACGTTGAATTTTGCACCTTGCAATTTGTAACTTTGTAACCGTTACAGGTAGAGAAAATTCCCAATTGTACAGTTGTAGAGCTCAAAACGCTGATTTTAACAAAAAAAAAAAAAAGAGATTAAAAATAAAACCAGTCGTTGACGTTGCAATGTCTGCAAAATGTGGAAGTGCCACATATGCAAGAAGCAAAAAATCTGGCGGTACTGCACTAAAGGCAAATTGTCTAAAAAATCTGAAACGAAGCTATCCAAAATCATTTCTGTGTATCTTACTCCTGTAAGGCAACCGTTGTAGAAAACAGGTCCCGCCAACATGCCATTCCATAGTCCACACCACACATCAATTTTCCTTAACGGCTTACCGCTCTCGGCTATAGTATGTTAAATTTAATCTCTCTTATTAGGGTTTTAGCATCATCTAAAATCCTATTAACGACGGTACAGATGTATGTATGTACTCTGTAACGTGTATGTCATATGCCATAACTTTTGAAAGGATTGACCTAGAGGTTTGAAATTTTGTACACACATAGGCCGGTGTGAAAAAATATAGCGAATCCTCTAGGGTGCCCCAGGGCCACTCATATGAATTTCATGGTTTTTTTTTAATCTTTTGAACAAAGAGGCCTAAAATCCTAAAATTTCGTAAATTTGTAGTGCGGTTCTAAAAAAAAGTAAAACCAAAAAACAAGAAAAATGATAAAAGCCTGTAGGGCCCCGCAGGAGGTCTCGAGGCACCAAATGCAACTGAAGCTATAACATTTGAACGGAAAAGCCTAGGAACCTGAAATTTTGTATATTCTTTGTGTGGTACTAAAAAAATATTGCAAATATAAAAAAAAGTAATATAGGCCCCAGCAGAGCCCCAGAGGCCCTAAACACAACCAAAGCTACAACTTTTAAACGAAAAGGTCTAGAAATCTGAAATTTTGTTTACTTATAGAAATTTACTTACAAATTTAGCTAATATACACTAGAAACTGGTATAAGCCTCTTGGGTCTCGGCAGGGGCCCTGAGGCCCCAATCACAAATCAAGGTATAACTTTTGAACCAGAAGTCCAGAAATCTGAATTCTTGCATATTTATGGTGTGTTATTTAAAATTTTAGCTATTATACACTAAAACTTACATAGTCCTCTGGGGCCCTGGCACAAACAGAGCTATAATGTTTAAACGAAAAGGCTTAGAATTCTGAAATTTTGTATACTTATATAATTTACTAAAAAATTGAGCTAATATGCACTAAAAACTGATTTAAGCCTCTTAGGTCTCGACAGGGGCCTTGAAGCCCAAATCACGAATCAAGCTCTAACATTTGAATAATAAGAAGACCTAAGAATTTGAAGTTTTGTATTTTTACAGTGCATTACTTAAAAATTATAGACAATATACAAGAAGGCAATATACCTGGTATAGGTCTCGCGGCCCCTGGCGGCCTCAAATACAATTGAAGCTAAAGGGGAGAGTGGGGTTGGTTCGGACGAAAATCAAAGTTTTTCTCCCTGTGGGTTAATCATGAACCAAATAGTAAATGCGTATATCGTATTTTGTACTCTAAACCCTTCGCCATTTACCTGTACTTGTGATTTTCCAGTAGTCACACGATAATCTATATATTTATATATTTTAAAAAACCTCTGCAATGTCCGAAGCAACCCCTATGTGTGGGGCTGCTTCGGACTGTTGCGGGAATGTTTCGGAATGTTTCGAACTGATTTTTCGCCATTTTAATGAAATACAAGGTAACTTTATTACCAAAAGAGCACGGAAATGTTATCACAACTTGCCTAACATTATCACATTATAAAAAATCACGAGTTTGGAAATGGAATGGACTTCGCTTTAGCATACAGGAATCCAAGGTTACGAAATTCCAGTCCTGTAAGTCCATGGTTTAATCTTGAACAGGCAATCAGATATTCGGCTAATGCACTGCTTTCTTTGTTAGTTGAAAGCTTCTCTATTGGGGGTGTCGCGGTACGTTTGCAAACGGTATAAAACGAGGTACGTCTATCCTACCGAAACGACCATGACGTCAAATACGAATGCTCAGGCTCTCGAGGAAAGAGTGAGGAACACTGACGAGAGCGAGAGAAAAGGAACCAACCTGGCAAGACAAAATGGGAATGATCTAACACGGAAATCGGAAAATGAAAAGGAAGTGAAGGGCTTCAGTACCGTGACTGCTTCCAAATAATGTGGAAGAAAATCTTGCTCCGAAAATTTAAAAAGTATTCCAGAGCTTTTTAAGGGAAATTTACGAAAGCGAAGCTACTCGGAATTTTCGAAGGAGGATACGCCAGGAAGGAGAACATGCCTCGAGGGATTCTCAGTTCCTGCTTTCCGAAATTTATCTTCATATTATGAACACTTGGTCTTCTTCAAAATCGAGTGAAGATAATGTTCATCAAACCTCAGCCGAGGTAACTACCCTCACGACGGCAGAACATTATGGAATCTTCCCGTTCGGCTTCCGTGGTTATCTTCAGGCCGATTTAGGATGCATTGAGGGACGCAATTTTCAATGACTGTGTTGCTAGTCTACCATATCTTTGGATTTTTTCCTGGTAAGCCATAAAAGCTTCTACCAAAAAATTATTGAACTAATTTACTCGCTGTGGACCGCCATTCTCTCTTACTTCGTTACGGGCTGTTAATTAATGGGATACGGACTTTGAAATATTTGTGTCAGCTCTTCGAGCCTTATATAATGACAGCCATATAACTTTTAAGGCATAATCTATGGATGCAAGTCATACCTAGCTTTTCCTATAATTTTATTCAAAGGATTATTTCCATAGCGCCTGTTTAACTCTAAGTCTAGCTACGCTTGAAAAATTTTGTTCCAAGTTTTTTTGGCATCACGTCTGTTTATTTCTTCAGCTACTTAAGCACTCCAAGTAGTGCTTCCTTAGTACTTACAAATGCATAATTGCATATATTATTCTATTAAAGCCGGTCAAGTGCTATTTTGTGTCCGGCCTGCTTGTTTTCTATAGTAAAGTGCAAATTCAAACTAGATTTCCCAAGTGCTTTGGAACGTCTAGTTTTAACGACGGCTAAAATTTTCTGTGTTCACTTGTGCGTCGTGACAATGTCGAGCTTACCTATTTTCTTATTCTGTCATAGAGTGGTGGTTCAATTAGTGTCAACACTTCAACCTAAATGCTACTTTAGTGCTTCCGAATGTACAATAGAATTCTGCGATCCTAGTAGTGTTTTCAGAAGTGGTGCATTGTATTACGTGTTAGCTACGCAGTTATCTCGCATAAGATTTCAACAGTGGTTCACGTTGGTGGCTCGTATTGATACTTGCATCCGAGCTAAAAAATTTTATGCACTTACTAGTTTCAACGAAGTGTTGTTCTGTGATTTCAAGGGTGTCTAAGTAATTTGGTACCAACCTTCTTACCTGTGAATTCTTTTACGTTAAGTACTATAAATTTAGTGTGGTGTGTACTCCGTATACTCGTAAATCCGGGTATTACGCCCTTTCAAGATTAAATGATAATGTACAAGTGTGCTGTTGGAAGTAAAGCAATAACAGGAATTGCCTAATATTTTCCTCGCCGGCAATTGACTCTTTTGTGTGTTTCCATAGTTATTTCTTTTTCCTTCAAAGTGAAGTGTGTACCGCATATAATTTACCTTGAATAAAATTTGTTTATGTGCAATTCTTGGTCCCTTACTTCTGTTTTTCTTCAACACATTTCCACTGCCACGTGACAGGGGGTCTCGCGAAATGGCACGGGAATTCTTTTTGTGTTCTTCACCTGATTTCCTGTTACAGGCTCAGATGAAGGAATAATCTGAGCTGGAACTCCGTCGGCTGTTGGCTGGGGTTCATTTCTTGTCCTTCCAACATAATCTTGTAGAGTGGAACGTTAAACTTTGTACAGTGCTGAGCCTTTGCGCACGCTTAATCTATCCAAAACTGCATTCACGGCTCTCTTTATATATTCCCTGGAAGGCGGGTCTTGCCCTCTTTTCCTTTTGTAAGTTCTAACCATCTAAATTAAGAAAGATAAAATGTTAAAATAAATGAAATAAATGAATACAGTATCGATTTGGCATATGGGATTGGTTCGGACGCGTCCATTTGTTGTGTCCGAATCAACCCCACCACGCCAGAAATCAAATAAAACCTTGTTTAAGCCTAACGTCGCACATGGTCGAAATGAAACTGCAACAGAATAGTACACTCCCTCAAGAATAAATATCTGTTAACATTTCTCGTATAACCTCTCTACAAATTCACGAACAAACCTACCTCAAAATTGTTTTTCACACTCCCGAAAACAAATTTTATTTCTTATTTACAGGTACTTATCTTTGTTGTGATCATTCTGACGAATAGGTTTTCATAATCGCCATAGTGTTGCAACCTAAGAATAATTTTGTAGGCAGCGTGCGAAGAGTTTCGACTGAAAAATCGACTTGTCGAACCGACCTCACTCTCCCCTAATATTTGAATGGAAGGACCTAGGGACTTAAATTTTGTTTAATCACAGTGTGGCATTTAAAAATTTAGGCTGCTGGCTGCTTTGTTTGTGAAGATTTTGGGCCTGAGGAATAATTAATTCAAAACCATTCCTCAAAGTTAAACTGCGTACAACTGTACAAACAGACAAGAAAAAGGATCAAGAATCATTTTCCACAAAAATAAATCAAAAGTGCGTAACTAAAATGAAAATACATAACTGAAAGACAATCGAAACGAAATTGAAATTGAAACCATGATCGAAAAATTGTTTATAAAATATAATAAAATACTTTAAATACAAAGTAAACGAAAAGATAAACTTATCACTCCGTGATCGGCGTGTGAAAGAATTATTAATTATCACTCTTGTGTTTAGCCATGTGTTTTGCATAATCTTCACTCACTTTCGGCCATGACAGTTCTAGGCATGGAGCTTCCCAATTTGTTTCAAGTTACAACAATAGGATTCGGAGTCTATCTTTAATATACGTCATTGGGTGAAACTCATAGCTTTTTCTGTCAAACTAAGATAGCGGCGCTATGAAGACTGCTTGCTAATGTTTTCTGCATTTTGGCGTTTTAATGACAAAGTTATAAATATAAATGAGTAAATAAATTAAAATATTTAGATGGAATTTGATAAAAATAAATTAAATAAATAAAAAATAGCTAAAATTTAAAATTAAAATTTAATTAAAATATAAAATAAAATAAGAATAGATTAACTAAATGATAAACATATACAATAAATAAAACAAAATAAAATAAAGTTAATAATTAATTAATTAAATAAATCTTGGCTAAATGAATAAATAAAGTGAAAATGCGTCAGCGAGAGTAAAATTAATTTCACGTATTGCTAAATCGGAAATGTCTTTTTTTTTATAAACATAATTGATTTTACCACTTTGTAGAATCACCTTTTGCCGTAATAACAGTCCCAGTTCTTTTGGGCGATGATATTAGTAAGGTCAGGGCAAAGTTCCTGTGTAAATATATATCTAATACTTTAGAATATATTTTTTATCCTTTGTCAACGGTTTCTGTATTCTATTTATCATGATTGCCCATAGATTTACGATTAGATTCATGGCAGGCAAATTTCCTGGCCATTTCAGGACACTTATTTCTCTTTTCAGATTTTTTTGGTATAAGCTGGTACACTATCCTGTTTGAAAATAACATCTTCAGATGAACAGATCTTCTCAATAATTGAGTGACAAAGTTTCATCATTTCTGTATAAACTTCTGTATGGAACCGTCTGTTCAAAAAAAAGTCAATTCACGAACAGTTTGACTATTAAAACAACCCCATAAATCATATGGTTTTAAAGGGTATTTTACTTCTCGGTTGACAGTTGAAGGCAGAAAAACTTTTGCTAGAAATCCATCCAATTATTTTTTGGAAATCACTATATTGTTCTCATTCACGTGCTGAATTGTACTTGCAACTATCATAATTAAATATGTAAAAATGAGAATAGAACAGTATTTAAAAATGTTAACCAAACAATATGCAACCAAAAAATTAAAGTATGCCAAAAGAGTTTTGAAATTATCTTAATAAAAGAAATAATGAATTTTACCAAAGTGAATATTTTTGTATACATATCTAAGTCCTTTGTTTATTGGATGAATAAATTTCAAATTTGAAAAATTTCAAACAATTAAGTTGTGTATCTGTATATATAAAAATAAATAGCTGTTCGTTAGTCTCGTTAAAACTCAAAAACGGCTTGACCGATTTGAGTAATTTTTTTTTGTTTTGTTTCCTCTAATACAGGGGTGGTTTAAAAAGAATAAGAATAGGGAAAACCAACCCCTAAGGGGGGGAGGAAAGGGGGAATGAAAATTTGTTAGCACATTAACTGGTGTGGCACTACAAACAACACCTCCTAGAAAGAAAGCCAAACAACTGAAACGTCATATATTGTTACATCATCATGTTTCGACCATTGTTAACCGTATTTCTACCAATAAGAAGCCTTAAATTTGGTCGACTTATGATGATGTAACAATGTATGACGTTTCAGTTGTTTAACTTTCTTTCTAGGAGGTGTTGCTACAAACGTAACACATTTACTGGTGTGGCAGTACATAATTAACCATATTAACCACTTTTAGGGAGGGGTGTAACGAATTGTAGTGTGTGCTATCCATGTAGCGTGATATCTCCACCATGACCTACCTAAAACCTTCCCACGGTCCATCGGAATTACCATGAAAAATTTCATCAAGATTGGTCTAATCATTTTGAGATGCATAGCGAACAGATAGGTCCATGTGTGTTTTTTTCTTATATAAATCTATAGTTTAATTCCAAACTTAATGAAATTTGCAAATTTAATCTTCAAAGCAAGAAGGTCACTGTCTACATTTGATTTCGAAAAAATAATATTTATCGATAATAATTCATGGATTTAAATTCAAATTATGGACCAAAAATATATATCTCCTGACAAACAATACAAAGTAAAAATTGTGCAACAATAGACTGTTCTGTTTCTTTCAACAGTAGTGATAGCAACACAGAATTCTAAAAATGATATGGCATTAAATACAAAATTTGGAGAAACTATACCAGATTCAGCCAATCAAATAGTTATGTATGCAAGACATGTTCATTAAGACATTTAAATGAATCTCAAGACTAAGCATTTTGTAAATTTCATTAAAAACATTTTGAGGACACACGACTTACATGCATAAATCGAGGACCACCCTCTTATAAAATATAATATTCTTCGGGCTTTCTAATTTCCTGACCATAATTTAAAGTTTCGCGTAACCGTCATCAGCATACAACTGGAAGGGTCTTCCTCCTCTGAGAATCAGCGAGAAGGAGTCGGAAATTTTAACAATACATATAATTCCTGTCCTTTGTGCTTTTCTTAGAATTGATAGTTGTTAGAATGTAACATTTTCTTGAAAAGCTTTAAAAATAAGCAGTAAATGGAAATAATGGAGAGTTAGCAGACTATTGAGAAACATTGGAAAAGCGGCAGAGAAAGCAGCCCCTTCACTCGGTGCTGTATTGATTTTTCCAGCACACAGCTTCAACTAGAAAAAAAAATTTTGCAATTGCTACTGTATAAAAACATGGAACCAGCATCATTCAGGAGAGCCAAAATATTTCAGACGTGGAACAAGAGTTCATAGTTAGTGAAACTACTTTTGCTAACAAGTGGTGAGTGACCCTGTGGCCGTCGATGCAAATGTGTCAACAGAAGAAACTGCGACTGCCAGATCACACCAAGTGATGAATGCACCAGTTTTGCTTCAAGATCTCGAGAGCAGAGTGTGAATTGCAACAGTTTACCAATTAGAAAAATTGATGGAAAAATTCCGCGACCTAGATTCGAACCAGGAACCCCGACTGTCATGGTCGACGCCTCTATCAATTGGGCTATCACAGACACTTGAACAGCCATGTTGTCACTAAGTGTCTTAAAGACAACCAAGTTGTCAAGAAGGAAAGCCCAATGGGAGGTGGGCACCCGGTTCACAGATCGTGAATTTCTATCCAAACCATCAGAAAGTTTGATGAACACACATTAAGAAATAACGAAATTAAACTGGAGCAAACACCAAACATTAGATAAAGACTACTTGGTTGTCTTTAAGACACTTAGTGATAGCATGGCTGTTCAGGTGTCTGCGATAGCCCAATTAGTAGAGGCGTCGATCATGACAGTCGAGGTTGCTGGTTCGAATCCAAGCCGCAGAATTTTTCTATCCATTTTTCTAATTAATATCATTTATCTGATGCTTGGAGTTTGCTCCAGTTTAATTTCTTTATTTCCTAACAGTTAATCAATTGTTGGAATTGCAGAATACACAGACACAAACGATCATGTACATCCATCGCCACCCAAGAAGAGAATTTTGGAATTGTAGAATTTTTAGATAAACGAATGAATTTTTTAAAGGTCAGGTCACACAAAATAGAAGAATACAGCCATAGCCAGGGATGAAAAAACGTCAGATCAAACTATTGTTTCATTTTCATTCTATTTCCTCCCAATTTCGTAGCCATACACATTATTCTACACATTGTTTCTCCGGTACTATGGTAAACTCGCTCAGCTATACACAACATTCCAACACGAACTGGGGAGAACTGTTACAGGGCTATCCATTAGGAACATTTTAAAAGTTTTTTTTGGGTTTTTCTATATGAATTTTTACTGTTTTTATGTGTTAATTTTTACTGTATATTCCCATTCAGATATTGCAATGTTTCATCAAAAAAGAGCCCGAGCAACGCCGGGTATATCAGCTAGTTTAATATAATCTACAATAGTTAATTTTCTACTTTAACTTATCATTCGTTTGTCCTCCTAAAATTACTAAAAATAAAATAAAGTATTTAAAAAACATTTTTTTATATTTTTTCCCCCCCCCCCCTTCATCCATTCTTGTTTTTACTTAAAAAAAGTATTCCTTTTTGGTTTAAAAAGTGAAATAAAAAGTTAAAATAAGAATTCATAAAATTAAAAAAAGACAAATGTGTAGCAGGGCATAATTTTTTTTTCGTTTTAAAATTTATTATTATCATTAATATTATTGAAAGAGCACTCTCCAGGAGTAAAAGAAGAATAGTGTGAAAATTAAAATTTAATATGAAACGCGCGCTCTATTTAAGGACACTGAACGTTGGAAATGCCATATTAAGCAACAACGTCGTCTGCTTATTCTTCATGCGAATCGAAGCGCCGCCCTGGCGAGCACTTGATCCCAAGTCCCTTGATTTAGCATTGAGTTTCCACCTCTGGTATATATCTATTTCTATGGGAGAGAATGAGCAAAGGAAGTAAAAAGAGGTGCTGCGAAATTTCATGCAAAATAATGAAATCTATTCTCTTGAACCTGAGATCACGCACTTCCTTCGGAAGGGAAGTAAAGCCGCTGGTCCCGTGTAGTCGTTTGCCGATTGCACGTTAAAGAACCCTTGCGAGGCAAAATATGCGGCCCCTATAACGCCGTCCTGAAATGGCCATAGCAGTTGAAAAGGACGTTAATACCAAATAAACCAAACCAAACCAACTTCTCATGAACCTTTATGCTTGAAGCAGAGAAAGGCCGCCTCTAAAGGAACTGAAACTACGACTTCAGTGAATGCAGCAGAGACACTCATTAGCGATTCGCATTAGGTGCCTTTACACGTGGGCGCTTTCCTGCGCGAAAGAACTGTGTGCACGCTTTCGCACAGGAAAGACCATGTGTGTAAAGGCAATGATCCCCGCGTTTATTTAGCAATCTTAATTTTGAAATCCGGCGTTTATTAGAGACCGACGACAATTGGAGACTAGGCATCTATTAGAAGATATATGGTATCTTAATTCATTGTTCTTGAATTAATTCATTATGTTGGATTATTAGCCTGGTGTTAGGGGCTGTGTCTAGCTCAATTTAAAGATACCTTTATTAATTTTTTTATCTTATGATTTAATAAAGCAATTTATTAAAGTTTATAACCTTGTATATGCTTTCTGTGTCCGTTTAAGTTAATAATCTTTTCCATTGCGTAAGTCGTGAGAATTGTTAGTTGGCCTATTATGGTCATGTGGGGGCAAAATTTGAATTTTCCGCGCCGGGGCAACACCACCTAGAGAGAAGGCCTGCTCACAGCGTCATCAAATTTACTCAGACAATCCAATTTTCATTGTCTGCCTCAGTTTGATGACGTCGTGAGCAAGCCTTCGCTCTATGTCCTGTCTCAGCTTCAGTTGCTAGCCAACGAGAAAGACAGGCCTCAGCCAATACCTCCTAGATAGAAGGCCTGCGGACAAAAGGTGTATCATCATCAAGCGGCCAAATTTAGGGCTTATTATTGGAAAAAATACGATAACAATTGACGTTTGATGATGATGTAACAATGTATACACCTTTTGTCCGCAGGCCTTCTCTCTAGCAGGTGTTGCCTCGGCCAACGCCTCCTAAAGATAAGGCCTGAGCGCGAAAACGTCATACATTGTTACATCATCATCCGAAGATACGTTTAATCGCTTTTCTACCAATAATAAGCCCTGAAATGCGATTAAACGTATCTTCGGATGATGATGTAACAATGTCAGACGTTTTCGCGCTCAGTCCTTATCTTTAGGAGGCGTTGCCTAGGCGCGGAAAAGTCACCTGATCATAGTAGTCCGGCCAACAATCTAATCTTCATTGTTTCCAACAAACAAAAAAATATTGATTGTTAAAATCCAAGATGAAAACAATGAAGGTTACATTGTTACTTGGTCTAGTATGGTCAAGTGACTTTTGCGCGTCGGGGCAATACAACACCTAGAGAGAAGGCCTGATAATGGAAACTTCATATATTGTTACATCATCATTAGTCGACCAAATTTAGGGCTTATTATTGGTAGAAATAGGATTAACAATGGTCGACTAATGATGATATAACAATGTACGACGTTTCCGTTATCAGGCCTTCTGTCTAGGAGGTGCTGGCCGAGGCCTGTCTTTCTCGTTGGCTACGCTTCAGTTGAGTAGAGGTATATATTTATTCTAGCTGAATCGACCGCCATTACGGAGCTCACTTGTAATAGTAATGCATGGTACAAGAGGAGGATTTTTATCTTGCTGATTAAAATCTTTGCAAAATGGCTAAAATTGGAAGAAATGGAAAGAACATACAGAACGCGAGTCGCTAGATATGTTGGGACCCAGATATGTTTCTAGCTTCATTTATATGGCCCTCTCTTGACAAGAAGAGGCAACATTATGCTCTTTCGACATAAAAATATTAAAATTTCTTCGAAATGTTGGTAATAATAGCCTTCTATCGCACATGGATATACTAATCTGGCACTGCTCTTTCCATTTCTTCCAATTTTAGCCATTTTCGCAAAGATTTTAATCAGCGGGATAAAAATCCTCGTTCTTATAGCATGCATTACGATTGCAAGTGGGCTCCGTAATGGCGGTCGAGTCAGCTCGGTATAATATCGTAGCTATACACTTGAGAGTGAAGTCACCAAAAAACGTCATTTATCAGATATCGAGGCTAACGAGAAAGACAGGCTCCGGCACTGAAAGTCACCTGACCAAGATAGGTCTATTAACAATGTAACTTTCATTGTTTCCATCTTGTATTTTAACAATCAGTGTTTTTTCCTTTGTTGGAAACAATGAAGGTTGGATTGTTGCTACACCTATCTTGATCAGATGACTTTTCAGTACCGGAGCCTGTATTTCTCGTTAGACTCGTCAGATCAAGGAATTAAATAAAGAGGAAATGAAAACGATGACCCAGGTTAGCTTCCGGAAATGCAATGTTTGCGGACAAACTCGGCAGCCAAACCGTATGTTGTAAGCCGCTGACGGGCTGAAAATTTGTTTAGTCTTCGTCAAGTTAAGTTGTATTAAACTTAAAATATAATAGAGCTAAACAGTAACAGCCCTAGAATATGAATAATCCATTTGCTGGAAGAAAAATAGTTTCGATTTTACGAAAATCGAAATTCAATGTTCCTTCTACGAGAAATCAAAATTTTAAACGATGATTATTATTAATTATATTAAATAGGTTTTTCATTGAAACGTTAACGAAAGTCGATACGCACGTAGTCAATAAATCAGAGGCAGAGTTATCTAAAATACGATATTTTACCAGCGTGCAAAAACTTTGTTTGTCCGCTTTCTATCCCAAGATGCTTTGCGCTTTGCGAAGTCAAGCTCGACGAACAAGTGTATGCCACTAAACAATGGCTTTCACTTCCTCTTGATTTAATTCCTTGGTCAGATATCGAGGCCAACGAGATAACAAGGCCTGGAAGCGGAAACGTCACCTGACCATCGGGGTGCTAGCAACAATCCAACCTTCATTGTCTCCATCTTGGATGTTAAAGATCGGTGTTTATCCGTTTGTTGGAAACAGTGAGGTCGGATTGTTACTAGCATCCTGATGGTCAGGTGATTTTTCCGCTTCCAGGCCTTGTTATTTCGTAGGCCTCGTCAGACATAGTACACAACATCGTATCCTTCCGCCGTTAATTTTTTTTTAAATTTCGTCAAAGGACTTTCGTATTCGCCGATTTTTTTATTATATCGAGGAGAAAAATATGAAAAATGATTGCAGACAGAAATTTTGAACTTTATATAGAAAAATTTATTGAAACTATTTCCTCATGCGGATGAACTGTAACCGAGGTGAACTATTCACTCTTGATGTCACTCTTAACTTACTTGGCCGAGGTGGTGTTGGCGGAACCTGTCTTTTTCGTCGGCTACTTGCACCGATATATCGCGATAGAAACAAAGTAAGATAAACCACAATAATGAAAAGCAGATGAACTTTTAAGGCTTACCTGCAAATACTTTCGTGACTATGTCTTGTCTTCCGATAGCACTGAGTGCCCCGATTATTGTACGAACTTGGTCTCCTTTTCTTTTTTCCCATTGGCTGAGGCCCTGAAGAACAATTTGTCGAGCGTTGTATCGTTGCACATCCCATTCAAATTCTAACTCGTCCATTTCTTCCTGTTTAAATCCTGTAAGTCTCATTATTAACAGAAACTCTTCACGTGCAAGAAGCCACGACAAACCAGTTTTCTCTTCTTCCGTAAGATGATCTGAGAAGATTTAAAGAAAAGGAATATGTATATAAAATAAGAAATAATAATAAAACCTTTGACATAAAAATACCACTGTTTTTCCTCATTATAAATCTAAAAGTTGCACGCACTTTTTCCAATACGGGAAATCTTTCACTAATTATTGTTGGTAGTGTATTCATTTTCCTGCTAAGTATTACAGTTCAATCTGCCTGTTAAACCAAAAACGCCCTTCCACGACCTTCATATTCATGGATTAAGAGTTACTGATGTCTCCCTTTAGTGAATGATTCTATTAGACGGAATATTACAAATGAGCTCAACAGAATCATTCGTGACGATTTTTCACTAATTGGGATTGAAAGCAACGGTCCGAATATTTTGCTCCTTATACAGTGTGAAATAGAACTTATGTTACAGAAGAATATTGTAGACAGAGGGCACTAAAACAAATGCTTTTTAATAAGCAATGTGTGCCCTATCTCGCACCGATATTTTGCTACGCTTGCAAGGACCCGTGGCTTGACTCTCTGATGACTGAGCTTCAACTGAAAACAATAAACCATGACGCTTGACAACGTGTGCATTACGGAAGTGCTTCAAACTGAAGCAAGGTAAGTAGAATATAAGATATGCTCGATAACTGCCTAAGGGGCTCTGGCTGACGCCATCCAGAGCCCCTTAGGCAGTGATCGAGCATACCTTATAATCTATTTGCCTTAGAACTGACGCCCCCTTTCTTGTACACATCATTGGCATCGCCGAAACATTATTGATTACCGCACCCGTTAAAATATGTTAGGTGTAGTACATAATGGGTAACAGGCGTCAACAACCCGCGGATGAAAAACATTGACATGAGCTACATGTGTGGCATACACCTGATTCTTCAGATGTCACCTCAAGAAGAAGTCTAGTGGTTTAAGTACACCTCAATTTGAATGAAACTTGGTAGGCATGCAGACTTCCTAGGGATATACGAAACATCGCTTTCAGTTATGGCAACCAAAGCATTTAAGGAGGTGAAATAAACCCCTAAAAATCTTAGAGATTTTTATTTTTAAAAAATTACTCCGTAACTATCGGAGATAAAAATTATTTTCAGTATAGCCATATAGCACTTCAAAGGAGCTATCCAAAGATGTATAAGAGTTACTCTCTTTCCTCTACCAAAAATTTATCCCCCACTCCCCACATAGTGAGAGGCAAACTTTTTCTATTATACTTAAAATACTCCTTTCATTATGCCATTTAAAACGACTGCAATATTTAATATCTTTTAACCTTCATTAACCCTTGAAAGACCCCAGAAGTACATAATACATTGTACATATGCCACGCACTTCTACCTACGTAGCATTCGTTTGATCTATTCCCGTTCAAACGTCAACCAATTTGTATTCTCATTGTTTACTTTTACACATGCATAATCGATCATCTTTGCTTCCTGAAATAGATGACAGTAGCACCAAACAGCAATTCCTTCATCAACCACGTTCACGCCAAGCTCGTTTACTATAGCTTCTCTCATGCATCCATGAATACAGTAACAACCAGGGAAACATCCCACACCTTTATCTACCATTCTGCAGCTGATATTACTAATTAACATAATACTCTTCCTGTTATTTTCATTCCACTTGACACATTCAAAGCTATCCAGATAAATAGTTTTTACAGTCGCAAGTTTCTCTCATTCACCATAGTCCTTTAACCCTTTCATGCACATATTAAAACAATACAAAATACAAATAATTTGGTAAATGCTCCTTATTGCTATACCTATTTAACAACTGAATACATGGACAAAATTAAAAACAATGAATCAATGAAACAGTGTGTTTTTTAAACAGTGAAACCACTATGCATAAGTTGTAGGGTATGAAACAAGTCATTGAAGGAGTTAGATATATCCTACATTGAAAAAACACAAATGCCATCTTGTTCCATGTGGTTCTTCTATCGTGCTACTCTGAGCACAACATTTTCAGTTTTCATGAATGGGCATTGTTTTGAATGAACCATTAATAATTTTTTGGTAAATGTTGTTTCAAGGTACTGACTTCAAGATGGAAGTAGTTTTATCAGTAAACGAGGTGATTTCATGCTAAAACCACCGTGTAAGCGAAGCAAATACAAACTCGATGGGTAATTTATACTGGAAAGGGGTACAACTATCCATATCCCGTCTCTATTGATGTCGCCATATGTTTTTTCCAGGTCTGCAAATGCAATAAAGCCTTTCTTTGAACACGGAGATATTTCTTCACAGTAAATGACATAGAGAAGATCTAATCCACATGCATTACATCCTTTCGCAGGAAGCCACTGTGCACCAACCAAAACAAATCACATATCAGCCGCTCTCTTTCACTTTCTTAATCAGAATTGTTCCAAATACTCTTCCATTTATCAGATTTCTAGAATCTTAGCACTTGTTTCTCTCTATTTTTACTGTATACACCGTTATAATCGTTGTCTTGCTCCAATAATTCGGTACAAAACTATTAATTCATCAAAATTTACAAAATTCCACACTTTATCTGTCTTTTCTATACTTTAGCAGTTCACGTATAAATTAAGAATAATGATATCCGGGTTCAAAACTGTAACAAATTTGTTATTTACAATATTTTTAAAACGCGTTTCGAGGTTAAGTTATACGATTTGAAAACATGGGTAATTTATACATGAAGGGTGGGCTTGGCTTCCACATCACTTGCCGGTTGATGAAGTTAATAATGGTGTCCATATGGGGGATATAGTCAACCCCAGCCAATCTCGGGAAAAAGAGACTCGTACGGAGAGTAAAAAAATGGAGAAATATTTTTTAACAAATACATAAAGGCTGTACAAGAGAGAATCGAAAAATAACGAACAGCAATTTTTTATGGAATATTATTTTGGTCCGGATGGTCAAATTTGACAAAATTGATAGTTTGAATCTTTCAATAATAGTGTCACCTCATTTTCGGGGAGAAATAAAGAAATCGAATGAGGTGACAATGGAAGAGAAGGAGAGGTCTCCTCATCTAGTGTCGTCATTGGAAAGAGCCAATGAGGTGACAGCGGATGAAGTAGAGAGGAGGAAAAATAAAACTGCTAAAATAAAGAGAAGAAAAAGCCGGTCCCCGTCAAAGGTAATGGAAGAGGCGAAAGGGTGAGCGAGCAGCGCAGGCTGCGATTCGCCGAAAAAGGAGAAAATAAAAAAGGAGAAAAAGAGAAAGAGTTTTCACAGGGCAGAAGGTTAGAGACTCGGAAGAAGGAAGGTAACGGAAAATTGAGAGGGACGAATGTGAGATAGGTACGAAGGAAAAGGGGATGCAAGAGCGAGTCAAAGAGAATGAGGAGCTGAATTCGACGAGGAAGAGTAGAGAAGCCAACAGCCGGCCGCTAACGCCGAAGTCAGCTGGAGCTACACGAAATACGTCGTGGAGAAATTGGATTCGTTGGCGGAAGAACCGAACGAGTTCCTCAGACTGCGAAACGAATGCAGAGTGCAAGAGGTTGAACTCGACGGAGACCTATCGACAAATTGCAAGTAAGGTGCCCGTTTCATATGTTAATTCGCCCCCTCTAAGTGCTATTAATAACCGAAGAGACTCTTCCCACGTTAACTCAAATAAGCTATGGACATGTGGTCGAAAAGAATTCAGGCATACCCGCTACGATAAGACGGATAAGGGAAGCCTTTCTAAATTAGAATTTGAGCCGGTAATAAGTGGGATTATTACTCAAAATGTAACTGATGCCTATTCAGTTATTCTCTTGACTGCACGAGTGGGAAGAGTGCCCAAACGACACTTCAACATCCAGAGCCAGAGAGATAGCGAATTCTTTCCAACTAGACTCATTTAGCCAGACCAGCCAAGCAGTGAATTTGCAAGCAATACATTCTTTGCTCTCGTCGGGTATGGTGCCGCGCTGGAAACGAATAACCGCGGGTTCGAATCCAGTCGCTGGCCAGCGTAAGCTGTGAGGCCATTTAGCCAGACTTGGTCTGAGATTTGAAAGTCGGAGAGAGAGGATTTATTTTCTGGTGGATTTGTGCCTACCCGGATGGCCAAAGCGGGTAGGTGTCGGGAGTTAGCTTCCGACCAGCGAAAGCTGTGGGCCAAGTTCATGTTGCCTCGTTAGAGGTGTTTAAGTTTTTTACGTTGGGTGTAGCATGATGCCACCTGTAAGATCTTTTTAGATCTTAATTCCGTGGAGGCAATACCATCTGCCTCTCCACTTCAAAAGTGGGAGAGAGGATTTATTTTCTGGTGGGTTTGTGCCTACCCGGGCGGTCAAAGCGGGTAGGTGTCGGGAGTTAGCTTCCGACCAGCGAAAGCTATGGGCCAGGTTCATGTTGCCTCATTAGAGGTGTTTTTTACGTTGGGTGTAGCATTATGTCACTTGAAGATCTTTTTAGATCTTAAACTCCGTGGAGGCAATAACATCAGCAATAGAGGAGCAAAGTCGCAATAGTGGCGTGCCTTTAGCGTTAGGTTGTGTCGAGGGGGCCCTAGTCGGTCTGCCGCGTTCGGTAGGCAGCGTTGCGTTCTTTGGTAGTAACTCTTATATTACTTGCTTTGTGTTGTGTTGTAAACTTAGTGCCAGGCATACTGACTGGATTAAGATTAATGTGTCAATTTTATCTTCTCAACAGTTCCCACCTGCGAGAAGCTTTACCTGCCAAGGTTGCCGTGTTCAGGTTCTACGGTCGCCATCAGCAGTTGTTCCAGTTATACCTGCATCTATCGAGGATGGTTCATTCAGTAGTCAGCGAACGATAAAGCCATATTAGATGACAGCTTAATTAAGTCCGCCGGTCCAGGATCGCCTTCTAGCCACGTCCCGGAATTATCGAGATTACGAATTTCATCATAGAAGATCGAATTTCCTTTTGGCTGTATTTAATTATGCTGTTATTAAGTTAAACTAATAATATTTCCATATAAGCTTATATTTAAATTGTACTTCTGGGAAGTGGAAAAAAATTGTTTTAAATGTATAAGCGACCAGAGGTCTTGAACAGCATATGAATTCTGCGATTAAACAGATTCAAAAAAGAAATATTATTGTCGTCTCTCGCCCCTTTTTCTTCCTTCACTCTAGACATCACTCTGCTTATAGGTTTAGTTGTGACAAATAGCTTGATCAAGTGCGACCCTAGCAGAAGGATCAGGAAAGAAGTTTCGTATAAGCTAAATAAACTATAGCTTAGGGCCCCGTTCTGTTTAGCTTAAGGGGGCCCTACATACTTCAATCAATGGCTTAAGACCCAGCAAACTTAAATGCGGGCCTGGTAAGGACCGATAACTACTGAATAAAGATGATGCGTTTGCTAGCATCGTCAACTAGTGAAGAAAAGCGAGCTGTCGTCCGATTTTTGTGCGCCACACGAAAAAATGCGAGTGAAATTCACAGGGAAATATTGGAGATGCATGGTGCTGATTGTCTGTACCGTAGAAACATATCCAGGTGGCGCAGATTCTTCGAAGAGGGCCGAGAATAAAAATGTAAGAGTTTGGTTGGGAGGGGTGGGTGCTCAAACATACACCCTACACTCCAGACCTCGCATCATCTGACTATCAACTCTTCCGACCAATGAAGAAATTCTTAGGAGGCCAAAACTTTATTCGAATGATGAGGTAAAATCAGCCGTACGCAAGTGGCTATACAACCAGAAAATGGAGTTTTATGAAAGAAGTGTATTGAATCTGAGCAACGATGGAAGAAATGTGTCGAGAGACTTGGTACATATGTCAAAAATAGGCAAAACCTGTTTCATTTTTGTTTGTTATTAAAAATGTTGCCACAAAAAATTGCTGTGCGTTGATTTTGGATTCTCCCTCGTATAACCACATAATCAAATACACAAAATGATTAACTAATGAACATAAATAAAACTAGATAAGCAAACCAATAAAATAATCAATAATTGACCATGTAAGCAAAGAAATAAGCAGGCGATTAAATATGTGCATAATCATACAGTTAACGATATACAGGTATAAATTAAATGTTGGGCGCTATTTGGAGGGACAAAATAAGATGAAAATGTTCTTGGAAGTTTTTTAATGAACGGCATACGTTTCGAGAAAAATTACTTTGAAATGTGATGACGTCATATTCAGCAGTGCCGTAGCCAACAAGAAAGACAGGCCCCACATTAGGAATACATAAAAAATATAGATTTAGTAAATCATAGCTTATTTATTCCATGCGAATAGTAATTAAAAAATTTGTATAAAAATAAAATAAAAACGAGTTGAAAATCAGATTTAAAGTGCTTTTAGCCTTCGAAAAAAACAAAAACAAAAAAAAAACAGGTTGGGGTAGAGGGGGTGTTGAGGTAGGAGGATTAATCCTTTGGTATTATTTACTTTAATCTGATCTAACTTGGGGGTTGGAGAAGAGGAGCAATACCCTTCCCTCCCTTATTTTAGAATGGTTACAATCTCACACCTCCCCTACGAAATGGTCATCTTTCGTGCCCCCAAGTATAGTAGCCAATCATCCCCTCAATGGTATATGCTTACGTAGAAAGCGTTGGCAATAGTTTATGAAGAAAAATTGATCCTTACACAGAACGCTTCAACAATTAACGCTTATTTCATTAAATAGGAATGCTTACAAATTAAAAGATTCTTATATGTTCTAATCTATAGAGAATTGCTACTTTCTCCATTTAACATTCAGTTTGAACTATACATTTCCCTTAGAAGTATGCCTTGTTTAGCAACCAGAGGCTTCCTTAGCAACCTCATCTAATTCTTAACAACGAAAGGCTTCTTTAGAAATCAAATGCTTTCCTTTTCATTCTCGAATGCCTTAAAATCCTATCGGTCCTGGGCATTTCGGTTGCCTGACTTCTTTCTCCTTATTTAAAACACGCCTGTGGAAGCTTGAGCTTTTGATATGAAATGATTGGATTAATGTGAGGTTTTACAACCGCACTACTGCGACGCTAACGAAAAAGACAGACTCCGGCACTGAAAAGTACCTGTTAACCCACTTTGATATACCGTGGAGAGTAGCACATTTCAAAATCATGTTTCTCGAAAGGTGAAACATCTATTAAAAATCTGCCAAGAAAATGTTCGTCGTATTTTATCCTTAGGAAACGATCCTTCAAGTAGCGTCCAACATTTAATTTATACCCTGTACATGCACCCATGTGATTTCCTCCGGCAGATCTTCAGATTCACGTTTCTCATTCATCTTTGGAGCTATTCTTAACAACGAAGCTAACACTCCTGGTAAATATTCACATCATATTTCTATCATCCCACAGCATTCTACCGTCCTTACTTTTCAAACCACACACATGCTCACAATCTCTTGATTGTATATCTCACATACAAGTTCTGTTCAAAAAATAACCGAACTTTTTTTTATTTAATATGCAGCTTCTTGGTCTTTGTCTCCTTCAAAGTACTCCCCTCCTTTATTCACACACTTCTTCCAGCGGCGTTCCCACTTTACCATACAGTCCTGGAAAGCTTCTTCTGGAATATCCTTCAATACCTGTTACGAACTGTTCTTAATGTCATCATTGGAGTCGAAACAGCGTCTTTTCAGCACTGATTTGATTGTTAGCTAGAATTTTAGCACTTCTAATTTTGAAACAAGAAAATGTCGGAGCGAGCTAGGTTTGAATAGTAGGAAGGTTGGGTGAGACATTCATCTGGTTTTTGACACAAAACTGGCGAATTAATATAGCTGAGTGGGCAGGCGCATTGTCATGATGAAGGAACCATGAGTGTCATAGAATACTGTGACAGTGAAGCAAGGGAAGAAATGAGGAGGCACCATCTATTGAGACTAATAAGAGTATTAGGCTGATAAATAAGGAATACGAGATGACAAGGGAAATGCGTAGGAGACCGGAGACAAAATGTCCAAAGCGATTAAGCGCGAAAAATTTTAACTGGAGAATATGTGGAGAGAATCGGACGAGGAAGGTGGGATTAAGGCAGCAGGAAAAAGGGAGAATTCTAGAATTCTCCTCATGGCTTCTACAGCATTCGAAAAATGAAGTCACAACGAAAGAAAACTCCATGAAGTACCTTCTGAGTGCTCTGCAGCGAGACTTCAATTGAGTAACGAGCCGAATGAATCTGCAAGCTGCATCACCACTAATTTGCTGAATTTTCCAGGCAATTTAAAAACTACAACAGTGGATATGAACGCCGACATTTCTTCGCAGGAAAACTTCACTTCTAGCAGCTGTGCATTGTGCTTCAAGGCCAGCCGTTGTGAGACGCCTGTCAGTTCAATTCAACGTGGGTAGAGAGTTTCCTGTGTTCTACTCCACAGCTCAATTCCTCGTGTACGTCGGCCCGCTAGATAAACAAAGTAAATCCCTGTTTGTTACTGAGGACTAATGCCTATGTGATTTCAGTGAGGAAAACTGCATCATTGCACCTTGGACCGTAGAAGCTCTCAAACGAGAAGGATTGGGTGCCTGCATTCCATATCAAAGGTTTATTGATCTCAGGTCAAACTCTGCTTTCATCCTCTTTTAATTACTGATTCTCTCCATCTCTCGAAAGCGCGTAAATTTAATATAGTAATTAAATTAGTAAATTTCGAAGTTTAGCGCGTAAATAGTTGTTGTTCTATTATGTCGATTAATATTGTGCTTATTCTCTTTTACTGTCATGTATCCATAATTTTGGCTATGTTCTCCTTCACAAGGAAGGAATGCTAAACTAAACTCATTGTGCGTCGCCGCTATCTGTTGATGGAAAGAGCGGTTAAAGCTACTTTGTACTCAAGCAACTTGGAACTAATTGATATCCAATATTCACTCTGTCGTAATTATGGAACTTTATTATATTTAATTGTCAGAGCTAGAGAACCATTAAAAGCTATGCTCTTAACAGTCAATGTAAAGGTTACTAGCGAGTAATCATCGATTCTATTCATTACTTTTTGTTATCTTGCTCAGATTGGCCAGTTGTAATTTTTCTATTCATATAATTAAAATCAAAGATATTAGTCTCGCCTTAGAGACTGTGTCAAATTTAACCCGTATTTGGTTTTTCACTCATTTCTCTTTAGGAACTGAGTGTAGAACTTTTCTTTTGGGTTATAAATATTTATATCTTATATAATAAAAAATGTTATATTTTGTATATGCTTTTTGTGTAAACTTTAGCTATTTAAGAAATTCAACTGCGTAGTACTCTGCAAAATTTATCCGTGACAATGAGTTGTCTTGCCACTATGATGGTCTCTTTTTGCGATCCCGGATATGTTTTCCCCAGTTTCACGCAAAATTTCACGTTGCAACGTTGCTCTCGTAAATCGGACATTGCAAAAATCGCCACGAACACTGAAACACGTTGCACTCAATGGCAATAACTCGGGAAATAAACTTTTTTTTCCTTTTTTCAAACCCGTTTCTCCGTTAGGGTCGCTGGGGCAGCAACCCTATGGAGGATCTCCAGCGATCGCGATCTTCCGCCATCAGGCGCATGTCCTCCCTGGTAATACCCAAGCGACTCGAACCCAGATTGCTGCCAACCGCTTGTAAAAACGGAAACTAAACAACATGTATATAGTCCATTAGGCGGAAGGATATGACAATTGCATTGCTGCCAACCGCTTGTCGCTACGACGATCCGTTGCCGCGTAATTAAAAAAGTTCGGTTATTTTTTTGAACAGACCTCGTATATATTAACACTAGTCAACACACTTTTTGTAACAAAAACCAAATCATTTCCACTAATTGAATATTGAGTTTGCTCTCGAATATTGTCGCTGGAACTGTTACACTAGTTCAATAAATCGAAACGCGTGCAGAAGGTTTGAGATATGCACAGAGAGAAGTGTGATTTTTGGTTCATAATGAAGAAATACAGATGATTTTAAGTGCACTTTATGTGTAGAATTCGAATCTGCATTTAGATTTTTTTCTATCAAGTCACTTTTTCAAGCTATGCACTTAGAGGCTGCAATGTTAAATTAACGTCTGTAAAGAGAAGCGGCTTCAATATTAAAGTATTCATATTTTGAGTCCTAAATGAAATTTATAAGATCCCTACCTCTGAATAATTTTAAAATATTTCCTTGAATACCAAGAAATCCGTATATGCTAGAAAATTTTGATGGCATATTTGAAAATAACGTATTGAAATATTACAAATTATAACAAAGGCTTTTCATCCCTTTCTCGTGTCATCTTATGAAATAGAAATGTGGAGAAGCAAATTCTCTTACAACTTCAATTCACCATGCATACTATATAAGCTTGTTACAAAGATATTATTTAATTTCTTACCCGTATCCGAAATCTCGCTTTGGTCGACGCTATCCTGAATTTTATTCTATAAATACAAGATAGAGCCATTTAGAATGAACAATTTGAATTAGATAGGATTATTTTCCAGGATAAAGATTAAATATTTCTATTTCTCACCTTTTCCCTTAATGAATCCATTTCAATTCTACAATCTGAGGACGAGCGGGACGATTCTGTAACCTATTTAATAATTATGAAAGGATATTCATCATAAAAAAGTCAAATTTTATCCCAAAATTACGCCAATGAAATACAACAGTAACTGATTGAAGAACAAACCCTGCGTTATTTTAATGTGCATTAATTGGAAACGATGCACCATTATGATAAATTTCTTGAAAAAAAAAGCAATATACAATATTAGTAACTTAAATTACATATTGATCAAAAGAACTACAGTATGAGTTGCCTTTTTTTGGAGAAAACGCCAGCATTCTTTCAAACAACGACTTATAAAATAAATGTTAAAATATAAACTTGTACAATTAGTTGATAATATTATCCTTGAACAGCTGCCTTGTAAAAACAAACTTGGTTCACGTTTATGGGTCAATATTGCAGTGATGTATATCCGAAAACCCCTTCCTCAAGGTGATGTTCGAAATGATAGCTGTGTTTCCTAACAATCGCAATTTCACTGCAGAGCATTATGATCAATCGCATGCTATGCCTCCTTTGTAGCTTTCAATAGGAGGTTGGATATTATGGATTTGCAGTTGCGTCACCAGAGCGCGCAACCGGTTATGGATTGGTATTAGCAACATCCGATTGTTTCAGAGTGCGAAAGAGACACGCGAAAGTTTGGTCGTGCTTAAATTCTACAAATATTCGACTTATTTAGAAGTCGTTGTCGAAAATAGAACAAATATATATTTGTTGTAGCTTCTCCGCATGTCACTTGCCATCCACAGAGTACAACACCAGCTGCTGAAACTTTAATTTTAACTGCGGAAATCTCATAAACGGTTCGTTATCCGAACCATGTTTATATGAAATTTTGTTTTCATCTAGTTGTGGGGAATCGCCACCAGAAATTTGTGACAGGTGTTTAGTACACCCTGTAGAGGAGACATTTATTTATTTACATTAATTTTTGCATCCCAAGGGGATATGTATTAAAAGATTGTTAACCTGAATATGATGCTTGATGAAGTATATGTTATATCGCCGAGATATCCGTAAACTGTCCATTCTGATTATGTAGGCAACATTCATTTTAGACCATTATTTCTGCGGCCTGGTAGGTTCTTTTCTAATAAGATGAGAAGTTATAAAATTTGGCATCGGAGCATCTTGCACTTCAATCTATTTCTCTACCCCCTGTTACTTCAAACCATAACTTACACATATCTTGCTTTGTGACAAGGAGCATTGTCATTGTACAGAATGGTCCAAGCCGAAACTGTTGCCGAAATGTTGGCAGTGCAAAATTGTCCAGAACGTCCAGACAAATTGCAGTGATCATAATTCCTGCTACTGGAACAATTTGGCCCAATCCAAACAATAAAAATGATCCCCATGCTATGACTCCGTCTCCACAGGCCGTCCAGGTGGCCAAGAGGGCTAGGGCCTAGGCTTTCTAGTTCTCGAGTCCATCTGGTCGTGGGTTCGAATCCCGCCGTGGGCATGGATGTTTGTGTTTGTCCCGGGCTGCGTACAGATATAACTTGTGTAAAAGGCGCAAAATGACCTTAGTAGTCGACGCCAAAAATTCTAATAAACCAACCAACCAACCGTCTCCTCAGAATATCACAGTGGGTACCATGCAGTCAAGCATGAAATTCGACCATCTGATTGACCGAAATTCGTCGCTCCATTTTCGGTAAGTTGTAGACATTCCTAAACGTCTTTTTGATAC
>JAHWFO010106844.1:410391-429579 GCA_023313115.1 Rhysida immarginata
TGTATTTCTGCTTCACTGCTAAAGCTCCTCCTTGGAATGTTTACAAGATTTTATTTTGTTATCGATCTTGCTTTTAACAATGTTTGCCTTTTAGTGATTTTTGCCCGCTTTCCCTCGTGTGACTTGTTGCTTTTTTCTCGAGTGGCGTTGTGCTTTGTTGTGCTCGCGGTTCGGATTTTTGCTGCGTTCGAAAATGTGTTTTCTATCAGTCTGATCGGTGGCTTGACTAGTGATGGTTATCAAATATGTTTCACGTGATTAATTGCGATGTTCTATCTTTTAGTCGAGAAAATAAGTTTGTACTGCCGTTTTTTGGAGATTCGGAGTACTCGTTAGCTCTGTCCGTCTAGTCGTTTTTTAAGGAGCATACCTCAGCGCTTCAAACCGACGTCTAGTGTTTTTCATCGCCCGTCGACTCGTGCGTTTGTTCGTCGCCTCCAGAGACAAATGAAAGAAAGAGACTAGCAGTGACCTCCCCTCTCGTGGTGCCTTCGCGCCGCCATATTGGGATTGGCAGCCGGCAAATGACTACACGGAACCAATATCTTTACTTCCTTTCCGAAAGTGCGTGATCTTAGGATTTTCTTCCTGAAAAAATCGTCGTCGTCCTCGCCCGGAATTGAACCCGTGTCCTCGGGCATCAGAGGCGATCACGCAACCACTGAGCTAGCGAGGCCGATGTGAAACAATCGCAAACAATTGCTTATTACGTTATGTGAATTAATAAATTGATTATTTTATTGAACTGAGAATTATTTCTTCCTTTTCTTTTAATTTAAAATTTTAAAATATTTGTCTTTTAAAAATTCGTTAGGCATTGAATCAGCTATTTGGAGTCATTAAAAGTATACGTTATCGTTAGTTAATGCAATAAAGTTTTTTTTAAAAAAATCAGAAAACAGGTTATGCTTACTAATACTTCCAGAAATCATCTACAAAAACAGCTGAAATTACATTGAGAATATATGCCGCCTTAGGTTTTTGCCAATCGTAACATGGCGAATGCTGCACTTCCGCTGGCACCAGTAGCGCTCAGCGAAATGAATAGGGCACTGCCAGTCTCTTTCTTTCATTTGTCTCTGGTCGCCTCATATGTGTGTCGCCGCCGATTCTGCATGGCCTCTACTCGATTCTCGTCCGCCTCGATCGTACGGATTTTGTCTTTCTTTCGGTACGGCTTACCAACCTCCTGCGAGTCTGAACCCTACCTCGTATGCTATCACCCTTTTATCTTTCTTTTGGATTGTAGTTGGTATGTCTCTTCGACTTGGAGCCTAGTGTTCTGTCCTCACCTTCATGGATCCGCCTCCAGTGATGTTTAAGCAACTCTCCTATCTTCGGACCGAAGTATCCTGGAGTTCACACTGATGCTGTATAGTATTGCCTATTTCACTACCAACATAAATAACGTTCTTTCTTTTTACCTTTTAGCCCTAATTATTATTATTATTATTATTATTATTATTATTATTATTATTATTATTATAAATAGCTTCTTATTTATTGTTTCCCTTTCCTAGGGTTAATACTATGCCTTCCATCCTACCCATGTGCTCTTGTTTATCTTTTTTTTCTTTTTTTTTTTGCAGAATCCTCCGACCGTTATTCAGACTTCTCAGGTTTACCTAGTGGTGTTCTCTTATGGGTTTCGTCAAACGATTCATGGCTGTTCTCCGTAGGCTACCAGTGATTCTGCTTTTAACACTGCTTCACCATGGTGGCTTCTTTCGACTTCTGAGAAGCTTACCGTCGGTCTTTGCGGCGTCTTGTTTCCCTCATTTTGCTATTCTTGGAATTTCGTTCATCTACTAGGTAACCACAAAAGTTCTTTCCGTTTTTATGTTGCCATAAAAGAAAGTGATAGAAGATATGCAAATGAGTGTACAGTGTAGTCCAAAATCTGTCGGGGGGGGGGCGCCGCAGGAAGGTTAGCCTGTATAAGTACAGGTCTGTTGGGCATTCACATCATTCACATCTCGTGCAGAAGTGGAGACAAATGGAGGTATCGAAAGAGATGGTTAGGTGTTGTTTGTTTTATGACTTCAAGGTGGGCTTGTCAGCAGCAGGATCTAGTCGCCGAATGTGTCTTGCGTCTGGGGATGATGCTGTGAATGAACGCACCGCAAGGCATTGGTTCCAGAAATTCAGGTCGGGAGATTTTGCCATTTTTTATGAACCCCGTAGACTAGTGAGTCTGGTGGACTAGACGCCAAATGGTTTACTACGAGCTGCTATCAACTGGCCAAACCATCACTTGGGACCTGTACTCCCAGCAGGTGGAACGTGTGCAACAGGAATTGCAGCAGAAGGAGCTAGCATTGGTAAATCGCAAAGGGGTACTCTTCCTTCATGGCATTAAAAACGGCAAGAACTTTTGTGGGTACCTAGTAGAATTATTACTGTCTGTGCTTTACTTAAAAATTTGTATAATTTCTTTACTTTTAAACCTAAATCGAATTCTTTATTCGCACCGTACCTTTTTTTTTTATTTCCAAAGGAATCTCGCCCTTTCTTAATTGTTATCTTGTAAGTTAATGTTTATTCCAATAAAGAAAGGGATTTATTTGGAGTTTATTTTCGGGTGAACTTACTAACTAAGCAATCGACGTTCACTAGCTCACTTTTACCTTTGGGGAGGGGGTGTTCATTCATCTTGTCGAGCACTATTTTGTGGGTGCGGCCATTCTGTAAATAAACGGCTTGTCGGGGTCACGGTGCTGAGAGGTTGCAAATACTGAGAGGTGCAAATACTTTGTCACCTCCTGACTTGGCCCTGACAAACCCATAACAGTACGTATAGAAGTCACGCCGAAACTAGTCAAAATGGATTCAGGGATGGTCAAAATGGATATTTCCGTTGAAATTTGAAAACCTAAAGTTTTCGCGATTACAATACTTCCTTTACTTCGTACAAGGAAGTAAAAATGCTATTTTGCGTTCTATATCTTTATTTTTTACTAACTAGAGAACATCACGGAGTGATAATAAAATTCCAAACTGAAACTTATACAGTTTTTAACTCGTTCAAATTTTAACTGTATAAACAATTTTATGTACCCTATTTTTCTCCCAAATTTCAATATCCTAGATATTGTAGAAAGTGAGTTATTAATTTGTTGATCTTAGTGGCGGCATTTTTATTTCTGTTCATATCTCAGTTATCGTTCAAATTCGGACCCATGTTCATATGAACTTTTTTGCTTAGAATCATCCATACAATCTCCCCTAAAAGTTTGTGACAAGGTTTCAGATACACCCTGCATAAGTGACACCAATAATACAGGGTGAGGCATTTATCTTGAGACAACTGAATATCTCGGAAACTAAGCATTGTACGAAAAAATGTCCAAAATCAAAAGTGAATTATTTCGCGGGGGAAATTCATTATTCAAAAATTTACCCCCCCCCCTTGTGAGGGGGGGGGGCGGGGGGCGACTTGGAAATGTTAAATAGGAACATGTATTTTTAATGGTATATTCATATCATACACAATATTCGAGAAATGTTTTATTCTTGACGTCTTTTCAATTGATCCAATCGTTTAGGAGACATAGGCCCTGAAAGTGTAGAACTTGTAAAGTTTTATAAAGAGGGAGGGGGTTATTTTTTAACTAATGAATTTCCCCCGCTAAATAATTCACTTTTGATTTTGGACATTTTTTTCGTACAATGCTTAGTTTCCGAGATATTCAGTTATCTCAAGATAGATGCCTCATCCTGTATATCGATTATAAAAAAAATTATGTGGCAAGGTTCATATCCATAGATTTTATGGGCACATTAAATACGCATATAGAGAGTAGAGAAAATTCACGAAATAGACAAATAATTTTAGAACAAAAGGTGCTAGGGCCATGAAAGTAAGGTCTATCTATAGGAATTTGCCATGCTCGATTAAATAAAAGTGTCCATCCCCTACTGGAAGCGCTTAAAAGTTACGAAAGCTAACTTTTGAACCATGATAGATAGAGAAAATGTTCCAATTACTAAAATATAAAGTGTCACCAATTTAGTAGAACTCCACTCTTTGCATAAAGAAAACAAACCATAAAACTCGTAAAACGAGAAAGAAAAGTCCATGTATAAAACACCTTCTGGACAGCGTACGCTGGAATATTCACGCATATAACAACAAAAGTAAGAAGTCACTCCTGTTTAATACTTGCGAGAATAAATGATTTATTAATAAATTAAACAAACAATCACTAACTTTCAACATTTCAGGATGCTCGAAACAAAGGTAATTAGTCAGTCAGAACTCGGGATGATGCATTGCTAAACAATTCAACCCGGAATAAATGAGAAGTGCTCATCTATTCCTGATTAAATCTCAAGTGCTGATGGAGACTCGCTTTCGCCTATGATTGTCGTCTTGGAAGATAATACATTATGTCCAAGGGTCCAGGAGAATATTCTATTTTTTTTTTATGGTTCAGAAAAAGCGACCAAGAATATTATCAAAAATTGGTTCACAGTGAAAATGAAACAGCCTTGATTCTTATTCAAGTCAAAATGACGGAAAACTCATCCCGTCTATTACAGCGGATGGAAAATCAGTCGAATTCTCAATCCCCCTTGGAGAAAAAATAGCTAAACCCCTCGATGTTTTGCATTCCTTCCTTGAAAAAAAATGTTACAGAATTACTTCAGATTATGTGCAGGTGAAGCATCTCAGGAATAAAATATGTAAATTCCATTCACTTATACACAATCAGTTTTCTTCTCCAAGATTCAAGATTGCATTTTTAATCTGCATGTTTTAAGAGCGGCAATCTTGAAAAACGACCGAATTTTGATATGCATGGTGTAAAAATTACCTACCTTTTTTACCCTTTCTACTCTTTTTACCATTCATCATGTTCTTGTTTTATTTACTTTTAAAAGAAAAACAAAATAGAATAACCAATATTGTTGCGAGAGCTTCTTTCTTTCCTATTTTTGTGTTTTACCATTACTGCAAGATTTTAAAGAATAAATTTTATATCAGAAATTACCAGAAAATCGATATATGGATGGGAGGGAATAATCAGAGTGGCATTTAGTGATCGTTTTGTTTAAGTTTATTCAACCTTCCATTTTGGCAAGTATTAAATAGAAATGATTTCGTGCATTTGTTATTTTAAACGAAAAATAACCAAGATACGGTGCCCAGAAGGTATTCCATACATAAACTTTTCTCCGCCGTATTACGAGTTTTATGCTTTTGTTTTCTTTACGCAAAGAGTGGATTTCTACTAAATCGGTGATGCTCTACTTCTTTTCTTTATAATTGGAACATTATCTATCATGGTTCAACAGTTAGTTTTAGTAACTTTTCAGAGCTTACACTAGGGGCACTGGTAATACTTATATTCAATCGGGCATGGCCACTTTTCTGTTTTTTATGGCTCTAGCACCTTTTGTTCTAAAGTTATTCGACTGTTTCGGAAATCCTCTACACCCTGTATATAAATATTTAATGTGCCTATAAAATCTTTGAATATAAACCTGGGCACGTAATTTTTTATAATCAATATACAGGGTCTTTATAATTAAAGTTCTATTTTGACATAGCCATAAAAAGAAAACTACTGGACCAAAAGCTATAATACTTGGTAATATCATACAAGAGGGCATGGGAAGATCATACCCACCAAAAAAAAATAGTTCAAAAGGTCACCACCAGCATGGAAGGGTGCTCTATGTAATATTCGTATACGAAATTAGACACGAAGACACAGGTTAACAAGTCTTTAATCGTTATTAAAATTAGTTACATGTTGAATGTGGCCTCCACCATTTACTGAAAGCAGGTTAACCTGTGTCTTCGTGTCTAATTTCGTATACGAATATTCCATAGAGCGCCATTCCATGCTGGTGGTGACCTTTTGAACTAATTTTTTTTTGGTGGGTATGGACTTCCCATGCCCTCTTGTATAATATTACCAAGTATTATAGCTTTTGGTCTAGTAGTTTTTTTTATGGCCATGTCAAAATGGAACTTTAATTATATTATTGGATATAGGCATCACTTATATTAGTTTCGGTTGGAATTTTATTATCACCCCGTGATGTTGCGCCGGCCAGGTGGCCGAGAGGGCTAGGGCGTAGGCTTTCTTGTTCTCGAGTCCGCCTGGTCGTGGGTTCGAATCCCGCCGTGGGCATGGATGTTTGTGTTTGTCTCGGGCTGCGTCTAAATAACCTTTGTAAAAGGCGCAAAATGACCTTAGTAATCGACGCCAAAATTTCTAATAAACCAACCAACCGTGCTGCCTAGTAAGCGAAATTCGAGAAAGACGCTCCCAAAAAAATCATTTATTTTGTTCGCTAGTAAACAAAAAAGTAAGTTTAAAAGTAGTTTTATCAAATACAAGCTTTTAACTCTTGCTCTTATTTATGAGATTAGCCAGCGTTAACATGGCTAATATTGTAAAATAAAATTGCGAACTTACTTACCTTAGAGCGTTTTCTTTTCTGACACCAGATGACTATTAGGACGACCAGAATGCAAAACATGACAGTAGCACCTATTCCAGATGCCATTCCTGTGGTAAACCCAGTGGTGTAGTCATTTGATTGTTCATCTTTTTCATTTACCACCGCTGGAATATAACTTGTAAAATTCGTGTTCGTTGACGTTGTTGTTGAGATAACAGTTTCAGTAGGAGTGTCTCGATCTTCCTTTATTAATGGTTTACTACACAGATGCTGATCACTCTGATAAATACATAGCCATACGGATTTATAATCTTTTTTTCCCAAATTATGATTTGATTGTACAGGGCGACTTTCAGACGCTTCAGAAATAGAAATTCTATATTTAAGTTTATCCATCATTTCTGGGCTGGTGATTTCAGCATAAAAATTTCCGCTTCCTTTAAAAAAATATATTCTTAACACATAACTAAGGTTATCTGAAGATTTTTCTATTATACTTGAAAAGCTAAAGCGTTTAAAATCTGATAAAGAAGCAGTGGGCAAATAGTTATCGAGTGGTTCCACTCTTACAGCGCTTTTGTCAGATTCAAGTGTAACTTTAGAAATTGAATTTTTGAAAATCTCTGAAACAAATGATATATCACTCCCGGTATTGTACATTGTACCTTGGCGAAAATAGAACTCTGCGTTTAATTTCCATTCAAATTTTGGAGGTGTTGATCGACAATCTAGAGGTTTCACCTGCAAATAATTTTGCAAGTTGTCCTTCGAAAAAGTAGAAAGTTTTCTGTTAAAAGCTTCCCAGTGGAACCAACCAATTTTGTTCGGATTGACACCACCTTTAGCGTTAATATTTTCCGAGAATAGTAATTGTTCTTTATCATCTTCAAAGAAAAACCATTTATCATCCAAAGCATGAAAAGGTTCTGCATAATGAAAACGTATGATTTTCTGGGTATCTAGGGATAACTGTTTAATGTTACTATCGATAGTGAGATTTTGGTTGATCCCGTTAAATTCGGAGGCTAATTTTAACCAAAAAACCGTTTTGTCAAACATCAAATGAATGGCGGTAAATTTTACCGTTTCTATCCCTCGTATATAGGAATATTTTGAAATGTATGTCTGACAACATACTCGATAATAATTTGAACAAACACTAGAATCCTTGCCATAACTATCATAAGCGGTGCATCTCGTTGTTGAATTAGACTTTGAGCCGCATTCGTAATGCCTTCGATAGGTTGCGGGAGAGCAAATTAAAGAATTTTTGTTATCGGTACAAGCGCATTCACATTCAACGGTCACTTCTGGAATGTAAAAATCGTATTTATCGATTATTTTATAAAGAGTTTCTTTTTTATGTACAGTAACTTTAACTGTTCCCTTAGTATGATATTCAGTTCTATTGGATAAGCTGGGTTCTGAGAAAGTAGAAGTATAAGCTCCATGAAATATGACGATTAGAGTGATCACTAATAGGGGCAGGGAAACTTGAAAAAGTATAATGAAGTTTCGCAACTGCACCTTAATTGTCCTCATGACTTATGGCGCTTTTGAAATAACAAAATATGTTTAAAAAAAAAAAAGGGAAATGAATGACACTATTATGATTTTTACATGAAATTTCAAGTGATATTTAATTCCTTGGAAAACTTCATATTTCCTTTTATGAAAAAAACTACCATGAAAACCGTTTGATAGATTTTTTTATCTTCACACTTCTTTCCTCATATACACTATTATTCATTCAAAATAGAGTTTTTCCTTTTATTTATAAAATGATCAACTTTTCTTTCAAAAGGAAATCTTCGTTGATGTTTTCTTTTCTTTATAAGAATCATCAATTTGTCATCTTTGATGGTTAACGTTGCTTCAAACTCCATTAACGCTTGTAATTTTTTGCAGTTAAATTGACAGTAGTCAATCTACAGCTGGAATGGTGACTTGAATAACAGGATCATATTCTGTGAACTGGCGTGGTAAATTCAGGTCGGGCTGGAACACATTAACTCCTCCTATATCTGTGGAAAATAGTAAAGTGGAATGATTAATAAATATTCTATAAGTTTACAATAAATATTTACATGATCTTTCGATACAAAAATCTAAATACAAATTTTTTAAAGTCGATAAAGCTTCAATATACAGGGTGCCCAGTAATGAGTGAATGAAAAATTTGGTAATGAGTTTTACGATGTGAACGAAAATTTGGGTGTCCCGTAATGAATGTGTAATGAATGAGTTGTAAGATTTTGAATGCGTAACTCGGAAACCACTCGTTGGAATTCGATCAAAATTTAACGGTATACACAATTGTGTGTACCCTATTATTTCCCCAAATTTCATCATCAGCATAAATATCCGTAATGCTGTTATAAATTCTGTACCCTGTTTAACTGTGCCAAATAAAATAAATGAAAAGCTACGTAGCTCGGACTCGTGTAACCCAGGCCGAACTATTGACCCCCCCCCCCCCCCCCTTACAGGGCCACGGAAGCTCCCTTAGCCAACGAGTTCTACATCTATTTTTGGACAATGAGAAGAAATGACGGATGCCACATAATGTACAGTCGGGTGCAAAAAGGTTTTTACCTGCTCCGTAGGAACTGAGCTTACCGGATATGATCGATTGCAAAATCAGGTACTTTTGCTGAGAGTCAAGGCAGATTAGACTGGACCTGTCCCTTCTGCATGGAAATAATGTAGCATGTATACTATTGGGATGTGCTATTCACGTGCTCAACTATGACTTAAGTCTAAACCTTTTTGCAATAGACTGTATGTTATAGTCTGGACTTAATGCCTTCATCTATATTAATGAAAGTCAATGTGTGTCTGTTTTTTTGTATATTCGCTATAATCTCTACAACCGCAAAAGCAATGGGCGTCAAACTTTTCATGATGCTTTAACATAGTCCGGGAAAGGTTTTTCACTATTTTGCCAAGGATTTCCGCGGGTTGCACAAGTTTTTTGGGTGGAAAGCCAATGGATCTATTGGCAAGTTCGAATCCAAGTGCATATGATTTAATATTTTTTTCTTTCATTTATATAATTTTTCAGTTATTCTCGACACTTCATATGAAGTCGTGTGTTATTTTCATTCCTTTTAAACATGGCTTTATGTTTTTTTTTCAAGATTTTTCCTCCATCTAAACTTGCATATTCGTCGGGTTATCTGAAATTAATGTTGAATTTTTGTTTAGCTATAATTTAAGGAAAAGATAATTTTTGCAATAAGTCTTTCATTGTTGCAAGAAATTTAAAAAGGACATCTATATTTACATCATAATGGATTTCTCAATAATTCTGTGTGTTGCAGAATTGAAGAGCTTATTTCCAAAGTGTCTTAAATCCAAGAAACGCAAAACTCTAGAAATCACGTTTGTTTATATTTAAATAAAAATTTTGAGATAGAGTTTTAATGCATTATGATGTATAACTGTATTGTCTATCTTCACGCAAATTTATTGAAATCCTACACCAATAGAAGTGGTAAAAACAATGTCAGATGTCCTGGAGATAAGACGTTTTGGAATTAAAATACTCATTTAAGGAGAGTATAAGTAAAGAAAAAAGATTAATACTACCAATGAAATATGCAGTTATAAATTTTTATTAATATAAATGGTGTTTTACGTTTTGCTAATAAAATAAAACTTATCATTTAGTCGTCATCATCAGGCGAAATGTCATTTACCATTTTTATTATAAGCTTTTTATAACTTTGCTGTGTTAGTTTGTTTAGGTCAAATCTTGTAATCAATATTAAACCAATTGCAATTTGACACACTTATGCAGAATCGATGACAATTTATGATAAAGAAAAAAATTTTCAAATCGGTTCATTGGTTCGTGTTCTAATGGTACTAACTCAATTGGACATTTTGTTATGGCGAGAGGTAAATGTATCTATTGTTTATTATTGCAAAATTAAGCTGTATTGTTGCCACTAAATAAAACATTATAAAAGCTTGGTTTGATAAAACCTTTTTCCTCTTAACTTGTTTCAGTTGCTGACAATAATATTTTCTGCCAAAAAGGCATTGCCGGATGGTGTTCGGTGATAGCTAGCTCATTTAAAAGTAATGTGTTTTAACTTTACCTCCTTTACTGGATATTCCAGTATTTCCTGTTTTGGATCCAATGTTGACCATTTCTTGCCTCTCTTTAACACTAGCTACATTCAAAAACTCCGTGTTAGTCGTGTTAAGCGTGTCGTGTTGCTAAAACCTGATGTCACTTCCTGAACGAACCGTGTCCCGTGTTGAAAAAGGCCTAGCACGGAGCACGGGCTTTTTACGTCCGTGTTCATGTTAGTTCTCTAGCACGACATTGGCGCGCATGCTCATTGTGGCATTCCTCATCTCTCTCATGAAAATCCGTAATGGTGGGAAAACATTGTTAAGGGACATTGTTAGCTCTCAAACAATACAAATCATAAACGTGCAAGTAATTACAAGCTACATTCAAAAACTCCGTGCTAGTCGTGTTAAGCGTGTCGTGTTGCTAAAAATCTGATGTCACTTCCTGCATGAACCATGTCCCGTGTTGCAAAACGCCTAGCACGGAGCACGGGGTATTTTCGTCCGTGTTCGTGTACAGCCTTCTCTAATCATGTAGGCTGTGGTTCGTGTTAGCTCTCTAGCACGACTTTGGCGCACATGCTCATTGTGGCATTCCTCATCTCTCTCATAAAAAGTTGTAATGGCGGAAAAACGCCGCTTCCCTGAATATTTTATAGTTATACGAATTAATTGCGCCATCATACCATGATTAATTAGTGTAGAAGGAACTCTATTTGTTCAAAAACATCGGTTATGGAAAGCAGAAAAGTTATTTTCGATAATCGGAAAAGATTGGGTCGAAAATAAAGTGCCTATCGCTAATAGCTCCACTATCTCCATCTGGTGGGAAGATTGTAACCACGATAATTAGGACCACGGTCTATATATATTCATGGACATCGAGCTTCGGCCATTTTCCATTGTTTCGAGAAGCTAAGGAAAACAGATCGCGCCAGGTGCAACCTGCGATAGAGATTTTCATTGAAACTGAATACGAAAGTAAAGTTTGTGTCTGCCGATAGGTGGCGCTGCAGGCGCAGTTGGGACGATATTTATATAAATAAATAATCGTAAGCGGGTGAAAGGGGTTTTTATCAGGTTTTAATGATTTGCAGATTTTATGAGTGGAAAACCACACATTTTTCATGCGACAGGTTTTTTCCTGGAAACAACCCTGAATAAATTATGGGTGAATTAAAACTTTTACAATTAGTCAAGGTGGCAAAAAAGTCAAAATTTTTTATTGTAAAATTTACCATAAACAACCTGCATATATTCAATCAACCCGAGCGAAGCCGGATATTATTCTATATAGTACTTCCATATTTTTTGAACATTATAAAACTGAAGCATATAGAGATATGGGTCCGACGAAAAAATGACTCAAAAAAGTTCAGGAAAATTCGAATGAGTTTTATGCACAATGATTTATGAAACAATGGAAGTCATGTCTCAATGCATATGGAAATTTCTGTTGCCTGTTGTATTATATGTAAATAAAATAACCAATAAACGCATTTCAGTTGAGCACACATTATTTAATTTGGCGAACCAAATTAACGGTTACGGTAGTGAAGGCGTCCAAATTTAACAAATTGAAAAACCCTATACAGAAATTGAAAATAAACTTGTCTGCTTTATTTTCCTTTCTTGTATTTTTTTTAAATCAAGGAAAAAGTTTTGTTCTCCCGTCATTTAATGTGTCAGTGCTATACAAAGTAACGGTATAGCTGCATCACTGCTTATGGTAATTCGTTAAGTTTATGGCAATAAATGGTACAGATGCCAATTGTTAAATTGGATCAAAATACATAGAAGAAAAAGTAGATGATCAAAGAGCGGAATAAGGAACTTGCAAGGAATTAAAAAATAATATTTTGATAACTGAGATAACTAATATTTTTACTATTTATAGAGGATTGGGGCATAAGTCATGGCAACTATTTTTTTTTATGAGAATTCAAGCATGGGTAGAAAATGTGAAATATACAGATGAAAGAACAAGGAATGGACGAAATGTACGGACATTTAACAACACGCCAACACTTTGCTTCTCATGTTTATTAAGGTAGTTGACAACATTACAGGTTTCATGTTCTGGAATCATGAAGCCTGTAATGTTTCATACGTTTCATGCTTCTGGAAAATTTATTCTGGAACATGATTACAGATTTCATTTTCCAGAATAAGTAATAGAAATCAAAATAGAGAACGGCTGTTTTGATATACGAGCGTTGTTCAACTCGGGTTACATCCAGTTAACCGTCCCTCCTTGCACGGCGGTTAACTGAGAACTGATTTAACATTGCTCTCTGCGCAACATCAGGAACTCACGGAGCCATCTAACGTTGTGGAAACATACTAGCAGTCACAGCTTCCTTGAGTCATATGACATTTTATGATACCATCCCTTAGCTCTGAGAAAAAAAAATAGTTGCCATGACTTATGCCCCAACCCTCGTATTAGCATCGAAATCCCGAAAACCGAAATTACGAAAACCAGTTTACCGCCGAAATTCCGAAATCTCGAAAGCCTAAATCCCGAGAATTTTAATGATAATTTTAAGTTTACTATTTTCTTATTTAATTGGACGTATTTTGAATTTTTCTGAGGAGGGTTGTGACCAACATCCAACATCACATCGCGTTCAAATTTATCTTGTTGATCTTTGACCCCTATATAAACTCATATAGGCTGACGTGACTTTTTTCCAATTGCACGATTTAAACAATTGTGCCAGCCTTCGACATGATTTGTTGTGCGTGGTCCCGAAGTACGAAAATGGTTCCAAATTTCTCTGGGAAATTTAGCATTATTTTCATCGTCGTCCGAATCCACGTTTCAACAACGTAGTCCATAAAATGCAATACATCAGGCATCTCCGCACAGATTGTCAGCCATGCTTCATCTACGTCTTCTAACTTCAAAAAAGGTAGAGCGGCACATCCACGTACGGTTGTTTTCACTTCGACATTTTCTTTATAAGCCTTAGCTAATCCAAGACTGAACTTTTCTCCAAATGCTTTGCGCAAAATGAAAAAGGCATCCATGAATACTTCCATTTTTAAAGATTGTATGACGGAAAATGTTTTTAAAGATTGTATGACGGCCGATTCGAATCTGTTTGAAAATTTCTGTGATTGAATGACAAATCGTTCTCGGATGCTATATCTTGAGCGTTCGGAACATTCTGCGATACGTTTCCATGCTTTTGTTAGGCAGCAGCGCATATATGAAGGGCATCATTTCGTTGTTGTAAAACCTATGAAGAGTGTACAATTGCGAGAATAAAGTTGGGACAACATTGAAAGTTCTAAATATACACATACTCTGATGCACAAAGTTTTCTAAGAAAGTCCAAAGTACCAAATAGTAAAATTTTTTCATCTTCTCCGTCTGCTGATAACAAAAACTGGTCACCGTTTTTGGTTTGCGAATATTCTTCGTTAATAACAATGTCCTTTAGAGACAGACGATGTGGGGGAATGAGATTTCTTTTTTGGCGATACATAATTGTCGCCACATTATCGAAAGTTCTCAAACCAAGAGCTAGTTCTTCGTTCTTTGCACCTGATTGTCTTCGAAGCTCCAAGGTGACATTGTTATGTATTTGTTTCGCCGATTTTGGGCAATCTTCCGTCAAGTATTGCCGTTCAAATGAATATGGGTCCTGACTGAGCTCCGTAGGGAAAAAAAGCAAAACGAGCGGTCCGGAAGCTATGCTTTCACTGCCATACTCATCCAAGTGATAGCCAAAGGAAGTACGCTGAATTAGGAAAGAAGCCAGATGAACCTGGTTAAGTCATCCAGAGGATAAAAAGGAGTAATTTCCTGATTGACGATAGGACATGGAAGAGCTAGGTGATCCAGTAGGTTGGAAAGATAATCCAGAATATTTGCAACCAATGGATTAAGATGGTCCTTAATCTTCGGAAGCAGCTTCTTCAGCGACTCTTGGACGTGGTTTCCAATGGTAGGTATACCGAAATCATCAGCAATGGAAGTATTAGTTGCTATTCTTCTGTCGAGTTGGGCAATGGTCCTCAGGGTGACGTTTTGGAAGGTTTGGAGGTCCTTCCATCTGGATTTGCAGATTGTAACCCAGGCAGGCATACCATACAGAAGAATGGTTCGGATTACCATTTTATATAGCCAAAGTTTGCTATCCACTCTAAGAGGACTGTTACGCCCCAGAAGAGCAACCAGACTAAACTTTGCCTTCTTGGCCTTGTTGATAGCATAAGAGAGATGATCGCCCCAATTTAGCTTGGCATCAATCACTACTCCGAGGTATTTATAGTTTTTTACCCACTTGAGCTCCTTTTCAGATAGGAAGAGTGGCTTCGAGGGTTTTCTAAGCTTTTTTGTAATGAACATGGCTTTGCATTTATCAACGTTTAGGTTTAACCTCCATTTAGCAAACCATTTCTCACACAGCTGTGAAGCATTTTGTAACCGAGATATAACATGAGCAGGATTGCGGGCACTAGTCATGATATACGCATCGTCAGCAAACAGGTATAAATTGCACTTTGTAAAAGTTTGGAAATCCTGAACGAAAAAGTTGAAGAATGCAGGGCCCAGGACAGAGTCTTGGGGGACGCTAGCATTGATGTCACAAGGTTAGATATGGAGCAGCCAAACTTGACACGAAAAGTCCTTTCCGTCAGAAAGGAACTAATCAAAGCAATCAGATCGTCAGGAAAACCATAAGTAATCATTTTTTTTTTATCTCAGGCAGTTATGCCAGACCTGATCAAAAGCTTTCCGGACATCTAAAAAGATAAGACCACCGTACGTAGCGCAATTTAGAGGAGTGTTTAGATCAGCGTTGAAGTTGCCAGGAGTGACCTGGGCGAAAACCGAATTGCTCCTCACGAATAAGATTGTTGGCCTCACAGAAAGCGTTAAGCCTCCTTAGAATGACGCATTCAAGAACTTTTGACATCGTAGGTAATAAGCAGATGAGTCTGTAGCTGACTGCGAGAGCAGGGTTTAGACCAGGTTTTGGTATCGTAACGATGACGGACTCCTTCCACTTGTCAGGGAAGTATCCATGTCTCCAGCAGTCATTTATGACCCTGGTAATAATCGAGATAACATTAGGAGGCAAGTTCTTGAGGACACTGTTTGTAATAGAATCGATAACTGCTGCTTTCCTGGTTTTAAGACGCTTTATGACGTCAGAGATTTCCTTAATGCTAATAGTTTTCACAAGGGTAGGAACTCGCTGAGTTAGCCCATAGGAGTTACACACATCGTTGACAAGTCGAGTATTTGAACGACTATCAGAGTTTTCTTCACAAGGCGTGGTAAATTGCTTTTCCGGGGAGTCGGCAATCAGTTGAGTCTTATCACGATCAGTGGTGACAACATGGCCATCTGAATAAGCAGTGGCGGCAGGCTGATGGGTCTGTTACCTTTTAAGGCCCTTACAGTACCCCAGAGCGAGTTGTCCTGGACAGACAAGGACTTCATTCAGTTTGTTGCTCCACCTTTGATTTCGTAGAGCTTTAAACTCGTATGGAATATTATTTTCTCGGAGAATATCCCTGAGCTCCATGCAGCAGAGGCAGATTTATATATGCTATTATCAATCATCACGGACAATCAATGCAATATGAATTTGGCTTAAAGAGCCCATTGGCTTAAGTGCTTTGTAATATGCAAGTATTGTACTAATGGTGATTCATAATGACGTATCATGTATCTGGATTCTGAAGTTTCTCGGTACAATTTAGGCGTTCGTGATTTCGGCGTTCGTGATTGCGGTTTTCGGAATTTCGGTGATATACGATGATGTTATGAGTATTCGTCTTTTGATAATTATGCCCAGTTTAAAAAAAATTAATAAAGCTGACACTGAAACAAAAATGCCACGTCATACCTCTGTGTCCAACCCTCTAAGCTAAAACATGATCAATTTTCTTTTTATAATAATGATTTCAAGTTAATGTAAATATCATTAAAATAAAAAAAAATAAAAAAATAAAAAAACTGTCAATGTTTTTTTAATGCTGGATTTACGATATTACAATATATTTCAAGACTATCTGGCAATATTAGGGAAATTGACTTTGTTGTATGATGGAGCAAATATTTAATAAAAAGAATTATAAAAGCCAACCGATAACCGATTATAAGAGGATCTTGTAGAATAATCGATTATAAGAATAAATAAAATAAAGCACTTAAATAGCTGGTTATTTAAATACTTACAAAAGTATTCTTGAGTATCAAAAATAGCCCCGCATACATCAAAATGTTTACTATTTGGCCCTTTGCAAAACATTTTGCCGACCCCGTGATGTAATCTAATGCCTTATATTTTATTGCTCTAAAGTCATCAGTTTTAGGAATGCTTTTATTTTTTATGAATGTGAAACGAAATTCTAGATAATTTTAGTAATCGAATTATGAAAATGAAAATTAGCTTTCCATTTCGTATGTGGAATTTTTGGTCAAGTTGCCAATAAGTAGAGGCAGTAACTTCGGCTGCTTCCAAAAATTATGCATAGGTAGCATTATTTGTCCTTATCGATTCTAATCGAATAAAAGTCAATACAAAAACAGAGCTGTCGTATCTGCAATTGCCTTAGGGTTTTGCCAGAAAACAATATTATCAGGTGTAGTTTATTCATTAAAGTGAAGATGTCTTTTATTAAAGTTATTTATATTCTTATTTATACGCTTTTTCCTACCAAATTCATTAGTTTTATTTTCTAGTCTCTTAAATCACAAGTACAGTTTCCCGCACATTAAAGAATATTTAGAATTTGTACGAAAAAAAAATGGAGCAAATAATTATCTAGTAATAGATAAGAACGATGCAAACGGTAAATACTTTAAAAGATTCTCATCCTTCGTTTGAAGCACAATCAAATATCGATAAATTTTCCACTTATCACCGCGAATGTTTCTGGAAAATGATAACACACATGGAAATATTCCGTGATAACAAATTTTTATGGATCAAGTCAAAATTTCATTTTTATCCTGAAGCAGTATATCATAGGATTTTCCTTTATGAAAAAATGTTTCCTTCTTGATAGTTATTTTATCTATAGGCCTAAAAGTTGCCAGTTAATGGATTATGTTTAAAGCATTGAAACAAACAATCAATAAAACTATAGTCATACGCAACATGATTATGCATAGAATTAATTGTTTAATCGTTTTTTGTTTTTTGGTTTTTTTTTGGTTTACTTGTCTTCGAAGCTAAAATCATTACTTTACCCCCTTAACATTTACAGTTTTTTAATTAAGAAAAAAGATCTCATTTAAAAGTAAGCTTTGTTAAACTTTCTTCCCTAAACTTGAATTTGGGAACAGAGAGGATAAAATAAAATCGATTGCAAATATTAACAAAGTTTGTAATTAATGATGGTTCTGCCAAGTTAAAATGACTCTGCGATCGTTTTGTTGAGCATTATTTAATAAAAATATTTTTTATTAATCAGAATTCATGTTTTATTAAATAATCATGGTATTTTATTTTATTAAGTTCATTCTGTTATTCTTTACTTTTAAATAAATATTTACTCTTTGCGGTCTGGGACCGCTTTCTGTCATTTTGTGTTTGATTTGCCTACTTAACTGAGAGTATTATACCTTTTTGGATAGTTAAAAAGACGTAAAAGTTATTAAAATAATTTGCAGGATAACTCCCATAGAACTTTTTTTAATTAACGTGCTTCAAAGTTGGGAACACTTAGTGAAAACTTCTACATTCAAATAGTTATCGAGCAGCTACTTTAAACCGATAGCAAGTTGTTTCAAGTTTTATTATTATTTTTATAAACTGGCATACCCCCTAGTAAAAACAGCAAAAAATTGGACCCTAGATTCTGGAATTTAAAAAAAAAAAGTTGAAATTAGAGCAAAAAATGATATTTTTTTCTTTTAATTTAAAAGTCACATATCTAGAAAACGGTTAACTTTTGGAAAGTAATTATAGGGTAAAATCTATCGGCAGAGACCTAAATAATAACGTCCTTAAATATCTAGGTCGACTTTCCCTGTAACCCTGTATACTGTATAGATGAGTATTAGGATAATATGTGTGCTGGCAACAACTACATGTTTGCTTTATTGGGTCATTAAAATTTCTTAACGAATCTAATTTAGTTTTATTTAGTGTTTTTCATGAAAGCTAATAAAATTTTCGCTAAAGTAGACATTCACTCTTCTTAAAGAAATTGCAAGAAAAGTTATTCTTAAATAAGTAGTTTTTATAGAAAATTACGCTATTCATATTTTTTGGGGAAGACCGTTGCGTATCTTTCTTACGTTCTTTCTTACGTTCAAGAGTATCATTACTTTTCGCTTGATTAATAAATAAAGAGGATTAAAGAGTACTAAAAGCTGAAATTAGTATACACTCACTTGTTTTGTACGACTTCATTCCTTTGTATTTAAGACCTACATTGCTCGAGTGTTAAAAACATATAAATGTTATCTATTCCTTTTTAATCTTATCAAAAGATTGTTTTCTACTATGTGAAGTCTATTGATAAGTACGAAAGTAACATTTTTCAAAATATTCTCAATCATTTCTATTTTCAGAATACAAACAAAAATTTTTGCTTAATTTATTCGATCGAGAAGAGTGCTTCGTGATTATCAATTTTTGGGGAAATTCTATATTTTACTTTATAACTTCTGCAAAAAATATATGTTTTTTTTAAAAAAAGAAATATATA
>JAHWFO010106844.1:437159-450497 GCA_023313115.1 Rhysida immarginata
GGGGGGGTATTTGGTCTAATCTCCCACGCTGACCAGACGGGTTGGGAGATGCATTTTTGAGCTTCTGCCAGCTTTTGACGTATGATACAAGGTGGCGGTCGTAGCATCCGGGACCGACGGCTTAACGTGCCCTCCGAAGCACGGGGGGAGGAGTAAGAATTTTCTTCACTGAATGGGGTCACCCATCCAGTTACTTGCCATGCTAAGCGGAGCTTAAGTTTCAGAGCTGGTTTGCTCTGTGAAAACCCCCTAGCCCACGGCAAACATATGGCTTGTGATATATCATACGTTCGGAAATGATGAGAAAGGAAAGAAAATACGAGCTTTTTTACATTTTCTACATATTACGTTCGAGAAAATTAATTTTTGATTAAAAAACTTGGGGAGTGGTAAAAAGTGTAGATAAAGGGGTAAAAATAGATGACTTCAGGATCTGCTACTTGCCCTACTCGGGGGGAGGGAGGATTAATTTTTTTAATAAATGTATAAATGTATTTCTCCTTCACTGCTAAAGCCCCTACTTGGAATGTTTACAAGATTTTATTTATAGTTGGATTTTGTAGACTCTTAAAAAAGTTTGATATATATTTTTGTTTGATTATATTTTGTAAACATTTATTATTTTAAACGTTGTATTCAAAAACTGCGAAATTTATTATAAATAACTTTGTATGTAAAATTAATTACATAAATCTGGCAAATAATTAAAAATTCTATTGGAACTGCCCTGTAAATATTGCTTATTATGTTGATGTTTATTTTTTTACATTTTCGATGGAATAAAATCGGACCTTGAAAAATGAATCGAAGTGTTTTTCTTTCAGCGAAATTTTATGCCATAAAAACAGAATTTAAGCAATTTTGATTAATAAATATGATATAATACAATAGTTAAAACCAATATCAAGCAAAAAAGCATGGGAGGGTAGCACCAAGAAGGATGAAGGGTGGGGGGAGCAGTAATGAACACGTTATTACGTCATTTATCAATTTACCGCATTTATTGTCTGATGTCAGTAATGAACGTTCCCCGTAGACCTTGCTCGGACTGTCAGAGGGCGCCATATAACCGAAATTACAGAATTTCAATGGGCCAATCGTCAAATGCCCAGTCTCCTTTTACAAATGTCTCTGTATGCACCTTTTGTCCGCAGGCCTTCTCTCTAGGAGGTGTTGGGCAGGGCCTGTCTCTTTCATCAGCTACGATGCTTGTCTTAATGATTCACGTTTTAATGGGGATAGTTATAAAACTTAATAAATAAATAAAATAAATAAATAAATGGCTCTGTAATGGTTTGGGTAATATTTTCCTGGCATACTCTGGGTCCACTGATATCTGAAGAATAACGCCTTAATGGTCAGGGCTACCTGAACATTGTTGCCTACCACATTCGTACCTTCATGGCTACTGTGTTTTCCGGTATCAGGTGAGTTCGTCGAGGGTAAATTCGTCGAGCGTCAATTCGTCGGAGTCAATTCGTCACACGTCATTTCGTCGACTGTGTCAGTTGGTCGGGTGGCTAGTTCGTCGGACGTCAATTAGTCTAACGTCAATTCGTCGAGGTGTCAGTTGGTCAGGCGGTCAATTTGTCGGAGACAAATTCGTCGGGTGTTTCAGTTGGTCGAGATAATAAATAAATGACCGGAAAAAACTTTAACAAAATTTATTAACGAAAAAATTTTTTATTATTCATTTAATTACTTGAAAGGTAAACAATAAATGCCATTACCGTTAAAAACAGTATTCAAATACAGCTTTTGTAAACAACGTGATATTGATACAGCTTTTGTAAACAACAGTATTACAAATACAGCTTTTGTAAACAGCAAATGAAGGATACTGAAGCGATATAAGCAGTTTGGGGCAAATATCCTGACCATTTGTCAACAAGATAACGTTTATTGTAGCTAAAATTCATTTTAGCCTCTGTATCACATTGTTTACAAAAACTGCATTTAAATACTGATTTTTAACAGTAAAGGCATTTATTGTTACCTTTCTAGTAATGAAAGTTTTTCCCGATCATTTATTTATTATCTCGACCAACTGAAACCCCCGACGAATTTGTCTCCGACAAATTGACCGCCTGACTAACTGACACCTCGACGAACTGACGTTCGACGAATTGACTCCGACGAATTGACGCTCGACGAATTGACACGTAACTGTGTTTTCCCCATCTGAAAGATACTTCCAACAATAAATAAATAAAGAAATATATAAAAATCATTATTATATCTTTTTATTATTAAAATCTTTGGAGACATGTAATAAACTATTCTAAAACAAACAAAATACAACTTCTAGGGCCTGCAGCTGCTCAAGTTTTTGCTGAAAAGGTGAAGGTATAATCAAACCGCAAGATCTAGAGACCTGAGTGTAATGATCGTTTAAGGAAAAAAGGGAAGCTAATTCTCATACATGACTTTATATCATACTTCCCCGTCCAGGAATTATCACCTGTACTCGCTTTTTTTTATTAATCGATCATTCCACTCAGGGCTCTAGATTTTGCGATTTGACCATATTTTCCCTTTTTGTAGTAACTAATATACAGGGTGTCCATAAAAGGTCTGACACATTTTGTCTGTGTATTACCAAAAAGCTAATAAAATCTTGTAAACATTCCAAGAGGAGCTTTAGCAGGGAAGAAGAAATACATTTATACATTTATTTAAAAGAAATTAACCCCACCCCCACCCGTATAGGGTAAGGCAAGCAGCGGTCATTTATTTTTAACCCTTTATCTGCACTTTAAACTTCTCCCCAAGTTTTTTAATCAAAAAACTTGATTTTCTCGAACGTGATATGTTGAAAATGTAAAAAACCTCGTATCTTCTTTCCTTTCTCATCATTTCCGAACGTATGATATATCACATGCCATATGTTGTCATAGTTCTAAGGACCAAGTGACTGCCACCACTGCAAATCCGACCCCCCTGGAACAATTGGCCCTAAACTTCATAGTACTGTAGATCTTGCATAGAGGAATCTGGATATCGAATTTCACGCCTTGATGTACCTGAATAGCCCACAGATATGTTGCCCTGTCTGAATCCCACCCCCCAGATGGGCATGCCTGTAGCAAGCTACATTCCGAATTTCAACCTTTTACCAGGGAATAAGATTAATGGGAAACGAAGCTACCGCTGATTTTTGATGCCCGGAAACTACCAGCGCACCAAGCGAATGAGGCGAAATGGCTAAAACTGAAACCGAAAGCAATAGCATGCACAGTGACTTTCGCTGCGCCCCTGAGAAACCTTGGACCAATCGAAACGAAATGTTTAAATAATTTCATAATTTTCGTATCATTAACACAATAACAAAGAAATTATATAATTATTTCTAGAAATTAATTTTAAATACACATGTATACTGAAAAATTTTCAAATCATTTTTATCAAAGATGTATATATTTTATCCAATTTTAAACACGATTATTTTATACTTATTGGAAACAAAAATATAATTTAATTACATATCTATTCTTAAAAATATAATTTTTCTTAATTTTAATTGATTCAAATTTCATAATAAATTATTAAATTAAATTAGATATCTTTGTAATTGCATTAAAGATGCGAAATACTTTATGAATGCACGGCGTGCAACTGATTGCCGGTTCTTCAGAGGCAAAGCGCAAGTCAGTAGGAGTTCATGTCCAACGATGTTCCTGCTGTCATGTATCGGACTTCACGCCTTCAGGGAATCAAAGATAGAAGTTCGGCAAGAATTTTCATATCCTCACAGAAAACTGTCCATTCGAACAGTATCAATATTAACTAAATTATCGGAAGCATTAAAAGAAGTACTGTAAAATGGGAATAAGATCAAAATAGGGGGTTGAACAGAACAGCCAACTCTTGAATGCTCATGGGGAGGTTGTCGCACTTGTACAATAGCGGAAGTTGGTACCCATTTCGCCTCATCCGCTACAGACTGCTGGCGCTGTTTTGGCATCAAAACTTTAGCACTGGAACAGCTAGAGCTTCGCTTCCCACTAACGTTTTCCCCTGCTTCTACCTCAAAAAATGTAGAAATTATAAAGGACCGACATTATAAAACCAATAAGTTGCTCCATTCTTCCGCTACTTAATAATATAGATTATGAGCACTTGAGCAATCGTGCGTCGACAAAGCGATTTCACGCGCGCGCGCCGATGTCAGTAATGCTTAATGTATCCCTTCTTGATAAATCGATTGTTATATGACATGCCATTATCATTGTATTCTTTACACTCACTGTTTTAGCACGTGAATTCGACTTGAAGGGGGTCCACGAAAAATTCTGAAAAGTTGATACGGCCGAGCTAAGACTTTGATGGTCATATTTCTGAAAACAGAATTTGAAAAAGTTAATCCGTTTTCAAGTTATCGTGCAAACGGCGGCCGGCCGGATAAACGTACAGACCAAGGGCTCATTCTTTTAAGTAGCTTTTATGCTAAAGCTCCTAATAAAGATAAACAGAAACGGGTTTCATTAAACCAAATTAGTAGACCCCAACGTATGCTCCTTGGGTCACGCGGAGGATATCCAGCCGATAATCAATTTCTTGCCATGTTCTTTTGAGCTTATCTACATCCACCTTGTTAATAGCAACCGTCATTCGGCGTTTCAAATCTTAACTTTTGTCTTGAACACCTAGTCCTTCGCGAACCCTAACAAAAGAAAGTCCAGTGGCGTAATGTCGGGTGATCGAGGGGGCCAATCTGTTTCTATCCAATGACATGGAAATTTTTTCGTCCAAAGCGATAAACCAATACACTGCGCACGGACACTGCGATGAACAAATTCACTGCGTCCATGCTCTCTCCTGTCACAGACTAAGAATACACAGATGCGTCAACCCAGTTTAAGCTGAGGGAAACTCGATGAGTCATGCAACTGGCCTCAGTTACCTCAGCGCACCAAGCGTCCGTCAGGGTCACAATCGGATCAGCAGAGCAGATTACAAGCTATAAGTGGGGATACATGCTTATTAAACATCCAATTATAAAGCCTGTACCACGGATTAAAAATGCAGATTAAGGTCTGTATTTTTAATATGTGGTCTGTCCACATTGAGTGGCCTTTTTTTTTTATCAAAGAAGAGAGGAGAGGAATAAGAAGAGTTGAATACAATGTCTGCAAATTCCCAATGCACGTTGCAAAACGCGCATATATATTTATTTTTAATTTGTTTTTTTTTGTTTGTTTTTTTTTGTATCTGCGTCAAACGGATACTAATAATAAACAGTTATTTAAAAAAAAAAAAACAGAAAATTATCTGACCAAGTCTATAAGCAATTCCCTTTTCGAAAATTTTCATAAAGAGTCAAGGATTTCACGCCTGGTAATTATTAGACGTAGGACATTTATTTGTTTATGATTAATTTATTAAAGGAAATTAAAAAAATAGAAGATCGTTTAGTTTGAATGAACCTCGTATTTAATATTTTTTTTGTTTAATTGCTGTATTTTAAAAGTGACAAATTGTAATTAATTTTTTGAAATTCCTCTTTTTAAAGTGATTTTTTTCAAATTGCTGTAAATTTAAGTGATTTAATGTTTTATTGCTGTATTTTAAAATAATTAAATGTATTTTTTTTTAAATCGAATTACGATTGGAATAAAATAATAAATAAAAGAAATAAATTCCACGATCTGGATCCAAATTGAAAAATAAAAAAATATATGCTTTTTTATTAGTATTGTTTTTTATAAATGCACGAAACCTATTATAAATTAATTTAGCGTATTTTTATTTTTGCCGTAAACAGAAATAATTCTTAGGGTACGCGTGCTTTTTGTGTAATTCGTGGTCAAGGTGGTTATCAAGGCAATCCTACAGCAATTTCGCCAGTCATTGAACATTTTTTTTTAGCAAATTCTCTCTTAAAACCTAGTGAGCATTCAAATTCTTAAAATGATGTAGATTAATTTTTATTAGGTTTCGCCGAGATAGAAAAACTAAAATCAAAATCTACAATGCTGGATGTTCAGCAATCATTGCCTCAATCAGTGCATTTTGCTGAGGATTTAAATTTAGTGACAATTTTCATGCCAGAAGAAAACACTCTTGTTTATTTTGCTGGTTATATTTCCAAAAAATTATTTTACGTCATGATTGCTTAAATTGCAGAAATATGTTTCTGAAGGATAATAAAGAACTAACTCGTGATAATCAAACTTTCTTGCTGTGAAAAAATTATAAGGGAGAATCACGTAATGTTCATTTTTTAATTGTGCCTGCTGATGATTGGGTTTCTTTTCTATTGACATGTGAAAAAGTTACTGAGGAAATAATTCCTCAAATGAGGAACTAATAAATAATTAGTTCCTCAGTAAATAATTCATCATTTGTTACATTTGCCTCAGACAAGGCTGGTAGAATATTTTTTCAATTATGCGTCAGACAGTTGGTTCACAGGGTGTAAGGAACAGTTGAAGAATGCTATAGAATTGTTTGCTATAATTAAGACATTTTATATAGTGAAATGACAAAATGAAAATCAAAATAAATTAGTATGGCGGAATGGTACATTCGCACAGGCCTACCACGAGATAATGATAAGGAATCAAAAAAAAATTACGGGGCTGTGTTGCGACACGGCCGCTAGCTAAATCGTAGAATACGTCTTGGGGCCACATGGCGAATAAGAAAGAACTTGGTGCAACACATTTAAAAAATTTACTTTCTGATATAAAATGTTCAAACAAAAAAATGTACTTACACTCTAAACATATAATAAAACTGTAGCCGACCCGGTGTCTGTACATAGAACATATTTAAGAAAATCTTATGCGACAGCTTTTACTAACACTACCAGAAGCCAAAACGATCATTTTTAGAATTTTTTTCTGTCTGTCTGTATGTTTGTTTGTTACATCATAACACAGAAACTACTGCATGAAAATTAACGCGGTTTTCATAGTCGCATTGTTTTAAGTGTAACTTAAAAACTGGTTTATGTTTTATCGTGATACGCCTTCTAGAAGCCGAGTTCTAGGCTAAACTCTCTTAAGCTGGTGGTTGAATAAAAGCTGACATGCCGTCAAGGTATACTTTAGTTCACAAAACAAACAAACTAAGTAACAATGTATTACGAGTTCAGCGACAAATACGTAGCATTAGCTGACAGTTTTGTTACATTGTACGAACGTTAAAGTACATTGTTAAGTTTGGACTGTAGCCAAGCTCATGCAATACAGTGGGCAAAATCAACTCTTTAGTAAAACTCTGGATTAATAAAGTACAGCAATTACCATTCCCAATGGTAGCAGATAATATAGGTTGTTGATGGTGGTTTGAGGTCATGTGAGTTTTTTTTCAGCCATCTTTGGCCGAGACATTTATACATTTATATTAAATATTGAAAACAATATTGAAACGTGGTTTACCACACTGGCGTAATATTTTGTGGCTCGAAGAAAAGATTAGGCTGAACGAAATTGATGGAACTCATTAGTGCAGAAATTCCAAATCCTGAAAGCGATCCTGTTCTTCACAAAAATCAATGTGATTCATGGCCCCTGTGGCATATTAAATATATGTTCAACTTTGATGCAGGATGGTTGTTGCACGAAGAGATTTCCTAAAAATTTCGTCAGCGAAACTGTGACTGGTCAAAACGAGTATCCATCTTATCGACGCCTCACGCCTCAAGAAGGTGGATTCATAGCTGAGGTAAATACGCGCGGCCCGTCTGTTGTGGATAGTACCATACACGCCGATGCTTTCGCGTGCATTTGAAGCTTACGTAAACGTCGAATACTGCGCAGGCGTGGAGATTTTTCAAACATGTTACTAAAAATCGGAGAAGGTGATATGAATCAATTGCCTGAATCAATGGTCTGCCCTACCAGAGATCCTTTGCAAAACTGTTCTTTCGGTTGAGCCTTTACATTCCGTCTATGGAAAATTTACTCAAATAAGACGTCAAGATAATTCTTGCTTGTGTGAAAGAGCCTAAAAATTATCAGAGACTGCAATAAACCGCAGCACTTTGTAAAAAATTAAGGGAATGAGGTGGTATATAACTATAAATATAGTCTTGGATCAAACTTGTGCCACGACTTATCCGGTAGAGTTTCTTCACTCTCTTAGTGCATCCGGACTCCGCGCGCATAAAATCGCCCCGAAAATCAGTGTTCCAATGATGCTTCTTCAGAACATAACCATTCGGAAGTTGTGTAATGGAACCCGGCTTAAAGTAGTTTCGCTAAAAAATAATATTATTGAAGCGGAGATCCTAATGAGCTGTGGTGCTGATGAGAGAGTTTTCATACCCTATATAAACATCATTCCTAATACTTTCATTTTCAATTTAAACGCGTGCAGTTCCCAGCCTGCGTCTGTTTTGCTATCACCATGAAGAAGTCGCAAGGGCAGATACTCTGGGCCGTTGGCCTCGGTCTCAGAATCAGCTGCTTCTCGAACGGACAGTTATATGCAGCTTGCTATCGGATAACTAGCACAGATAATCTGTTCATAGCAGCTTCTTTGGGAAAAACGGAAAACGTTGTTTATAATATAATCCTTTAAATAAACAGCAAATTAAGCTATTCTTTAGGTGATAATAAAATCTTCTAAACATTCCAAGGAGGAGCTTTAGCAGTGAAGGAAAAATACATTTATTTATTTAAAAAAAAAATTAATCCCCCCTCCCCCCTACCGAGTAGGGTAATGCAAGTAGCAGATCCTGAAGTCATCTATTTTTACCCCTTTATCTACACTTTTTACCTCTCGCCAAGTTCTATTAATCAAAAATTAATTTGCTCGAACGTGATATGTAGAAAATGTAAAAAAAGCTCGTAATTTCTTTCCTTTCTCAACATTTACGAACGTATGATATATCACAAGCCATAAGTTGTCATAGTTCTAAAGACCACATGACTACCACTCCCGCAAATCCGACCCCAATGGAACACCTGGGCCTAAACTTCATAGTAATATTGATCTTACCTAGAGGAATCTGGATACTAAATTTCACGCCTTTACATACCTAAATAGCACATAGATATGTTGTCCTCTCTGAATCCCACCCCCGTAATTCCGACCCCAGTGTACCAATCAAAACCAAACTAAATAGTGCAGATGGACATGCCCATAGGAAGCTACATTCCGAATTTCAACCTTCTACCTCAAAAAATGTAGAAATTATGAAGGGATACACAGTTAAGACATTATAAAACCAATAAGTAGTTCCATTCTTTCGCTACTGAATAATATAGGTTATGAGCACTTGAGCAATCGTCCGTCGACAAAGCGATTTCACGTGCGCGCGCCGATGTCTATAATGCTTAAAAGATGAAAAGAAAGTAACTTAGCACTGTTTTCGACTTGAAGGGGGTCCACAAAAAATTCTGAAAAGTTGATACGGCCGAGCTAAGACTCTGATAGTCATATTTCTGAAAACAGAATTTGAAAAAGTTAATCCGTTTTCAAGTTATCGTGCAACCAGGGGACGGCAGAATAAACGTACAGACCAAGGACGCATTCTTATAAGTAGCTTTTATGATAAAGCTCCTAATAAAATCTTGTAAACATTCCAAGGAGGAGCTTAAGCAGTGAAGCAGAAACACATTTATACATTTATTAAAAAGAAATTAACCCCCCCGCCCCGAGTAGGGGTAGGCAAGTGGCATATCTGCGGTCATCTATTTTTATTCCTTTATCTGCACTTCTTACCTCTCCCAAAGTTTTTTAATCAAAAAAATTGATTTTCTCGAACTTAATATGAATAAAGTGTTAAAAACCTCGTATCTTCTTTCCTCTTTTATCATTTCCGAACGTATGACATAACATGCCTTATTTTGCCATAGTTCTAAGGACCAAGTGACTGCCACCCCCGGAAATATGGGCCTAAACTTTATAGTACTGTAGATCTTGCCTAGAGGAGTCTGGATACCGAATTTCACGCCTTTACGTACCTATTGCACACATATGTTGCCCTCCCTGAATCCCACCCCCGTAATGCCGGCCCCATTGTACCGATCAAAACCAAACTAAATAGTGCAGATGGGCATTCCAGTAGTAAGCTACATTCCGAATTTCAACCTTCTATCTCAAAAAATGTAGAAATTATGAAGAGGACGGACTGACTTTATAAAACCAGTAAGTAGCTCCATTCTTCCGTTACTTAATAAGCACTTGAGCGATCGTGCGTCGACAAAGCGATTTCACGTGCGCGCGGCGATGTTAGTAATGCTTAAAAGATGAACAAAAAGTAACAATGTATTCCTTCTTGATAAATTGATTGTTATAAGACATGCCATTATCTTTGTATTCTTTACACTCACTGTTTAGCACGTGAATTCGACTTGAATGGTTCCACGAAAAATTCTGAAAAGTTGATACCTCCGAGATAATACTTTGATGGTCATATTTCTGAAAACGGAATTTGAAAAAGTTAATTTGTTTTCAAGTTATCGTGCAAACGGCGGACGGCCGGATAAACGTACAGACCAAGGGCGCATTCTTATACAGTAAGTAGCTTTTATGCCACAGCTCCTAATAAAACCAATAAGTAACTCCATTTTTCCGCTACTTAATAATAAGCTTATAGATTATGAGCACTTGACCAATCGTGCGTTGACAAAGCGATTTCATGTGTGCGCGCCGGTGATTCGATGGGTTTGAAATCTAAATTAAAATGTTTCTTCATAAAGATAAGAGCGTATAAATTTAATGTAGCATCTACATTGATAATGTAAACTGTCATGATTTCAATATTAGTATCCACCTCCATTTTGTCACTGACTGGTCTAGTTGTTGGTGAATATTTCATTATCGCACTGTACAACAACATTTCCATATCAGATATCGACACTTTAGGATGAATATACACTGAGTGGCCAGATTATTATAACCACCCCACAGTACTTCGTTGGGCCACCTTCTGCCTTCAATACTGCGGCGATTCGAATTTACTTCACGAGATGCTGAAAGGTGATGCGAGAAATCTGACATCATGAATGCTGTTATCTTGTGCTTTCTGGCCACAATCCGCTTCAAACCCCTTCAGTTTCTATCAGTGACTTTCGGGCAATGTTGTGCTTGGCAGATGATGTCTTTCCCTGTTTCTTATAGGCTGTCATAACAGTCTTATCCTATTGTGTGAAATTTGTTGTTTTGGAACCACCTGTCTGATGGCTTTTTCCACTTTCTCCCAAAAATGCTCAATTGGATTGAGATTTGGTCATTATGAGGGGGGGGGGGGCACCCAAGCCAGGTTCGTTTTTGGTTGGGGGGGTCGGCAACCATGTCGCCTTACTTTCATTTTCAATTGGCCAATCAACATAGGGGTTAAAGCATACATTTAGTAGCAAAAAATTTTTTTTGCAGCAAACAACGCACAGGAATTGTTTGTTCTTGAAACTATTCCTGCAAAATACGAGTAGTGTGGCATTCCCCTTTGTCATGCTGAAAGAAGCCATCTCCATTGCGATACACCATGAACTTGATCAGCAAAGATTCATAGGTATGTTCTGAAATTCAGACGTTTTTCTACACAAATTAAAGTACCCACTGGATTTTATTACATAAAAGTTAGTAATGTAGTAGCATGCTTTTTCTGTGGATTACGCGTTCATAAATGGGATGTGGGGGTGGCATTTACTTGGTGTTTAGAACTATGGTAACATATGGCGTGCAATATATCATTCAATCGAAAATGATGAGAAAGGAAAGAAGATTGGGTTCATTTATATTTTCTAAATACTAAATTCAAGAAAATCAATTTTCTAAACAAATTCGGGGGTTAAAAAGTGCAGATGAAGGGTTAAAAATAGATGAACTCATGGCTTCCGCTACTTTCCTATACCTTCCTCGGGAGGCTTAATTTCTTGTTTATATTCAAATTCAGATATTGCATAATTTCATCAAGCACACAGCTCCGGCAACGCCGGTCATATCAGCTAGTCTATATCAAGCACAATATTTTTGTTTGTCCGGTTTTAAAATGCACTTGGAAGTAAGTTATAAAGTTGAAATTTAACACACAGCTGTGTAATACTATCACAATGATGGAAAAATCTAAAACTGAAGATAAGTGTCTTAAAAACGTAGAAAGTATTAATCTTTATATCTATAAGGGTCGTACAAATGAAAACGAAAATTATTTATTTTATCCAAAGTGTATACTAGGAATTTAAAAATACTCTCCAAATGCGTTAAGGCATTTATCCCACTGTGTAACAAGGTGTGTAATTCCTTTATGGAAGAAGTCGTTCGGTTGCGTGTGGAACCATTCCATAACCTCTTCTTTCACTTTATCGTCCGACTGGAACCTGCGCCCTTTCACATGTTTCTTGAGATCCGCAAACACGTGAAATTCATATGGGGATAAGTCAGGGCTGTAAAGTGGATGCTGCATTGCTTCCCAGTTGAACTTCTTGATGAGGTCTACCATTGCTTTCGAGGTGTGAGGATGCGCGTTGTCGTGGAGAAGAAGCATTTGATGGCCGCGCGCAGCGCCTTCAATGTTTCCCCATATCGTGCTGCGTTAACTGCAGTGCCTTTTTTCAAAAAAGTTCAGTAAAATCGGGCCTTTGCGATCAATAAACACAGTCAACATCACCTTCCCTGTGATGTTTGCGATTGCTTTGGGCTGAAAGGAGTGAAATTTTTTCGGGGGTTTTGTTATTTGAACGAAGCCATCACTCGCAGAGCTTCGAAGCGCTAGCAATCGTTCTTTCTCACGTGATGCAGCACTTGCAACTTATTGCTCAATTTGTACGTGGGATTTCCCAATTGTTAAAAACAGAAACTTACACGTCGTCTCTTTTTTGTCCCACACAAATTTTCTTTTTCATTTGTACGACCCTCAGGGCCGTACCCAGGGGGGGAGGGAGCTTAGGGGGCTGCAGCCCCCTCCCCCGAAATTGGCCACCATGTCAACTAAATCTGTTACATGGAGGACCCCCCTCCACAAGCTAGATTGGGCCAGTCCCCCTCAGTCCTCCCCGAAAACATCTTCTGGGTACGGCCCTGACGACCCTTATTAGCTTTAGCATAAAAGCTACTTATAAAAATGCGCCCTTGGTCTGTACGTTTATCCGGCCGTCCGTCCGGCCGTCCGCCGTTTGCACGATAACTTGAAAACGGATTAACTCTTTTAAATTCTGTTTTCAGAAATATGACCATCAAAGTCTTAGCTCAGAAGTAGCAACTTTTCAGAATTTCTCGTGGACCCCTTCAAGTCGAATTCACGTGCTAAAACAGTGAGTGTAAAGAATTCAAAGATAGTGGCATGTCATATAACAATCGATTTGTCAAGAAGGAATACATTGTTACTTTCTGTTCTTCTTTTAAGCATTATTGACATCGGCGCGCGCACGTGAAATCGCTTTG
>JAHWFO010106844.1:450897-574678 GCA_023313115.1 Rhysida immarginata
ATAATACCCCCTTTAAGTATTTTACATTCGATGTAAATCACCCTGTATAAGCTTATTATTAAGTAGAGGAAAAATGGAGCTACTTATTGGTTTTATTTTATACACGAATTGAATCACCCTTCATCATTTCTACATTTTTTGAGGTAGAAGGTTGAAATTCGGAATGCAGCTTACTATGGGCATGTGCACCTTCACTATTTAGTTTGGTTTTGATTAACCCAGTGTGGTCGGAGTTTTTGGGGGTGAAAATTAGAGGGGACCTTTATTCCTATAAAGGAGTGAAATTCGGTATGCATATTCCTATAATCAAGATCTCCATTATAGTTACTTGGTCCTTAGAACTATGGCAACATCTGGCATGTGATATATCATACGTTCGGAAATGACGAGAAAGGAAAGAAGATACGAGTTTTTTTTACATTTTTTTACATATTACGTTCGAGAAAATCAATTTATTGATTAAAAAAAACTTGGGGAGGTAAAAGTGCAGATGAAGGGGTAAAAATAGATGACCTGCCACCTGCCTTATCCTACTCGGAAGGCGGGAGAGGGGGGGGGGGATTAATTTGTTTTTAATAAACGTATTTATACATTTATAAATGTATTTCTGCTTCACTGCTAAAGCTCCACCTTGGAATGTTTACAAGATTTTATACAGGGTGTTTTTGAATTGAGTACAGATTTTTTGGGAGATAATAGAAGAGCTCCTTAGAAGTATTTTTTGTTATATGAACATGGGGTCCCCGCAGCTCCGTTTACTTACAATACTGCATTGAACAATCAAATGATACCGGGACGCAGTGTGCGTTGGTAGGCCTAGATTATTTTATTTTTAACAATTAACACAAACAATCTACTGTAAGACTTTTACAGTAATTGTTCGAAATGACCGCCATTTGCTTCATAGCACAATTCGCAACGCCTTATGATGGATTGATGTACGCGTGGAAACAGTTGATTTGTACGGTCGCTGATGTCACCTGCTGCCGCGACAACACGAGCCGCCAATTCTTCTTCGGTATCTACGGGTTCGGAGTACACCATTGCTTGTGTTAATTGTTAAAAATAAAATAATCTAGGCCTACCAACGCGCACTGCGTCCCGGTGTCATTTGATTGTTCAATGCAGTATTGTAAGTAAACGGAGCTGCGGGGACCCCATGTTCATATGACAAAAAATACTTCTAAGGACCTCTTCTATCATCTCTCAAAAAATCTGTACTCAATTCAAAAATACCCTGTATATGCTACTTGATTGTTGACTGATGTTTTCCTTTTACGTTTTTTAAGCAAGCTGTTTGTGGCCATATATCCTATTAAGTTAAAGATTTGTCATCCTTATTCAAGTCCGCGTGTTAAAACAGCTTTTCATGATTCATAAGGAATAAGTAATAATTATGTTATTCTTCAAATTATTCTTTAGGAAACTTTCCATTTCGAACAGAAACGGCCAAATATTAAAAACGAAAACTGGCAGCAAATAACTCTGGCATTCCTTTAATTAAAGCACTAATTTAAGAATCATAATTTCTGAGTATGCTATCATCACAAGGAAGAAAGTCTGAAAAAAATAATCTTTTATCATAAGGGGAAAATCTCTTTCCTTCCTTCCTATAATTTGTAGATACATGTTGAAATTCCCAGAGGTTTGTCATTTAACATGACGTGTTACATCACGGATAGGAATACAATAAATTTATAGTTTTTGCCAAGAAGTTAATCAAAAATTGCATTTAAAACTTGTAAATACGGATTAAGAAATAAGGTCAATATGTTTCTAATGAAACTGTTGCCTATTTACATACACTTCATTGTAATTGCATAAGCGCTTCTATGCCTATTATTTTAAATTTTCACTTTGCGATACTACTTCGTTATGATTAAAAATTTGTTAATCATATGGATATGATAACAGCTTTATGAATAAGAATATGAAAACATCCTTATTTACACATAGAAAAGAAGTGCATGATAATAATGTTTCCGTACACTTCAAAGTAAGGGAAAAGAATCATCGCTATTAAATAAAAAATTTTCGTTTACATACATGTATATATTGTAGCAGCCCAACTGGGGGGGTGTGTGCAAACAATTCACGCTGATCTGTTTCGTTTAATCAGACTCCTAAGTTTACGGTTATTCGTTGTCTTAAATTGTAAGAAATGACGTTTTACTACTCTAACGCTGGTTGGTCCCTCCTAATCCTGTGAAGGGTAATATTTATTTGCTTAAAGATGGTTTTTTAATTCACTAAAGACAAAAGCCAAACAAAAGAAAAAAAAAATATTTTTAAAGTTTAACACAACTAAGAGTTCAATTAATTACGATTTTCCAATTATTTAATTTCTAGCGACGCTATTCGATGAAGTGTAAAAAAACAGTCTTTAAAGTTCTATTTTCTTTCTTTCTTCTAATCATTCACTAAGGTCTCTATTTTTTTACACTGTCTCTAAGGATCGGGTCTATATTTCCCGGCACGAAAGAAAAAGGAAACTGGCGCATGTGTAAATGAATAAAACTCGTTCAACCAAACAGAAACGAAATGGAAACAAGGTATACTTATTCGTGGCATCAGTAGTAAGTAATGCCCTGATTCCTGTCCGTTTCTGATTGGTTGAACGAGTTTTATTCATTTACACATGCGCCAGTTTCCTTTTTCTTTCGTGCCGGGCCCTTTTTTTGAACGTGTATATCAAATTTTAGATAAAATTCTCTATTTAATAAATAGTTCTTAAGGGGGGTACAATTCCTCTTACGTTTATCACTGATACTTTTCCTTTTCCAATTCCTGATTCAGGGTCACTTTTCGGGCACTGCTGGGCCGGTGATTTTCAAGGTAAGTTTCGTAGGGGAAGGGGCCAGGGAAATGAACTTCGAAGGCTGACGAAAACGGTCGAGGATCGTACTTCGCTGGAGTCAAGGAGGACTAAACAGAGCAGGGGGGGGGGATAAACCATTCACTAAAGCATGCATACCAGGGTAAAGATAGGGGTAATATTAGTAAAGGACCCCCACCCTAGTCCTAGGTCGGCGGCTGCATTCCAACCGGAAGCTTTCAAAATAAAGTTCTTGATAGTGATTTCAAACTGTTTTTACTTGTTTCACAATCATCATCAGTGGCAAGACGGGCATCGACGTAGGCGTTCAAAAGGCACATCACGGTGGCTGCGGAAAAGGTCCGTCGGCGTTCCTAATGCTTACACTCGATTCGAACAAAGTCTCTTCGGTAAGTAAAAGGGTTAACGTTTTCGAAAGGTTTTAAGCAACGACAAATTTTCAAGAATATGGGAATAAAATGAAGTTACTTAAGTTTGTCTCTTGGTTTCGACTTATTACTTTTGCGTTTTCCACACTTTTGAGTCTTTTCCATTCATAAAGAAGAACGAAATAGCACGAGCCCTTATAGCTGAGCTGCTTCCCGTTCTCCGTTCCAATTTCTTCTCCGGTTTTTTTTCCCGTCGCTCGGCAACGACACGACGTCAAGTTTATGATATTTCGTTGTTTTGAAAACATTGTTGATCGTTCAAAGTAAGTAATTCATTGTTCTACAAGGGCAATCTCTGTTAATCGAGGGGGGGGGGGCCCGATAAAATAATGGGGGGGGGGTATTTTTTTTGACAACAAAATATATCGAAAAAAAATCATTTTACTAAAAAATGTCCAAAACATAAATTATTTCTTGGGCGGAATAAATTAGTTATTAAAAAATTACCCCCCCTCCCCCCCCAGCGAGATGAAAACCGCAGTTAAAATAAACCGCAGTTCATTTAAAAATGGTTCGGATAACGAACCGTTTATGAGATTTCCGCAGTTAAAATTAAAGTTTCAGCAGCTGGTTTTTCTACTCTGTAGATGGTAGTGACATGGCAGTACAGTGGATAGGGAGACAGGGTCCTGTCACATGGCCACCACGGTCCCCGGATCTAAACCCTCGACTTTTACATGAAAGACTAGGTGTCACGTATAAAAACTAAGAACATGAGAGTACGCAGTGGAATGGCAAGATACGTGAACAGAGACCAGGGCCGCCGCCAGGGGGGGGGGGACAAACGGGACTCTAGTCCGGGGCCCCAACGGAAGGGGGCCCTCGTCAGCCACGCATCAGGCACGAGGCAGAGCCCAGAGGGGCCCACACGTACCCAGTTGTCAGGGGCCCAAACATTTCTGGCACATTTCTGGCGGCGGGCGTGCAGAGACGTGAAATGATTAGAATTGAAAATGTTTATTTCATTTATAAAGCAATAAATTATTGAAAAGCAGTTATCTTCTATCTGCTTAAAATTAACCAATATTGACAAAGCTAAAATACACAAAAACAAATACGCAAGTTGCCGATACCGGCTTAAATCTATTTATGATTGTCTACCATAATTCTTAGCAATAACAGTGCCTGTTGCATTACATAAGCAAAACACCAGGTGGATCTCATTAGCCACACCCTTCAGAAACCAAGACTGTCATCAACAGCAAAGACAGAAATTAAGCTTATAACTATGCTAGTTAAATTCCAATAGCTAGGTATCTATGGATGCAAATTCTTAATACCACCTTGTTACATATAGCTTATGAATACAGAAAACATTAATGTAATAACACATCAGAATTAGTATACCCAACTTGGGAATACGTAAACGGATAATCAAATGTTCAATTAATTGGGGTTATCAAAAAGTCAATAATAATCCCGTACTAAACGTGCTTGACAAGATATGGTCCTTAACACACAACAATATCACTGATAAAGGAACTCTGCATTAAGCACGCCTTAATAGCTTTGTCTCAATAAAGTCTTAAGTATTATTGAAATTATACACTGCGGTACGTGACGATCCAATCCGTACCGAATAACACTATAACTGGTTTCCTAAATATAATTAAATCACAATCCAGAATTTTTCTTATTAGAAAAACGTCACCAGCACTTTAGTTCAATTTTCGAACATAATAAAATATTAGCAATCATGTTCAGTCCAGAAATAAATGTTAATAAATCTTAAACAAGGAGCTTAAGTAATACTCTTCAAAATATGAACATAACGGGGTTCTCAAATTTACATGTGACCACAGTAATCAACAATTACACACACATCAATAAAATAAATATTTAAGTGAATTCTTTTTTTTTTTCTCTCCACTTTAATTCATGGACGTCACTCAAACGCACGGCTTGGCCCAATGAAAAAGCAATTACATTAGAAGAACACTTCCTTGTAGACACCTTGCTTTCGTTTCCCCAATTCCAACTGTCGCAAAGCACCTTACTAACATGTTATGGAACTGACAAGGAGAAACATCACAAAAGCATTAATTAACATCCACGTATGCACTACAAATCTCCACACACATTAACTCTTCTCCAATTGCGTCACTGGAGCCGCCGTTACACACTTTCGTGAATAAAACTTCAATAACGAACGGGGGGAAAATTATTTAACCAACACTTGTCGTCTGACGTATACGAAGCTCGCAGACTGTTCCACATATGCTGGTAAGCTAAACGGCCATAACCCGTGTACAACTGAGTTCGGTTTCACTTCCATATACCGCAACTCCGGGAAACATTCTTTCAACGTATGAAGTTTAGTTTCTACCATAAATTGTGTGCTTACCAGTGTTGTCGTTCGTAGAACGGCTATGGTCGACAACCACCGTGAAGGGCCTTCGTGGCTCGCCGCCTCTGCTCCGTTAATCCCCGATGAAACGCCTTCATCCGCCGCTCGCTTCGTCGTAGCGAGGGTCTCCTGGGACGAGTTTTTGGACTTGAGATCGCGGTTTAGTAAGCATCGCTCATACGTCAAAATTGCGTAATATCAAAGCCTTCCAATGGTAATTTCTCTGATCTTATGCAATTTTGACGTACGAGCGATGCTTACTAAACCGCAATCTCCAGTCCAAAAACTCGACCCTGGTCGGTTGCGGGGTTCGACTCGCTGCTCGCCGTCCGGATAGCTCTGCTCTCGCGTATTGGCTGCCTGGCCTCCTTCATTCGTTCTTCAATAGAAAGCAGGCTTTTGCTTCTTGACCGTATCTCAGGTTTCTCTCCGAGATTCCCCTCGATCCATTCACGAACGGTTCCCCCAAAGACGATAAGAAAGGTTCTTATCGTCTTTGGTTCCTCTCTCTTTCTCCTCGGTTCGATCTCTCGTCCTCGTTTTTCACGACGAAACTCCCGCTCTTCGCTCCCATTGGTTCGCTCCTGCCGCATTTGTTGACGTTTTTGGTTTCGCCATCCTCCTTCCGGTTTCGTTTGATGGAATACACGAGTCCGGAAGTGATGGTTGATGTCACCGGAAATCGGTGTGTTTTTCGAATTCCGTGACACCATGTGTATGGTACAACTCTCGAGGAGGTTGATGAACTTTGAAAATGATTTCAACGCCGCAAGAGACAGCCCAGGAACCCTCGAACGAGTTCGTCACAAATTTCCAACTTCAGTTTTGTTGGAAATTGTTTAAAATACACATCACCAAACAACGAGTGGTTGTTTTGCAAAGTGGAATTGATTTTTTAGAAATAATAATCATGTACAATAATTAAAACAAGTGTTGAATCCCTCATTACAAGTAAAAAGGGTTTTTCTAATAATTGTGTATTTGAGGTGCTAAACTTCTGACCGGCCCTGTATACCTTTCTCGGCCGCCATAATGTTTTGTGTCGTTGCCGCCAGAGTCACCCATTTCTACCGGACTTGCCAATAGGGAATAAAGAGAGAGTCTGGTAAGAAAGACGTACTTGTCAGTGACACCTTTGGAGAGTCATAGAACACGTGGTGCTTTCTAACTAGTGCTCGTGACCACGCACTAATTGGCCCATAGGTGCACACAATGACATAGTTTCGTCTCACATTTTTAGCTTTTTTTTTTTTTTTGGCCTTTTACGACTTTTAATTCGAAAGTTTAAATTTCCATCGTTTGAATCATGCGGTTAAAGAGAAATATTATTTTGGTTAAATTTCAGAGGCAATTTTTATTTAATCTATACCCTTCCCTCTCTGCAGTGTCAAGGTGAACCGATGGTTATTGGAGGCAGTGTGTAGCAATGGAAAGTTAACCCATTATTGTAGGCTATGGCTGTTTGTTGTTTGTCATTTGTTATTTCTGTGTTGAATTATGGGATATTTAATTCATCTGCCAACCACTAGAGCGGCGCTGACGACTGTAGAAAAAATTACTAGCAAATATAGAAAGTTTCGCTTCCAGTCTCTCTAGGTCCTCCATGGAGAAAATCTGCCCATTCAAACCTCGAAAAAAAAAAGAGCATTAGTTTTCTATATGAAAACTCAAGTAATCTACACTGGCTGACAACAAAAAGTGAAGCACCCAGAAGTGGTTGAAAGTGAATGAAACAACATATGATAAAAGAATGTGACTTTATTATACTGATTACAATATGGGATGAAACAGACAACGCCGTTGGCAGTACAGGTGGAATGTTGACACCAGGTCAGTAGGGTATGTCTCTGTACAATATGGGAGGGATGTGCCCTCTGCCCTCGACGCCGAACACGATGGTCATCGGAGGTCATAGAGAAGCGGGACTCATCACTAAATATATGATTCGTCCTCTGTCCATGCCTCCCGGGCAAGGCACCACTCTAAACGCAGGCATTGGTGTTGTGATGTTAATGGCAACCGACGCATGGGGCGGTAGGACCCCAATCCGGCGGATGCGAGTCGTCGACACAATGTGCGGGAACTCACGGTGTTAAGGATATTCTCGTATTTTTGCCTTTTCAGTTCGCCACCCGGTGGCGCTGCTTGTTTTTCCCTCTCTTACTGTAGCTTTCACGGAATAAACGCGTTTGTTTTTTGCTCCCGTACAATTCGTGTACTGCCGTTGTTTCTTTCGCCAAATTCAACACCAATGAGCTCATGAATCGTAAGCATAAATTTTCCTAAATCTATCATCATAAATAAAACAAACACACGGAATGTTGTAGAGTCTCCAGTACATGTTCGCGGATGGCGGGTGCCGATGCCATGGGATTCGTTAATGCTTGGAGAACCATACGACGGTCCTTCCTTGGGGTGGTGTTTGTTGGTCGACCCAAACCTGCACGACGTGCATGGGTGCCCTCATGTACCCATTGATTCCAACATCGGGCTACTGTGATATTTGAATGGCCCACATGCCTGGCAATTACACGATACGACCAACCAACCTCGTGCAGTCCCAAATGCGGCCCCTGTCAAATGCTGTCAATTGGTGGATAGGATGTCTAACGCGTCTGAGAGGCATCGCGTGTGCTTTGCACAGTACAGTAATCCTCTCTGAACGTCTTGCGTAACTGTCGGATTCACAGCTTTTGACTGGTAACAACTTTACAACATGGCGGTGACATCACGAATGCACTCTGGTGAGCGTTCTAGACATTACAGATTTTAGGACCTTTATTATTTTTAATTTACATTAATGACTTACTTTCTCTACCTATTCAAGGTATAATTCAGGCATATGCTGATGATATAGCTCATTTTTACATTTATGATAAAAAGGAGTTTTTGAATATCAATCTCATAGAAAATGATTTACGTATGATAAATCGTTGGTTATCTTTAAATGCTTTGACTATAAACGCAGACAAATCTGTTTTTATGCAGTTTCATCTGTACCCTTTTTCTTCTACTTTAAATACTTTTAGAATTCATCAACATGCCTGTGATATGATAAATTGTTCCTCTCCATTATTGAACAAAGTACTTCGGTTTCGTTACCTTGGTGTAATGTTTGACACCAAGATGTGCTGGAAAGAACATATACAGGCCCTAACTCTAAAATTGAAACATGCTTCTTATATTTTGTATGAAGTTGGACACTTTGTTCCATCAACTTTTTTATTAACTATTTATTTTACTTTATTTCAATCAAATTTTCAATACTGTGTTTCCATTTGGGGTGGAACTTTTAAAAGTCATCTTACTAATCTAATTAGAATTATTAACAAGACAATTAGATTTCTTTCATCTAAAATTATATTTGCAAAAAATTATATTATTCTTCCTTTTTTGAAATTATATTTTTATTTTCTTGGTTTATATACACTAAAGCAGTCTGAGCAGATGAAGCCTTTTTTACATAGTTATAATACTAGATTTTTAAAAACATATCCTATGTTAATTCCACTTGTTTCTAGAACATCTATAATCCGTCAACTTTATGTTACAGCTCCGAAATTATATAATCAAATTCCTCTTATTATAAGGCAGTCTTCAAATAAAAATATACAGAAAAAGATGTTAAAAAAATGGATTAATGATACAGATAACCTAGAAAACCTTTTATTCTAAAATTTTTAAATTTTTATTTTTAAATTTTATTTTTTTGATGTTTTACTTTATCATTTGCTGCTGATGCGAGTCACTTACTCTTTTGCAGCAATTATTAGTTTCTTATTTTTATCAATATCAAATTTTGCTTTAATTCTAATGGACTTTAAATTTTGATTTTATAAAATTTCAATCTGTTGTAAAGTTTTGGACAGATTTCTGTCTTTTGATAAGTTGTAATTTGAAAATTGTAATTTGAAATTTATAATTTATTTATAATTTACAATTTATAATTTATAATCTATAATCTATAATTTGTATCTTGATATTGTATTTTTCTAGTAAATAAATAAATAAATTCAAAAAAAATTCAAAAAAATTGTGAATCTAATTGGTTACTCACACATCATTGGTACGCATGTGTATCGAAATAGGATAATATTGGACCACTTCTTCTGGGTGCTTGACTTTTTTTGTCAGCCAGTGCATATTCAGTTTTAACATTTTTCATAACTTGACAACATAGGGGAGAGTGGGGTTGGTTTGGACGAAAATCAAATTTTTTCTCCCGGTGGATTAATCATGAACCAAATAGTGAATGTGTATTTCATTTTTTGTACTCTAACCTTTTGTCATTTATCTGTACATGTGATTTTTCAGTAGTCACACGATAATCTATACGTTTATATATTTTAAAAAAACCTCTGCAATGTCCGAAGCAGCCCCTAGATGTGGGGTTGCTTCGGACTGTCGCGGGACTGTTTCGGATAAACTGCTTTTCGCCATTGCTTGTCATTATCACATTATAAAAAATCACAATCACTTGACTAGCAGCTGTGTTTCATTTAGAAGCAGGGCTAGCAGATATGACATTTCTACTGCGACTTTCATTTTCTGTATCTTCTGGTGCTCGCTTTATATCTTCCCTGGAAGAAAGATCTTGCCCTCTTTTCCTTTTGTAAGTTCTAACCAAACGCGTCCGAACAACCCTCTTTGTTGTGTCCGAATCAACCCCACGACGCCAGAAATCAAATAAAACATTGTTAAGGCCTATGGCCAAAATGAAACTGCAATACGTTTAAGTATAGAAATAAATGACTAACTTAACATTTCTCGTATAACCTCTCTACAAATTCACGAACAAACCTCCCTCAAAATTTTTTTCACACTCCCGAAAAGAAATTTTATTTCTTATTTACTTACCTTTGTTGTGATCGTTCTGGCGAATAGATTTTCATAATCTGTATAGTTTCGCACACAAGGGATAATTTTTTAGGCAGCGTGCGAATAGTTTCGACTGAAAAAATCAATTTATCCAAACAGACCCTACTCTCCCCTACATAATACAATATTTCTATTCACTATAGGATATAGGAGCATATGCAGGTTGTATCTAAATCCCTGTCACAAACTTATGGTGGTTTCAGTATCTTGTTTTAATTATGGTACATGATTATTATTTATAAAAAATCAATTCCACTTTGCAAAAGAACCTCTCGTTGTTTGGTGATATGTATTTTAAACAATTTCCAACAAAATATGTCCAAGTTTAACACCTCTACATTATTGTTGATACAATGAAACAAAATAAAATCTTGTAAAGATTCCAAGTAGGAGCTTTAGAAGTGAAGCAGAAATTCATTTATACATTAAAAAGAAATTGGCCCCCCCTCCCCCGAGTAGTGTAAGGCAAGTAGCAGATCCTGCAGTCATCTATTTTTACCCTTTTATCTGCATTTTTTACTTCTCAGCAATTTTTTAATCAAAAAATAAATTTTCTCGAACATATGTAGAAAATGTAAAAAAGCTCGTATTTTCTTTCCTTTCTCATCATTTCCGAACGTATGATATATTACATGCCGTATGTTGCCATAGTTCTAAAGACCAAGTGACTGCCACCCCCGCAAATCCGACCCCAATGGAACAACTGGGCCTAAACTTCATAGTAATGTAGATCTTGCCTAGAGGAATCTGGATACTGAATTTCACGCCTTTACATACTTAATTAGCATATAGATATGTTGTCCTCTCTGAATCCCACCTCCGTAATTCCGACCCGTGTACCAATCAAAACCAAACTAAATAGTGCACATGAACATACTCATAGGAAGCTACATTCCGAATTTCAACCTTCTACCTCAAAAAATGTAGAAATTATGAAAGGAGACGGACTGACATTATAAACCAATAAGTAGCTCCATTCTTCCGCTATTTAATAATATAGATTTATGAACATTTGAGCAATCCTGCGTCGACAAAGCAATATAATAATCGTGCGATTTCACGTGCGCACGCCGATGTCAATAATGCTTAAAAGATGAACAGAAAGTAACAATATATTCCTTCTTGACAAATCGATTGTCATATGACATGCCATTATCTTGAAGGGGTTATATATGCCATTAGTATTCTTTACACTCACTGATTTAGCACGTGAATTCGACTTGAAGGGGTTTCACGAAAAATTCTGAAAAATTGATACGGCCGAGCTAAGACTTTGATGGTCATATTTCTGAAAACAGAATTTGAAACAGTTAATCCATTTTCAAGTTATCGTGCAAACGGCGGACGGCCGGATAAACGTACAGACCAAGGGCGCATTCTTATAAGTAGCTTTTATGCTAAAGCTCCTAATAAGGACAAAGCAATCTATGGGCTACGAGAAGCAAACCATTTAGTAATGCGTTGGATAACCATGAATGTTAAAGTTGCTTTCATCGGGGTCAGACGAGTCCCCCAAACGCTCCCACCCTCCCTAGTTACCACAGTTTTCCCCCTCCTGCAACCCATCCCTTACCGCCTAGCCAAGCAGTAGATCCCCGTCCAATGAGTGCCCCGAGCGCAGACCTTCCTTACATTTCGACCACTAAACTCTTGTTATATTGTTAATATTATTGTTAATATTATTATTAATATTCTTGTTAATATTATTATTAATATTTTTTTCTTTCTCTCGTTTAACCCTTTTCTACCATCGAGCATCTTTACCTCTCTATCCCTTTGATTCAAATCTCTATATTAGTGGTGATTCTTATCTTATATTAGTCTCTTTCCTAGTTCTTTCTCTGTGTCACGTACAGCAAAGATTACGCAGTGGAAGATATGCATGATAACAAGACAAACAGCATACACTTAGATAAACAGAACATTAACTTTATTTAAATGACAAGAATAAAGCATTTAAATCAAATAAAAGTTTACATTCTAAAGACCTCCGCTAACACGAGGAGAGTCGATGGGAGGGAACCATATAAATGGAAACTCCCGTAGTCAAAGCTGTAACAGGACAGCCTTTCTTAATCAACAAAATTGCGCTTTAATTTAAAAAGCGACAATAAGACCGAAGTCTAACTTTATGACAAATTAGTTCGCTTTATGACGAACATACAGAAACATGGGTTAGCTTAATAAGAAAATTTACTTAAACCAAGAACTTTGGTGCAAAAGTTACAAAAGGGGTAAAACTTGGCCGCAGTCTTCGAGCTGACCAAACCGGTGACCCTCGTTTAGTTTTGTCGTCGATATGCGTACCGCATTCTCAGGAGAGCGGACACGCCTAGCGTTTGCCTCCCTGAGCGACTTCCACGGGAAAACTGATACATGAAAATAAAGAAAATAATTTCATTAGAATAACCCGGGATCTCAGAAAACGCACATGCGCTTAAGCTAATGCATATTCCAATTCGTTAGTGCAGAAAATTCTCTAAGCTAACGCTCAAAAGATGACGCGCCATGTAACTTTAAATGCCACTTTAAACTTAGCTAATAAAATCAACGAAACTATGCTAAGGACTATTAACCTGGAAAATAAATTAAGAATTACGCGCCAGTAAATTACTAGAGAAGAGAGAGACTACGACGGAGCCTTTCATTAAAAATAATGCTATGAAATGGCTTACCTATCGTAACGGTCGAAGGTGCCGAGGTTCTCCCGCAAAAGGCCTGAAGTCGTCCAGGGGATGATTAATAACAGTCTATCCTCTGGAGAGAAGAAATTCAGCTCGGTGCAGGGGAACACCTTGAGCAAGTTCGCTGCGTCGAAATCCAGCAGAAGAACTAGATGGCTCGTCGGGACGATAGACCACAGACTGCTCTCCAGCACAAGGTCGACATCACAAGGCGAGCACGATGGCGGCGGAGCGGAACGCTCACTCGAAGTTTTTCTTTCAGCACGGGCAAGAACGGAGCACGTAGCAACTCGCACGACGTCCCTCTCGCTATCGTCGGAGTTTTTCTCCTTCGTAGAAAACTGTCCTACTCCTTCAGAGAGAAACAAATCATTCCAAAGATTAAATATGGGCGCACTAGACAAAGTCCCGTCGCTGTCGTTTTCGCTGGCCGCTCCTCGTTCACCTACTTCCTTGCGAGCGTCTATGCCACGTTGGCAAATTTCCGACACGGGAAGCCTGTCGGGTGACCAACAACTTAGGAGCCTCTTTTCTGGCGACCTTACTGTTTCAAAGCTCGTCTCTCTCTCCTCACATTTTCTCCCTCGCGCCACGAGCTTCTCCTCGCGCTTCCGCTTGCACCGCCATTCGTTTCTGCGGTGATTTCTGCTGCGGTGGTTTTCCGCTTTCGTGCAACAATCCTGGTCAATGTCCTGACGTCTCTTTCCGACAACTTCCGTTTTCCCCTGCAGTTGCTCCTCCTGGACGTGGTTCGTCCTTCCTGTTCAGACGACGCAGTTTCCGTTTTTCCCTTCTTATTAGCGTGCGCGCGCTCCTGCCAAGAGCCTCGTTGGGAAAACACTCGATCGTCTCGAGAGATGGCGCCTTACGAACTCCAACATTACTTCCGAGCAGACGACGCCGATTGCTCGAAGTACTGGAGCCCGTACATGTCGCAATCCTTTGTGACACTCTCTCTTTATCGTTAGCTTTTCAGCTGTTGGTTATTTTAACTTTTCAGTTTTTTGGTATTTTCTTTTTCTCCAATTCACTATTAGTTCTTCTTAAAGTTTCCATTTGCACCCCCCTCCCCACTCTGCTATTCTCTGCCTCCTCCTGTTCTCCACATCTGTCCTCTGCTCTATCTTCGCACTTAGGTGTGAGTTTCTTTTCTCCTTGGATCCCCTCCTTGCACCCCCCCCCTTCGCTTGTATGGTTTTTAACTTTTTATTCTATCCTCTGTTCTCATTTTTCATCTCTTATTCCCATTCCTGTCTCTTTCCCCTTTCCCAAGTTTAAATCCTTTCCTCCAGTTTAAAATTGACTTCTTCCCCCCTTTCATTTCTAATTTTAACGTGCCCCCTCCCCTCGCCTGCAAAATGTCAGTTATACACGGTAACTTGTGCCTTGCATGTGAAAAAATCTTGCCCTGAAGTGGATCGGATCAAATGTGATAAATGCCGCCGATCTGTGCACGCAAGATGTACGGGACTCGAAAGGAAAATAAAGAAGCTACTCCTATCGCAAGACACCTCGCTTCTTTGCATTTGCAAAAAATGCAAGGATAATGGAGCACCGAGAGATGACATAAAAGAGTTAATTCTGAATTTACAGACTGAAATCGCTGAATTACGAAAGTCTTTTCATAATGGAAGCCTTTCGTCTGCGTTCTCCCTCGACACCAATGAAGTGATCGCCGAATCAAATGACCGGCGATCGCGAGAAAACAATGTCATCGTCTTTGGCCTCGATGAACAACCCGACAATGGTAGTGACAACAGTGGCTCTAGAAATGATAATGAATTAATAGTCAAAATAATCCAAAGCGTTTTCTCTCACTCCCCACCGTCAGCGCCAATCAACAACTTTCATTGTTTCCGTCTAGGAAAACCCTCTCCCGCTAAGGTACGTCCCTTAAAAATTGTTCTACCCTCCAAAGCTGATGCTTTGCTATTATTAAGAAAAAGAAAAGCCGTTTTCCGTGAATTCAAAGTGTCTGTTAACATGGATAAAACAGCGATGGAACGCAAACATTTCAGAACTTTAAGAAAAGAACTGCACGATCGTCAAATGGATGCCGAATCTAACTTAGTCATGAAATATATTAATGGTAACCCCCAAATTGTTGAATCTAAGTAAAAAAAACTGGCATGCACGGGAAACCCATTAACTTTTTACTATCAAAATGTTAACGGCCTTCGAACGAAACTCACTGATATCTTTTTAAATACACAGATTCTTGACCACGACATTATTTGTTTAACTGAAACTAACTTATCTTCTGACATTACTGACTATGAATTGGGTTTTCCCAATTACCATATTTATCGTTGTGACAGATCGATTTCCACAAGCTCCAAATCCTCTGGTGGCGGTGTTCTCCTTGCCATTAAAAACGTTTCTCATCCCATATTATTTCTACTGTTATCAATGAAGTGGAGCATGTATTTGTGAAGTTAACCTCAGGTCCCCTCTTCATGGTGTATATTCCTCCAGATAGTACGTCACAAACCTACGATTTGCATTTTACCGAATTGGAAAGAATAATGTCTCTTTATCCCCTTGCTAACGTATGTGTTCTGGGTGATTATAATCTGAGAGCTCTTACTCCTATCTGGCTAAAGAATCATTATGAAGGTGATAATTTACGTGCCCAAGAACACGTACTTCTTAATATAGTTCTAAATGGCAATGCTGCCATACTTGATTTAGTTCTGTCTTCTACCAAGTCTTCAGTGGCCATCTCTCATGATCCTCTCATCCCACCTGATTTTCATCATCCACCGCTATAGGGTTCCATCCCCTTCTATAGTGATCCGGAAGCCATGCGAGGTGAAACCTTCTATTATAAATATAGTGAAGCTGACTACGCCTCTATCCACCATCATTTTCTTCAAATCAACTGGTGTATGCTCAATTCTATGGACATAAATTCTGCTGTTGAATTTCTCTACTCTGTTCTATATTTTTTAATTGAGACTTTTGTACCTAAGCGAAGAGCCAAATCTTTTAAATTTCCTCCATGGTTCACTCCAGATCTTATATCCTTAATCGCCAGGAAGAATTCTGCCCACTACAAATCTACACATCGTCATGAAGATTTTGTGTTATTTTCCCAACTTAGATCTCAGAGCAAGTCTCTCTCTAGATCGTGATATCAAAACTATGTTAACCACATAGAATCTAAAATTAAAAGCAATGTTAAATCATTTTGGCGTTTTATTAATAATACAAAGGCTTCCAATACAGTGCCAATATCCATGTGTTATAAGCATGTTGTTTTAAATTGCCCTCCAGATATTGCAAATACGTTTGCTAGTTACTTTTCCTCTACCTACAATAACAGTGCTGCCCATAACTATGATATCACTAGTGATTACTGCTTACAAACTGATCTTTCTAGGCTCACCATTTCCCTCAAGGATATAGAAAATAAACTCAATCATATTAACAAGACCAAGAAACCTGGTCCAGATGATATCCACCCTACATTTCTGCGATCATGTGCTACATATATAAGCTTTCCCCTCTTGATTATCTTTAATAAATCGTTGTCAACAGGTCTTTTTCCTGAAGTTTGGAAAAAAGGATTTATTATTCCTATTCATAAATCTGGTGCCAAGCAAAATATAGAAAACTACCGCTCTATTACAATTCAGTCAGCCATCCCCAAGCTTTTTGAATCAATAGTTCTCGATAAAATTCAACCAGTCTTCCATTCCATTATTACACCTCATCAGCATGGCTTCATTAAAGGAAGGTCTGTTGTCACAAATTTAATGATTTATGAAAAGTTCATTATCGATAACTTCAATCTACACGGTCAAGTTGACGCCATATACACTGACATGTCAAAGGCATTTGATAGAGTTAACCATTCTATTCTTTGTAATAAACTAGCAGCCTTTGGTGTCCGTGATCCCCTATTAGCATGGATCTCCATCTTCATCACTGGTAGACAATTATCCGTTAAACTTGGTGATACGGTTTCAGCCTTTTTTACAGTCACCAGTGGAGTGCCTCAAGGATCCCATCTTGGCCCTCTACTTTTCTTACTATTTATAAACGATATTGGTATCGCCCTTGAGGATTGTCAATATTTGTTATTTGCTGACGATTTAAAAATTTATTCATCCGTCAACTCTATTACAGACTGTCAACGTCTTCAATGCTGCCTTAACGGTCTTATCAACTGGTGCACTCTAAACATGATGCAACTGAATATTGAAAAATGCAAAGTGATCACCTTTAACAGAAATCATCATACTGTTCACTTTGACTACTCCATGAACAAAACCATTCTCACTAGAGTTAGCAGAATCGCCGACCTTGGAGTAATTTTTGATTCTGCCCTATCTTTCAACTGCCACATAGATAATATTTCTAAAAAAGTCCTATAGGGCATTGGGTTTCATTATCAGACACTCTCATCCTTTTAAAAATGTGTTGTCAATCAAGATATTGTATTTTACACTGGTCCTTCCAATAATGGAATACCCCGCACCCATATGGTCCCCGTATTACAAAAAGTATATTAATATGTTGGAGAATGTCCAAAATAAATTCCTAAGGTATGTTTCACGTAAATTTGGCTACACCCTCGATCCAAATATCAACCCTACTAATTTGTGCCCATTAACTCTTGATGCACTTTCATTACGTAGAGCCCGGATTGACATGATATTTCTCCACGAATTATTGAACAATAAAATTGATTGTCCTTTTCTTCTTGAGCAGTTCTCTCTCAGAGTACCTTATCATCAGACTAGATCCCTCATGACCTTTTACATAAATAACAATTATACTGGGAGTAACTATCCGAAGACTATCTACCTTGGCTAATGACCTTGCTACCGCTTTTGACTTTTTTACTGATCCTAGAGACAAACTTAAACGCATAAATTTCAAGACAAATCCGCCATTGTAATTTTTTCTTCTTTACTTTTTGTGTTTTATTATTGTTGTTATCGCTATTGTTATTATTATTGTTGTTATTATTGATGTTGTTGTTAATTTTATTTTATTTTATATTTTATTTTACTTTATTTTTATTTTTATATTTTTTTTCTCCATTTTATTACTTATTTCTGTGCATTTTGCTGTATTATTTAATATTAATTGTAAATGGGTTCTCCCGTGACAAATAAATAAATAAATGATTTTTTTATCACAGCTAGACAACGACGTGGCATAAAGTCAATAAGTTTCTGACATCTTTCAAGTGGAATATTCTTCCATGCTTCAGTGACTGCAATCAATAATTCTTGCATCTTTTTGCATGTCTTGTTGCTGAGCATTCGCTTAACATCGCCCCATAACCATTCGATGGGTTCAGGTCAGAGGACTGAGAGGGTCACTCTAGAACGTGAATGAAATTTTCACCTAACCACCATTGGATCAATCTGCTACGATGTTTAGGGTCGTTATCATGTTGGTACCTCCAAGTGAGAGGCAGCTTGTCATCAAGATGATCCATGATTCCAGGAATGAGATGGACAGGACCGCCTCCGTGACTAGAGAACGCCCCCAAGATCATGATGTTTCCTCTTCCATGTTTCACAGTGGCTTGTAAACACTGAGGAGCAAACGCCTCCTTCTTACGACGCCTTATGACTTGTTTTCCATCACTCTCAAAGAGATTTATTTTCGTTTCATTCGAAAACACAACATTTTTCCATTGTTGAGGTGTCCAATGCAGATGGGCGCGTGCGAAAGCTAATCTTGCTTTGCGATTCCGTATAGCAGAGGCTTTTTTCGAGCAATTCTTCCGCATAGCCCAAGATAATTTAGACGACAGCCAGTAGTTCTGCGACTAACAACAGGTAGTCCTCATGCTGTCAACTCTTTGCAGATAGAGGTTTTTGTAAATTTTCTATTAGGGGATAACAGGCGGTGTATTAGACGATCAGTTCTTGGAATGGTTTTACGGGGTTCTCCAGTTCTTGGACGGTCGCAAATTGATCCGGTTACTTTATACATTTGAACAGCTCGAACACAGGCACTTTTACTGCACTGTTGCAAATCTGCTATTTGTTTAAAAGTGTATCCTTCCCCATGTAAACGCAAAATCGCTTCGCGTTTTTCAACACTCAAATTTGGACGCTTTCCCATTTCTTTGACTTCAAAAATCTACAATATAGTATCAGGCAACATTAATTAACCAAAAGAACTACTATTTCATACCCATTCATGGATTAATGCTGACATGAACCACAGGTGCTAAACCTATGCCACTTCAGTTTTGTTGGAAATTGTTTAAAATACACATCACCAAACAACGAGAGGTTTGCTAAGTGGAATTGATTTTTTAGAAATAAATGTGTATAATATCATGTACAATAATTAAAACAAGTGTTGAATCCCTCATTACAAGTAAAAAGGGCTTTTCTAATAATTGTCTTTGAGGTGCTAAACTTCTGACAGGCACTGTAAGCATGGATGAAGAAAACCTGGATGGAAAACTCCTTTGTTAAAAGCGTGAGTTTTTTTTTTAGTGGCGCCTTCAGATGAATTGCAGGCACATTACATTAATTAACGAACAAAAAATGACAGCAACAATAGAAAAGCTGTGATTTCTAATTTGTTGTAACGGGATATGAAACAATGTTATAGCATCCATATTATAACAAATCAGAAATCACAGTATTCGGAGACAAATGGGGCCTTTGCACTGACGATATACAGGGTGATTATAATTAAAGTTACGATTTCAAAAATCGATAATTTGAAAATAATTCGTCAGAATGACCTGTTATTTTAGCAGAACAATCGTGAGGCAATGGAATTTTGTTTGGCGAAGGAAAAAAAATAGTTCCAAAATCTGCCGATAGTTGGCGCTGGCAAGTTCACATTGTCTGGAGCAAATGACTAATACGTGGCGATATGAAACACTTTTGCGTAACCATGTCCTTTCGGCAATTCAGCAACATCAGTGTGTGGATCGCACAATATTCATGCAAGATTGCGCTCCTCCGCACATTGCTACTCCTGTGAAGCAGCTGCTGAGTGCTAATTTCGGAGATGCTAGGATCATAAGCCGCCATTTTCCAACAACGTGGCCGCTATGTTCCCCCGACTTAAACCCGTGTGATTTCTGGCTTTGGGTGTACCTGAAGAATGTTCTTTACAGCGGGCGGATTGAGAATCTAGCCGACTTGAAGGCAAGCATCACACACCACATCCATTGCATCGGTATAGATACCCTCCGATCTGTTGTGGAGCATGCCATTTTGCGCTTCCAATTAGTAGCGGAACAAGGCGAGGGCATATCGTACAACTTCTGCCTTAATCATCAGTAAGATGTTTGTTCCACGAAGCTCTGTTTTTTTGGCATTATCACTGTTGTCGTTGTAAACACGTATTCTTGTCTTTTCGCTAATTAATTTTTCGTAAACCCCTGAACTCTATTGTTTCCTTTTGGCTAACAACATGCCTGTGGTGCACGAATCTATTTTTGGTTTTTCCCCTGACATTTAAAGCTCAATATACAGGGTGTTTTTGAATTGAGTACAGATTTTTTGGGAGATGATAGAAGAGGTCCTTAGAAGTATTTTTTGTCATATGAACATGGGGTGGGTCCCCGCAGCTCCGTTTACTTACAATACTGCATTGAACAATCAAATGACACCGGGACGCAGTGTGCGTTGGTAGGCCTAGATTATTTTATTTTTAACAATTAACACAAGCAATCTAGTGTATGACTTTTACAATAATTGTTCGAAATGACCGCCATTTGCTTCATAGCACAATTCGCAACGCCTTATGATGGATTGATGTACGCATGGAAACAGTTGATTTGCACGGTCGCTGATGTCACCTGCTGTCGCGACAACACGAGCCGCCAATTCTTCTTCGGTATCTACGGGTTCGGAGTACACCATTGATTTTATGCTTCCCCATAAAAAAAATCCATCGGTGTGAGATCTGGCGATCTCGGTGGCCAAGCAACTGGTCCGCCACGACCAATCCAGCGACCAGGATATGTCTCATTTAGGTAATCTCTAACTGCTCTTGTGTAATGCGAAGGTGCGCCGTCCTGTTGAAACCACATCAAATGTCTGGTCATTAGTGGAACATCTTCAAGAAGACCAGGGAGCTCCTCCTTCAGGAAACCAAGGTATGTTTGCCCGTTAAGACGGCATGGTAGGAGATATGGCCCAATCAGGACATTGTGAATCATGCCAGCCCAAATATTCAACGAAAAACGATGCTGAAAACTGTTAACACGTGTTGCACATGGGTTGACATGAGACCACAGATGACTATTGTAGCTATTGAACAGTCCCTCTCGCGTAAACGTTGCCTCATCTGTCCACAAAACCATGGAAGGAAAGTCTGGAATCCTATTCTGTTGCTGCATAAACCATTCCGCGAAAGCACGCCGGGGACCATGATCATTGGGACATAATTCCTGCACCTTTCGAAGCTTGAACGTATGTTGCAGGTTGTCATGTAAAATGTTCCATACAGTGGTATGACTAGTATTCAAAGCAGCTCCGACCGCACGAGTACTTGTCGATGGATTTCGGTTAAACCTTTCCAAAACTTCATCCTCTAATTCAGGGGAGCGTAACCACCGACGACGTCCACGCTGATGATTATCATGAGCGAATGCGCCTGTTTCTCTTAGACGACGATCTACTGCACCAAATGTTCGTGAATTGGGAAGAATTCTGTTGGGATAACGTTCAGCATACAAACGCCTTGCACCATCCAAGGTACCAGCAGCACCGAGACACAGATGCATGTCTGCATAATCATTCCATGTAAAACGATTCATACTGTTTGTTTAACTTTACACATGTAAAAATTACATCAAATGAACTTTTTAAAACAAACTTTACCTACTGCTTTCCCAGAATGCGATTAGTTCATTTACATATGGACTAATCGTATTTTACAAAGGGGTTGGATACCATGGAATCTCCTTGACGAAGTGTGTCCTAAGACTTTTCAACAAACAAGCACGTGCACCTTGAAATTTCTTTGCAAACAATTATTTAAAAGTTATTACAGTAGATTGTTTGCGTTAATTGTTAAAAATAAAATAATCTAGGCCTACCAACGCACACTGCGTACCGGTGTCATTTGATTGTTCAATGCAATATTGTACGTAAACGGAGCTGCGGGGACCCCATGTTCATATGACAAAAAATACTTCTAAGGACCTCTTCTACCATCTCCCAAAAAATCTGTACTCAATTCAAAAACACCCTGTAAAGAAGTATGGACAACTGACGCTATTTTTGGCCTTTTCGTAGGTTCACTCACTAAAGACTGCTTATTAAAATTCGAAAATCACTTGTTTTTTATGTAATTTATGTATACTTACGATGAACGTTAAATTGCATAAAAAACGAGTGATTTTCGAGAGTTTTAATAAGCATTTGAGCCTACGAAAAGGCCAAAAATGGCAAAAATGGCTTCAGTTATGGTTCAAAATCAGAGAGGTGAAGAATTCACTTCGGAAAAAGATATTTATATTAAAATTACATGTTTAATATTACAACGTGGGGTGTAATTGTCTGCACCCGATGAATTCAATGGTAATATTTTCAAATTTCCTATTTTTCTAATTTAAAATATACTCCAAAACTTATTTCGGGAACGCGTCCAAAACAGTTTCTTGTAATTCAAACAAATAAAAAATGACATTAAACTAAACATAGAAAATTATGCCTTCGTATATAGCTTTATACAGGGTGTCCCATGTAACCAGTACCAGCGGAGGTCTGTGGTCTGGGGGCACCAATACCTATCGATTGGACCCCAATGTATGTTCCGCGATTTTTTGTAGTTTTCGAGATATGAATTTTTTTTTTGTTTTATTTTCAGATTTTTTTTAAATTTTGGACGGTTTTAGCTATAACTTTTTCTGTGAAGTGATTCTTTGAGATTTTCTTTGTTAGTATTATGACTAGCATGTGTGTTCGTCTGTAACAACACTACACACCAAAATTTTAACTACTTCTAGCTCAGGTTTTGATCACAAAATTAAAATTTCTGTTTGAGAGAAATTGTTACTTGATTTCACCTTGAAAAAAAATTACTTAACCATAACTGAATAACTTCCTGATAATTTTAAAAACTTTATGGGTTCCTTAGCTCTCAAAATAACACACAAAAAAGTTGGTACTTTATACGGCATTTTTACGCGAAAACGGAGTTTAAAGTTGATCCAGTCGAAAATAGTGAAATTAGGAATGTTAGATAAAAAGATGTAAAATATCGCATTTACGTAAAATTTTACTCGCAAGTACAACTTTTATTTAAAGCACAATTTAGGTAAACAATGAGATAGGGTCTCGGGCGCAGGCAAGTGGCTACGATGCAAGGAGCAGGTAGTGTTGAAAAAAAACAACAATAGGAATGACAAAAGCACGACCTACGTTTCTCTCTCTAGGAACCAACACCACCTAAAAAACAAAGCTTCTCACTGCCTGTGGACTGCATCATCAAACCAGGGCTGACAATCCAACTTTCATTGTTTACAACAAACGAAAAAACGCTGATTACAACGGGTGCTTTTTCGTTTGTTGTAAACAATGAAAGTTGAATTGTCAGCCCAGGTGTGATGATGCAGTGACCAGGCTTTGTTTTTTAGGTGGCGTTGTAGGAACGCGCTTTTTTCTTTTTATTTCCTAGAGTAAGATATACAGAAAGTTTTAGTAACATTCAAAGATAGCCCATTCCGCTCGGCCCAAAGAGCAATATTATTCAATGCCGCGGACATCCTATAACAGTCCTCCCAGCTACGGACAACAGAATATAATTTTAAATCATCCGCGTACAGAAGAGCCTTAATTTGAGTGTCTTTGATTTGCGCAACAATATCGGCGGTAAAAAGATTAAACAATATGGGACCTAGGGGAGACCCCTGGGGGACTCCACTACGAATTCTCCCGATTGCATGTACACCTTCCATATTCTTAATTATGAAACTCCGCTCGGTAAGGAGTGAGGCAAACCATTTTTCTAGGTTGTTAGAGAGACCAACTTCATTGAGCTTATCTAATAAAAGACGGATGTTGATGCTATCAAAAGCTTTGCTGAAATCAAGATACACAACATCAACCTGATTGCGCTGATCAATATGAGAAGTCAAATAATGCAGTAAACAAGCCAAGTTCGTAGAGGTAGATCTACCCTTCCGAAACCCATGTTGCTCATCAGGAAGCGAAGGGTCAATAAATGAAGCAAGATAATTCGCAACATACGTTTCCAAGATTTTAGTAGGGAAGGGAAGAATTGTGATCGGTCTGAAATCGTTAGGTGATTGCGGCGTGATAGACTTAGGTACAGGAATTATATTAACAAGTTTCCAAGCTCTGGGATATACACCTGTGGTCAAAGAAACATTAAATAAAATCCATAAAGGTTGTACAATTGCTGAGAGGCAACCCTTAAATATATAATCAGGGATACCGTTCAGATGGACAATTCTAGATGCAGAAATCTTAGTACCCAACGTAACAATATCGGAAATTGAAATTGGAGGAACCACAAATTTACTGTAAACTCTATCCCAAAAATTCGGAACACGACAATCATGTGAAAAGAGTAAACGATCATTGCTCATTGTATTTTCAAAATAGCATGCAAGATCCTCAACAGAGCAGCAATTTGACCAAGAGTGACTAGAATTCTTTTTACCAAATAACTTTTTTGTTGTCTCCCAAAACAAATTAGGTTGAGAGTTTAAATCATTCTCGACCGAAGCATAATATTCCCTAAAATCCTTGTCAAATGCCATTTTAAATTTTTTCCTATCAATTTGATAAGCTGCATAATCATTAATTGAGTTGGATTGCTTAAATACTTTGTGTTTCGCTTGCTTCAGTTTCCATAATTTAACCGTATCCTTTGTGACCCACTTCGGGAACATGTGCTTCATAACCGAGGATTTATAAGGTTTCTCCATTGGTACATTCTTGATAATAGCTGCTGTAATTCGCTAGATTAATGAGCTCCAGATTTGATCGACACATTGAGACTTTTCAAGGTCTGACCAGTCCATCGGACGAAGATCCTGGTATAAGTTCAAAAAATTGGCTCTCTTAAAATTGAGCCGGGGTTCGTGTGTAGGTGGTGTATATGGCAAATGGTCAAAATCACCTAAGACGCATAAGGGTGGATGAAATTTGTCTTCATTCTTAATGACCGATTCAGCACGTCTAACTTGAACTTGTTGGGAGGCAAAAATTCGATCGAGCGTGTCCCCACTTTTGTTCTTAATATTGTTGTAATTTACTACTGTTGATCCCTGCGTGTCCCTACTATTGTTGTTCCGCGGCCCAACTGTTGATCAATCTGCGCCTCACAATATTGATGTTGTTATATTTATTTTTAGATATACTATCGATAAAATTAAAGTCACCTGTATAAATACAGGGACCTTTCATAGCTAGCTGGAAATCGGTCAACTCTTCCAAAAATTTTTGGTATAATTTGTTTGTAACCGATGGGGGAATATAAATGGACCAAATATACAGAAAGTGATTTACGTTCTTAAAACCATTTGACCTTCTTTTGATTGACAGCTTCACGCCAATTACATCAATCGAAGTTATTGAGGAATTGAAAGCAATCTTTTCAGAGGCGATGCAGCTTGGGACTGCAATTAACGCACCCCCGCCTTTGTCAGCAATTCTTCGATCTGCTCTATAAACAGTAAAAGAGTCACCAAATAACATATTGCTTGTTATAGTGGAGTTTAGCCATGTTTCAGTAAATGAATAGATATAATCTTTATTCAACGATGTAAACTTAAGAACTTGTAAGATCTTTGTTCTAAGGCCTCGGACATTCTGATAAAAGACTTCAATTGCCATTATTGGGCGAGCGTACGGCGTCCTCCGAGCCATAGATCTGATTCCGATGCAATCGTCCAAAAAATTGAGAAACAAAGGCCCCTGAAGGCCACCTCTCAGGATTAAATATCTGTTGAGATACATTCATATGTGTTGAACGAGGCATAAGTGTTGAAACGAGTTTTAAGTCTATGGCAAGCAACAATACCATCAGGGTCAATAAACGCTTGAATATACGTTCTTAATTGCAAGACATCCGTGTCAGGAGCCAAACGTGAAACGAAAATATTCGCTGTTGATCGCACCTGTAAGGAACTATCCCGCGCTTTAAGCGACGATTCCTTTAAATTTCCAAATATAGTTATTTTCCGCTTTTTTAATTCAGTATTATTTGTTGCTTGCATATAGGTGTATTCATTCGAATAAGACTGACCCAACTGACATTTCATCGGATTGTTCCCATCCTCCAAACGCGAGGGGGGTACAAAATCTTTGCTAGCAGTAGAAAATGCTTTAATTTGGGCTGGAATAGTATGTGCTTTCAAAACTTCATGATTTACACTTAAAGCATTTAATAAGTTATCAATTTTGCTGCTTAAGTTTTTGTTTTGGTTGTGAATTTCAAGATTAATCTTAATGAATTCATTAACAGTCTTAATTAAGCTATTCACTGCCGTTAATACTGATGTTAAATTAGCACTACCTATATCATTCTGTCCAGATTTTTCATTACCCTTAGGGGAAAATAACGAATGAACTGTAGAAAAAGATTGCTCACTTAACTCATTTGTGTTCTGTATCTTCATATGGGTGTCAATCGACACACCCCCACACTTCAGGCAAGTCCAGTTGTCGTTAAATTGTCGAATCTGCTGTCTAGGAATGTTCATACACGAAGCATGAAAAACGTCTTTACAATTCCCATTGCACTTTATTTTGGGCTGCTTTCCATAAATATTAAGGTCACATATACCACATAATCCAGCAACTCCCTGCTTAGATTTTTTTTTCTTTTTGTCTGCTGCCATAGAATAAAGAGAGCGATGCAACTAGTGACCTGCCTCCCTGGCCACCTGGCGAATAATGATAATAATAATAATAAGGTCCGGAACATAATTGCCCGAGACTTCGAAAGGTAGACAACAACAATAATAATAAATACTTGTGTGTGTTAACCTTTGTGTCCTTCTTTCACAGGAATCCCTCGCAGAATACTGCGCAATGAGGGATATCACCCGTATCGCATATGGAAAGTGCAAGATTTAATTGCACCGGACTACCAACGCCGAATTGAATTTTGTCAAGAGATGTTAAGAAGAAACAACGAAGACCCCGAGTTTTTCGACCGAATTGTATGGACAGACGAATCAACATTCACCCGCAACGGAATATTTAATATGCACAACTACATTCCTGGGCGACCGAAAATCCAAAACTGGTTCGGCGTCACAATTTTCAACACCAATTTAGTGTGAATTTGTGGACGGGCGTTGTTGGCAGAGAACTAATTGGCCCAAAAGAACTCCCAACTGATTAAATGGTGAAAATTATTTAAATTTTTTACAAAAGTGACATGGCAGATTCGGATGTCACTTTATCAACACGCCAGAACATGATATTTCAGTGCGACGGTGCCCCTTGCCACTTTGCAAAAGAAGTTAGAGGCCATTTGAACGAGCATTTCCCAGAAAGGTGGATTGACCGTAATGCACCAATTGCCTGGCCTCCAAGGTCCCCTGACCTGAACCCCATAGATTTTTTTATCTGGGGATGCTACAAGGAATTGGTGCACCATCACGAATTTTCGAGTTTGGAGGAGTTAAAAACTAAATTAAATGAAGCTCAAGAAATAATACAAGAAACCCAAGCCTTCCGAGATTTGCGCGGTAATTTTTTACGTCGGTGCCGTCTGTGCATTGCGGCAGGTGGCAGGCACTTTGAACATTTATTGTGAAAACAGTAATAAATAAATGATTTCTTAAGATTATTTCTGTTGTTTTATTTAGCACAATGTGAAAAAATAATTATGATTTGAATTTAAATACGTTATTTTATTTCTTTTTATCTAACATTCCTAATTTCACTATTTTCGACTGTATCAACTTTAAACTCCGTTTTCGCGTAAAAATGCCCTATAAAGTACCAACTTTTTTGTGTTATTTTGAGAGCTAAGGAATCAATAAAGTTTTTTTTTAATTATCAGGAAGTTATTCAGTCAGGGTTAAGTAATTTTTTTTCAAGTTGAAATCAAGTAACAAATTCTCTCAAACAGAAATTTTAATTTTGTGATCAAAATCTGAGCTAGTAGTAGCATAATCATAGAAGGGAAATAGTGAAACTTCCTTATGCTTTTACATTGACATAGAAGAAAATAATTTTTTATTATTGAAGATTTAATGCTTATCTGAAACCAATTGTTGTATACATTTCTTTATTAGAGTTAAAAGTAAACTAAAAAATTTAGTTTACAATTTTTGATGAGATATTTGTAGAAAAAATTGCAACCGAACATTAAAGTGCGCAGTCACTCGAAATTGTCTCCGCGGGAGTTTTGTGAAACTGTGGCGCTGCTGCAGATTTGGCTCCAATCGCAGGAATTGTTTTGCAGTTTGGGTCGTTTATTTAATTTCATTTAAAAGATATTGTAGAACAAATAATTATTTACTTTTTCTTTGTAATGTAGTTAAATAAATTGTTAATGAAAGTAAGTATATTTAAAAAATAAATTGAATAAAAAAAAATCAAATAGATGCATAATCATAGTACTCATGATTATGGTACACAAAATATGTCTTTAAATTTATAATTAATTTATTATAAAGAAGTGAACACAGCGTGGTAAGATTCTGTAAAAAAAAAAAAAAAGACGGTTTGGATAGAGTGAAAGTTATAATAGGGGCTTAGAAGACGCTTTACTTACCGGGCCCCTCCGGGGGGGGGGAGAAGATGTAGGGAGGGAAAGCCAAAGACACTGAAATGTAGTGAAAAGTAAAACACACAAAAAATTTGCAAAATTCCTCTCTTAATATTTGAACTCTTTCTCTGATTATACTTGAACTAATATTTATTTTTTAAGAGTATAATTCTGTTTTAAATTTATTAATAATAAAAGGCCATAAAGTTTAATAAATGCACAATTGAAATTTTATTTTTGATATGTTGTCATACATTTTAGATTTTATCATTTTGTAAATAAAAGTTAACAGGAAAATAAGCTTAGAGCCAAAACAGCACTGGCGCCATCATGCGGTGGAACATAGGGAACTACGGAGTTTCACTACTTCCCTTCTATGATTATGGTAGTAGTTAGAATTTTGGTGTTTAGTGTTGTTACAGACGAACACACATGCTAACCATAATACTAACAAAGAAAAAGTTATAGCTAAATCTGTCCAAAATTTAAAAAAATCTGAAAATAAAACAAAAATATTCAGATCTCGAAAAGTACAAAAAATCGCGGAACATACATGGGGTCCAATCGATAGGTATTGGTGTCCCCAGACCACAGACCTTCACTGGTACAGGTTATATGGGACTCCCTGTATATCATTTGTTTAACTCTGTGAGAAACTGTATTTTTATTACTTAAGATTTTCATTTATTGGCTTTTCAAAAGTTGTCCGACAGTTAACACGTCATTTCGTGAACGCAATAAGGGGTTTGGCAAAATGTTTCGAAATAACTGAGCTAGATGGTGCTGGTGAGGATGCACGTGAAGTTTTTTTCGACAAGGCAGACAGTGTTTGTGTTTTTTGTGCAATCTATAATTCATTCATTAAGGACCTTTCAGTTTAAAATTTGTGTAGCGTACTTTAATTCCTTATCATTTCGGGAATGCCATTATATATTTCGTTTGCGGGAAAAGTATATACTTTTAGCGTAATTCTGCTAAATAATACAGTTTACTAGCTAATAACCTTGAAATCCGGTTTCCAAGGTGGGATCGATGCCGTATAAACAAAATCAATTGTCAAATAATCATTTCAGGAACGGTCATTTCGGGAACGTTCTCGGACTATGACGAGCGTTACTGAAATGATGACTGCATTCTGGAAATGACGCCTGTATTCTCTATACAGGTAAAGATGATAGATATAGCTATTTTAATCCTATTTTTGTTTTTTGTTTTAGGGCATTAATATACACTACCTTGCCAAAAGTTATAGGACACCACAAATTTAATGGAAATACGAGCATACTAGTGTTAGTATCTAGTTGCTCCATCTTTTGCTGCTATCACATCCTCTATTCGGTCGGGCATACTTTCCACAAGTTTTTGATATGTTTCCGCAGGAATTTTTCGCCATTCCGCCAAACGTGCCTTTGATAGTTCAGTCAGATTTCGGGCGCTCCTCTCCTGCGCGCTATCGACGCTCCAACACATCTCAAAGATATTCGATGAGGTTGAGATCTGGGCTCTGTACAGGCCAGTCAAATTCTTGCACCCCCATTTCATCAAACTATCTGCCTACAACCCTTGCTTTGTGGCAAGGTGCGTTATCGTGTTGAAAGAGAAAAGGGTCATTTTCAAACTGCTGCCAAAGGGCAAGGAGTACGGCGTTGTCCGGGATGTCTTGGTAACGCTCCGCGTTCAGATGACCAGTCACAGAAATGATTGGACCCAAGCACTACCACAAAACTTCACTGTGGGCACTACTCAGCTTGCCAGATGACGTTCTCCGGACATTCGCTATACCCACGTCTTTCAATCCGATTGCCAGATGGTGTATCGTGAATCGTCACCCCATTCAACCATCCACCATTGCTCCAGAGTCTAGTGGCGTCTCTCTTTGCACCATCGCAATCTCCTCGCTGTTGGGTGTTTATGATGTTGGATGTATGGGCCGCAGCTCTGCCATGAAAACCCAGCGAATGCAGATCCTTGTAAAGGATCTTGTCAGTCCATCAGTCGATGTTTTACGGTTTGCAGTGACCACCCTGCGAAGTGCCCTTCAGTGTCTGCCCGACATAATCTTGGGTCTTCCAGTCCTGAGCTAAACATTTGTCGGACCCTTATCTTTCCATGTCCGGATGACGTTTTGAACGGATGATTTGGATATGTTTAACAGGGTTGACGTCTCTCTAACACTTTTGCCTGCAAGGTGTCACCTAACAATTGTATTCCTAAGAAATTATAATTGGAAACTGCAGATGATATTCCCATCATAAGAAAATGATATTATCAGAAAAAATGTAAGGAAAAAGACTACCAGGTGGTCAAGATTCGTGGTTCTTGGTGAAATTTTTCCTTCTATTTTTTCTGATAATATCATTATCTTATGATTGGAGTATCCCCAGTTTCAACTCCAGTTTACATTTATATTTTCTTATATATGCTCATGAAATGGTTTGATAGTTTGGAAAGGAGAAATTGCCAGTCTGCAAGCTGGGTGCCCGTTCTATCAGTGGGACTGCATCTTGACTACCAGGTAGTCTTAAAGAACAACAGGTGACAGCCTTGCTGTACCTTCTTCACGTTGGCCCAGGAACCTCTCACGACTGGTAGAGGCATAGCCTACAAGAATTAAGGGAAGCCTGGTCAATTTGCTAGTGAGACATGGCTCCAATTTCGACCGAAGTCTTATAGCGTCACCCATTGACAATAATTTGCAAAATCTGAAAAAAAAATTTAAAAAAATACATTTAAAACCAGTTTTCATTAATTGCATCACAGTGGGGCACTGCAAACATTCTGCAGAAACCCATAAGCTACACAGTATTAGAAATAAAATGTTCTGATTAGAAGAGTTTACAGATATTTTGAAAGTAAAACTTATTAAATTTGGATTGTTAGCATCTAAAATTATTTTTAAGTGTACGTTTTCAACTTTTTTTTCAAAATTTACAAATTGTTGTCAATAGGTGGCCCTATAAGACTTCTGTCCAAACTGGGAAAAAAAGCGAACACTTTTACCAATAGAAAAACTGTAAATAGACCAGGCTTCTCTTAATCCTGTAGGCTTTGGTAGAGGCAACGAGCGTGATACTCATGGTTCCTGATTCGAATCCAGGTCGTGGAATCTTTCCTTCCATTTTTTCTGATAATATCAATTGTATTCCTCTCGAAGTCCGAAAGCTGCTTTCTTTGAGCCATTCCTACAAGCATGCAAGCGATCTCTGCTGTGTAATGTTGAGATGAACGATAACATTTAAATTGCATGGGAATGCCTCATTTTATGAAAAATTGGTGTGTCCCATGACTTTTGAGAAAAGTCCCGCAAGGTAATGTATTTGAGAAGTAAAGAAAGATTGTGATTCTTTATTTTTGATTTTCTTGTAAGACAGAATTGGTATATTATTATATAAAAAATTGTGCAATTGACCAAAAAGTCATAATTCCTAAAGTACAATAAAGATTTATACCGCTGAAAACGATACAATTGATATAAACGATTCCTTTGTGTCAATTGTAAAGAATGGTCGTAATCATCATTCAGGGAATGCGACCGTCATTTCCGGGAATGTCGGAAAATGGGAAAATAAATCAATATTAGATTATTTATCTTAAATTGTTTGTACGTAAATAAATAAATAAATAAATAAATAAATAAATATATTATCAACTTTTTGCATCATAATCTGAATTGAATATACAGGCTCATAATATAAAAAATAAAGTTTTGTTTGTGAATTCACACCTAACAGATATCACGACAAATACTCGTAAAAATCCATATTTAAAAGTTTAAATATCTTGATCAAAAATATTATCTAATTGAGAACTGCAGTTTGCTTTACTTTTTTAAAAAGAATAATAAATTAAATTAAATCATATTTTATATAATTTCAAAAAACGTTCCCGAAATGATATTATTTACTTCCATTTCCGTTATTTTTTGCCATAACTAAAAAATAAACAGGTTTTTTGTGTGCCCCTTTTCAGAACCATTAGAAAACACAAGGCACTATCTATGTAAATTATAAACTAATTTTCTAATGCAAGTTTATTTTTTTGAAAACTGAAAATAGTCACCTATTTGATTTTGAGTCTTATAAACTCTAATAATTTAATATTTTAATCGGACCTGTTATTAGATTCCAAGGCCCGTGTTATCCTCTTGCTTTGTGCAATTACTAAATGGTTGTGCTAGAAAAGACTTTGTCACTTTTCTCAGGCATTGGATGTTTGTTAGATGAATTGTCTAAGGCTACGAAAATGTGACACTGCTCATGTGAGATTATTTGTTTGTGAACCGCAGTCTTGGGGCAAGATGCAATTAATTAAGCTTATTTTGCTCTAACTGCAGAGATTAACTGTTGTAAGATATTCTGTGAATTTTCAGCGGCGTCGGTTTTGGCCAAATGTTAATCTTGATTGTTTGTAATATTTCAATTTTGTAATTCTTTTTTATAGATCTTTATTAAACACCAACTGTTGAATTACTTTTACAACTCGCTGAAATTACCAGTCTCCTTAATTTATTTTTTTATTTAGTTACTAGTAATAAAGCCCGTCATATGACGGTGCCAGAACAGGTGAATCTGTAAATTCGATTTTAATTATAAAATTTCGTCTGTGATAGGAAATTAGTCGCTGTCAGTAAGAAAGCGAAGCTGAAAATGTTTTCTTACTTTCAGTTTACAAACCTGCTTATCCGTTAAGGTCGCGGCGGGCAGAGCTCGAGATTTTCCGTAATACCCAATGGTAATACCCAAGCGACTCGAACCCAGATGCTCTGTGTAATCTAGCTACCTAGTTCTAAGCCGACTTCTTGGTCTCTTATGTGACCACCGGCTTGGAAAATAGCAACTATCTAGGAAGACAGTTGCGGCATCCGTACATGTGGCCATCCCGAAGGAACTGAGCCCTCTTAATGCGAAGAAGTAGCGGTTCAACACCTAAAGACTGCCTTATAGTGATGCTGAACACTATCCAGTAGGGAACACGTGCCACACCTCCCAGGATCTCATTTCGGCACTCTTTCGTTCATTACCCAAGACTCATGACCATAGATGAGAATGGGGACAAAGATGGATTTGAAAAAAGACGGCTTGGCTTTCTTTCCTAGCTTAAGTTTGTTACAACAGATCACCACAGTTCGCGTCAGATACAGCTTGCTTTTGATTTTATTCCAAAGCCCGGAGTACGACTGTTACTGCAACAGCGTAAACTGTTAAGTTCGATTTTATTTAAAAAAAATTGATCTGTGACAGAACTGTGATAATTGAAAGGACTGCGATAATTGACAGTTTTGCCAATAGAAAATTTGCTCTATGTATGAAGGCGATACTAACACAATGTGTCCTTTTACAAGGTGATAAAGTCACTACTGTCATTTTGACAGTTATAACCTAACACAAAAACACATCTCAACTGTTATATGTAAACCTTGCTCTTCAGTGAAAATGGCTCACCGGTTTCTTTTTTACCTCTCCCATTGCTCAATTTCCTCGGCAGACTGTTGTGGAGGCTTATTGCACGACCACTATATTTTAAAACTAAAAAAATTAATTATACACATTTAATGAATATTATAAAATGAGAAAAAATAATGTTATTCGCTTTTGATTTTATTCGATTGGATATTTTTTTGTATTTTATGACTTTTCCTTTTTATTAATTTATTTTACTTACTTAGTTTTCAAACCCGCTTATCCGTTAGGGTCGCGGGGGCAGCAGCCCTATGGAGGATCTCCAGCGATCGCGATCTTCCGCCATCAGGCGCATGTTCTCCCTGGTAATACCCAAGCGACTCGAACCCAGATTCTCCATGTAATCTAGCCACCTGGTTCCAGGACGACCCCTTGGTCTCTTACCCACCGGCTTGGAAAATAACAACTGCCTAGGAAGACCAGTTTGCGGCATCCGTATCACGTGGCCATACCAGCGCAACTGAGATCTCTCAATGCGGAGAAGTAGCGGCTCAACACCTAAAGACTCCCTTATTGTGCTGCTGTGTACTTTATCTAGTAGGGTAATACCTGCCACACCTCTTAGAAATCTCATTTCGGCCGCTTGTACCCGCGATCGCACTCTTTCGGTCATTACCCAAGCCTCATGACCATAGGTAAGAAAGGGGACAAAGATAGATTTGAAGACGGAGAGCTTAGCTTTGTTATCCAGCTCGTGTTTCGTTACCACGAATCGCCACAGTTCACATCTGACACAGCTTGCTGCACTGATCCGAGCATCCAATTCTTTCTCCTGCCGTCCATCACTCGTGAATGCAATCCCGAGATACTTGAATTTCTCCACCTGTCTCAATGAGGCTCCTTTAACATGGAGAGCGCACTGAGCAGGCTGTCTTGAAAGGGCCAGACCCTCAGTTTTAGCCACATTGATCTTCATCCCAGCTTCTTCACATTTGACTGCAAACCGGTCTAGTGCATGCTGAAGGTTCGTGCGAGAAGACCCAAGGAGGACAAGGTCGTCAGCAAAGAGCAACCTCTCCACCAGGCAGTCGCCCACACAAACACGCTCATCGCCTCGGCTGCCCCTGTCTATCCAGTCCATAAAGATAATGAACAAGAGGGGCGACAGTACGCACCCTTGGCGGAGTCCAACACCCACGGTGAACGGTCTTGACTTAATGCCATTTATCCGGACACACATCTCAGAGCTTTCGTACAGAGACATGATAGGAACCAGTAATTGCCCATCCAATCCATACTCTTGCAACACTTACCAGAGCTTCTCCCGAGGAACTCTGTCATATGTTTTTTCAAGGTCCACAAAGCAAGCGTAGACCTCTTTTGCATACTCCCAGGATTTCTCAAAGATTTGCCTTAAAGCAAAGATGTGATCCGTCGTGCTTCGGCCAGGTCGGAAACCACACTGCACCCCCGACAGTTTGGAGTCGACTATTTCCCGACTTCTCTGCTCCAGACACTTAGCGTACACTTTCCCAGGAATGCTGAGCAAAGAGATGCCTCGATAGTTGTTGCAATCTCTCTGATCTCCCTTTTTGAAGATAGGGATCACAATTCCTGTCTGCCAGTGCTTAGGGGCCTGTCCAGATATCCAAGCAACCTGAATCGGCCTCGGTGGCTCAGCGGTTGCGTGATCGCCTCTGATGCCCGAGTACGCGGGTTTCGATCCCGGCCGAGGACGACGAGGATTTTTCAGGGGGAAATCCTGAGATCACGCACTTCCTTCGGAAGGGAAGTAAAGCCGTTGGTCCAGTGTAGTCGTTTGCTGGCTGCACGTTAAAGAACCCTTGCGAGGCAAAATTTGCGACCCCTATAATGCCGTCCTGAAATGACCATAGCAGTTGAAAAGGACGTTAATACCAAACAAACCAACAAACCAAACCAAGCAACCTGACACACTCGAGTCAGCCACAGGATACCATCCTGATTTAAGGCCTTTAACATCTCGGACCGGATTTCATCATCACCTGCAGCTTTGCCAGTCTTCAGGGACTTAATTGCCCATCTGACTTCTGCTTCAGTGATACTACCGTGACTATTCTCCGCTCCACGGTGCACCTCATGTGCCTCAGTGGTTATTAATTTATTCAACTAAAAATTATTACTATGCACGTATGACGAATATCATAAAATGTAAAAAACTAATGTTACCTAGTTGTGACTTGAATTGTTAATCAGTTTCGTAATTTAATTTGAATGTTATTATTTTTTATTAAAAAATTAATAAATAAGAATCGTATACATGTAATGAATTTCGTAATTTAGAATAGCTGAATTACTTACTCAGTTTTTAATTTGATTTATTTATTTATTTTAATATGATATTTTTAAATGTCAGTAGATGTATATCATTAAATCTTTGACAATATATTTTTGAACCATAGCCTACGAAAAAGATATGATTTCTTTAATAGTCTTTCTCGTTAGCCTCGCGTCGGCTGCGATTTTTGGATTTCAACAATCAGTATTTCTTCATTTGTTGAAAACAATGAAGGTTGTATTGTTGCTCGTCACTATGGAAACGGGCACGAAGCAGGAGGATTTAGCATTTTATATATAAGATTCTTTAAATAATTTAAAATTTGTTATTGCGGCATTTAAACAACGTAAGTTCTATAAATGAATTAAATTTGTACCATCATTATCGACCCGACCAACAATAAAAATGAAAAGGAGATCATGTTTTTATCAAACTATAAATAAAGGAGAACATGTGAGTTCGTCCACATTCACCGAGAGAGAAGGCCTCCGCAATGAAACGTAATACATTGTTACATCATCAATGGCTAGGGCGAAGCCAACGAGAAAGACAGGCCTTTGGCCATGACCACCGAACAAGGCCTGAGCCAACACCACCTCTACAGCCTGAGCGCGAAAATGTGATGTCATACATTGTTACATCATCATACCTATACCCTGTCTCAGCTTACCTATACCCTATACTGAAGTAAGCTGAGAGAAGTAAGCTTACCTATACCCTATTACTGAAGTTGAGAGTGACGTCATGGAATGAGGTCCCTTACCAGACCTACTGCACAACATCGTATCCTTCCGCCGTTAAAAGAATAAGTTATTCTAAGGCTATGTATGCTACGTTACGCCATCCTATAATCGCGTGGCTTCTCGAAAGTAGAATAGTCGAATGGTGTCTATCAGATATCATATTTTTAAATTAATGTTTAAAGTATTTTAATCCTCTTCGTGGAAACTCGATCATCTTTCATTTCTGACACATCTCTTTCACGCAGGAACAAGAGACTCCGCCATTTTACAATCAAATAATCTCTACTACAGACTGAATTCATTTTATTTTATTTTATTTTTTAATTTCGTTAAATGGCTTTTCTCTCCACCGATTTTTTATTATATCGAGGAGAAAAAATATGAAATATGATTCCTGAAAGAATTTTGAACTTTTTATACAGAAAATTATCCGAACTATTTCTTCATGCGGGCGAACCGTAACCGCTTCACTCGTGACGTCACTCTCAACTGAAGCTGAGACAAGGTATAGTCATAATTTAGGGCTTATTATTGGTAGAAATGCGATTAAAGATGACTACTTATGACGTTTTAACAACGTATGACGTTTCCACGCTCAGGCTTTCTCTTTAGGTGGTATTGCCTGAGCGCGGATACGTCATACATTGTTGTTCATCATTAGAAGGGTATTGTTGTTCGTATCTCCTCCCTTATACTTAATTCTCTAAAGCGTCCATCCGTCTGTCTGCTGTACTTAATTCCTTTCATAACTCAGAAAATACTCAAGGAATCTCCACAAAATTTTCCATGTACGTAGTTAGTGTTGCTGCGCTTTCAGTAGGGCACTTTTTATGTCGTGTTTATATCAATTTTTTAAGTTATTCTTATTTTTCGAAAAGTTGAATTGTTTTCAAAGGATCTCACTAGATGGCGAGGCCAGACGGCGCAATTTAGAGAGCCATTGATTATGAAGGCTCTCTAGCGCAATTAAGTTGTACGAGCGTTAAATTACATTAGTAGCCAAATTCATGTGCGAGAGGGGATGAAATCGCTTCTTCCATAAATACAGCAATCCAATTGTTGACTACAACAACAGAAATTGCGCGTTATTTGACATATTAATATTATTTTATTAACTAATTTCGTTTATAGAAACAAAATGAAAGATAGCCCCGGATAGACGCATACTTGAAGTGGGAAGTTTCGAAAGTGAGCAAACCACATGGCTAAACATGAGGGTACCTGATTAATAAATCTTTCACAGTCTTTTAATAATAATAAAACATGGAATGATAAGTTTATTTAAAGTATTTTATAATACTTTGATCATTCTTTCATTTACAATCTTGGTTTCATTTTCAATTTCGTTTCGAACGTATTTTCGATTTATGGTGAAAGTGATTCCCGATCCTTTTTCGCGGAAACTTTGAGGAATGGTTTTGAATTAATTATTCCTCGGGCCCAAAGTCGTCAAAAACAAAGAAGCCACACAGCTAACAACATCACGGCTCACTCTTGCCCAGAACTGCCATGGCTTCAATTGGCTTCATTTTGTTAACAATTGGAACAAACAGCCCGAGCAATGCCCGACGGGCATATCAGACGAAGAATGTTACATTTTTATTCAATTTTTCCAGAATTTCAAGGTCGCAGCTTGCTTCTCTCTCACGGTTAGTTATACGTTGCTTGCTCCCGCGTGGCCAGCTGTCGAAATCTACATGTTTTTGCGCCACAGGGGGAAGACATACAACGTTGTTTGCTGAAATGGACCTGAATGCACAACTACTTGACAATCCATGCCCAGCTCGCCTGTGTAGCTGATTCATTTATCTTATCATTTTTTTTTCTTTATTTACTTTTGTACATATAATTTAATTTTCTTTTGTTCCCAGTTCTTTGTTAAATTATTTTTGGTTTAAAATGATTATGAAAAGTTTGGAGACGGCTTTCTAGACTGTTTCTCATTTTCTTGCATTTCGTTCATACTTTGTTCATCATAGTTCAATTTTTAACATAACAAACAATCGTTAAAAAATTACTCAACGCATCTTTTCGACCCGGGCGAAGCCGGGTAATATTATAAAATTATAAAGATCACAACTGATTTTGTGAGAGGTCAATCTTTGCAATAAAAACTGATACTGTCAATATGAATAATCACATTCAGGACATGATTCCAGGCTCTGTGACTGGATACAAACAACTTTACTGAAACAGTTTCATGTTAAAGAGGGATGTTTATTTATTTATTTATTTATTTTATTAATAGATACATTACATTGTGGTGCCCAGTGAGGCACGTATGGTTAAAAAACCGACGAGTTAGGCCTCAAGGGCACCCTGAATATTACCGAATTGAAACAAAACAATGGGTTAGTGCAAGGCAATCAACTATAATAAGATTAGAAGTAACAATGGGATGACGGTAATCAAACTAAATAAACCAGAATTGGATTAATTTACCAAAAATAAATAATGCAAAAAATTGCATAAGTGATTTACTACCGACAAAATGAAATACAATGATGTGACTAACAAAATAATCAAATTGATTTGATTATAGCAATTACTAATCAAATCAGATCAGCTCTATTAGGAGAGATGTGGGTTAACCAGTAATTCCGCAAATATTTACGGAATACCGAATAGGAACTTAACGAACGTATTTGAGGAGGGAGACTGGCCCAACATTTAATATTGATCAACGAGACACAGCGGTTTCTATAATTAAGAGCGGAAAATGGTAAACGTATCTCGTTGGCAAGCCGTGTAGGGTAATTATGCCTTTCTCGGTTACAACAAATTGGTATAGGGATAGTTAAAATTAGGAGTGCGTTAGAGGTCTTATAAATGAAAGAACCTAAGGATAAAAAATATTGTTGGTATATAGTCAATATACGAAGCGAGAAAAAATGTTTAGTAACAGAAGAAGATTTCGGAAGATTTAATAGAGTACGAAGAAACCATTTTTGTAATTTAAATAATCTAGAGAGATTAACCGAGGAGGTAGCACCCCAGAATATAATACCGTAACATAATGATGAGTGAATCCACGAATAATATAATAATAGTAGGATGTTGGAAGGAAGGTAGTAGAGTCTGGAGATGATACCTTGTTTTTTGGTGAGCTTATTAACTAAGGTATCAATGTGTGTATTCCATGATAAATCCGAGCATAAAGTTAGTCCGAGGTAAGTAAAAGTCGTTGTAGTAGAAATAATGCTATTAACGTAATATATCGCAGGAGATACGGGTATATTAAGTTTGTTGCGCTGGTAAAAAAACATCAGCTTGGTCTTATCGATATTGACAGTAAGAGCGTTCGAAGAGCTCCAATTACTGAGAATATTAAGAGATTGGTTGGTAGAAGTTAATAGATCTGAGATGTCATTGTTAGATAGAACTAAAGAAACATCATCAGCATATAAAATAATTTTGAGAGTAGTAAAGATTAGAGGGAGATCGTTAATGTATAAATTAAAGAGGATCGAGCCCTGGGGGACCCCGCGGTTCCTGACAATATTAAATGACGATTTCCCACAATGAGCTAAATAATACATTCTATTGGTGAGGAAACTGGTGAGCCATAAAAGAGGTAAACCACGAATGCCGTAGAAGGTATGTAACTTAAAGATAAGTAGATGAATAAGTATAGAGTCGAATGCCTTTGTAAAATCAATGAAAACTGATGCAACAAATTTATTCTGAGACATTTCGGATGAGAGAAATTCAAGTAGTTCATAGGTTGCTGTCTCTACACTCCTTTTGGGTACAAAACCATGTTGGCAAGGGGAGAGATAATTATGATCATAAATGAATTGTGAAAATCCGATGAAGAATAATTTTTCAAAGATTTTTGAGAATATTGGGAGTGCTGTAATAGGACGGTAGTTAACATATGTACTAGAATCACCTTTCATGGGGCTGTAAATACTTCCTTAACTCTCTCAATCTATCTATTAAACATCTAGACAGAAATAATTCATTACTCATAGCCCTTCTTTGATATGCTAAAAAGTTCAGGATCCAATGTCGAATTTTCCTGGCCAAGCACAATAGTACATGAAATGCCAGTACGAGCATTTTAAAGAATTCTTTCGTTTTTCTAAAGTGAATATTTACTGTATTAATTGTAAGGAATTTTCATGTGTTCATAAGTATATTCAAATTCCGATATTGCAAAATTTAATCAAACAAACAGCCCAAGCATCGCCGGGCATATCAGCTAGTTTCTACAAGTCTTATGCCCGTATTCAGAATGAGCGCTCTTGCTCACACTCTTGCTCTTACCTGCATGAGTGTAAGCAAGAGCAAGAGAAAGAGTATCTGCTCCTGTGGCCGGTATTCAGAATGAGCGCTTTTGCTCTTGCTCTTGCTCTTACTCAGGACCATTGTTGAATCCAAATTTCATATTGTTGAAATCGTTCTCAACAATGGTTTGAATAAGAGCAAGAGCATGAGCGCTCATTCTGAATACAGGGGTATGCTTATTCCGTAAGCTTACTTATGCTCATGCTCTTGCTCATACTCTTGCTCTTGTCGAAACAAAATGGTCTTTTGCGGAAATAAAAGTATATTTTGCAAAACTAAAATGTAAAATATAAGAAATATAAAGCAAGAGCATGAGCGTGAGCAAGAGCAAGAGCAAAGGCAAGAGCAAGAACAAGAGCAGGAGCAGGAGCAAGAGCAGGAGCAGGAGCAAGAGCAAGAGCAAGAGCAAGAGCAGGAGCAAAAGCAGGAGCAAGAGCATGAGCGTAAGTAAGAGCGTCCTCTAATTCAGAATGCAAATGCTCTGATTTTTAATGTAACGGTGAGTGCGGTGATTGCGATTTTTAAAATTGGGTGCGGTGACCTGATAGATTATGCCGTCCAATGATGGTCTATAGGTGAAGACATCAGTGTGGAGACGTTCATTAACACTAAGATGCCGATCAAGAAAATTAAAAGGCAGCAAATTTTTAATGTAAAATACAAGAAATATAAAGCAAGAGCATGAGCGTGAGCAAGAGCAGGGGTGTGAGCAAGAGCAAGGGCAAGAGCAAGGGCAAGAGCAGGAGCAGGAGCAGGAGCAAGAGCAGGAGCAGGAGCAAGAGCATGAGCGCGAGTAAGAGCGTCCTCTAATTCAGAATGCGTACTTCAAAGATTTAGCATGAGCGGTCGCTCCTCTTTTGAGAACAATTGAGTATGAGTGAAGAGTGAGGTTAGGGGGGTTCGCTCAATGCTCAATTTGTTGACGCCATTAAGCTTCACGCCGTGTATTTGATGGATACACTCGATAGAGAGAAGTAAGAAATGAACAGTTACAGGTTTTTGCGAATGCTAAAATGTATTTTTTTTTAAATAAAAAATAGAAGTTGTGAAATGAAATATGTTGAATTAAAAAGACACTTGCAAAATAAAAAAAATGTTTTTTGTGAAATATAATAAGCAGCTTATGGAACTTTCAAATTTAATTGAGTAAGCGAAACTTGTGCTACTATATAAGGTGGTTGATTTAAATGAAGACATTGAAATATCTCGAAAACTACGCATCGGATCTAAAAAAGTTTGGAATGAAATTTGTTTGTTTCAAAGGGTCCTTTGCAATGATACCAGAATTGACCCCCCCCCCCATTTTTTTAGGGACCAAAAAATTTCATTCGGAATTTTTTTTTTTTATCCGATGCATAGCTTTCGAGATTTTACACGGTCTTCACTTAACTCGACCACCCTGTATATAGGAGATTAAAAGGGGGCATGAAAGTGGATAAAAAGTTGAGGGGGATACTTTTTACTCCATTCTTATCCCCATCTCTTTATCCTAGTTATCGTCGACTTTTTATCCCCCGTTTATTACTCTCGTTTTTATCCCAAAATATTTTAGCACGTATTAAGAACGAGCGCTAATGCTCACACTCTTGCTCTTACTTGCATGAGTGTAAGCAAGAGCAATAGTAAGAACATTTGCTCCTCTCCTTATTCAGTATGCTTACTTAAACAATCACTCCTTTGAGCATTGAGTAGTAGCATGAGCAAATGCAAGGAGCGTTGAGTAATAGCATGAGTAAAGGTATGGGGCGATCCTGAACGGAACTTCACTGTGGGCGTAATAATTATTCAATTCTCTCTCCTCCCTCTAAAGACTGTAATCCATGGTGTGAAGCTTAATGGCGTCGTCAAATTGAGCATTAGACGAATCCCCCAAGCTTACTCTCAAAAGAGGAGCGACCGCTCTTACTACTGCTCTTGCTTATGCTCTTGCTCTTGCTTACACCCTTACTAGCGTAAGCAAACGCTTAGAGTAACCCCCGTATTCAGAATGAGCGCTCATGCTCTTGCTCTTACTCAAACCATTGTTGAGAACGAATTCAACGATAAGAAATTTGGATTCGACAATGGTCCTGAGTAAGAGCAAGAGCAAGAGCAAGAGCAAGAGCGCTCATTCTGAATACCGGCCTTAGTTTTGCAGTGGATTAAGGGGATGCTGTTTCCGAGAATTGATTCAATCTCCTCAGTAATTGTTGCCGTAGGCATGAAACTATTATTGTATGTTTTATTGGAAGTTATGATGAATTATATTTTTTTCTCTCCAGAACAGTCGAAAATTGAAGTTGGAGCTCCTGGAAAAATTTGGAAGGAGGAAGGCCAGCCATGATGGTAAAGGCTGTAGATGAAGGCGTTTCCCCGCTGGAATGGTATATTTATGCAGAGTATGAAAGCATAATACATTTCGGTGTATGAATTGACATTTCATAATGCACTGCATGATGCTACAGCAGGTTATATTAGTAGCGACTCAAAATTTATGGACTGCAGCGTTGTTCTTAGATATCTTTCCTCTGTTTACATCAGGGGTCGGCAACCTTTTTGTAAGAGTGGCAACACTGATAAAAAGTGAAAGAGGTCTGGGCCGGATACAGAATTTAATAAAAGATAAATGGTACCATATATAATATGACCATTGTTATTCATAATTTCTTACGTATTAAATTTTCTATGCATTTTCTGCCTTTGTGCCAGATAGAATGTTGTCCGTATGTTACCGATCCCTGGTTTACATTCACCAACGGGACCCGAAAGTGATATATAAGTGGAAAAGGTATGGAAATATATATTGCATATTGAGTATTTGAAGCTATACAGGGTGACCAGAATGAACATTTTCTTTTAATACAATGTGGGTCCGAATTTGAACGCTAACTGAGATATGAACAGAAATAAAATGCCGCCATCAAGATCAACAAGTTAATAACTCAGGTTCTGCAACGCCTAGAATAAGGATTTTAGAGGAATAATAGGGTACATTAAACTGTGTAGACCGTTAAAATTTGATCGTATTCCAACGAGTAGTTTCCGAGTTACGCATTCAAAATCGTAACAGTGCCCACATGCGAGTACTAACCAGCACGTGTTACGTTGTTGAGTGCGTAACTCGGAAACTACTCGTTGGAATACGATCAAATTTTAACGGTCTACACAGTTTAATGTACCCTATTATTCCTCTAAAATCCTTATTCTAGGCGTTGCAGAACCTGAGTTATTAACTTGTTGATCTTGATGGCGGCATTTTATTTCTGTTCATATCTCAGTTAGCGTTCAAATTCGGACCCACATTGTATTAAAAGAAAATGTTCATTCTGGTCACCCCTGTCATTGTTTACATTTATACACAATTTTTCAGAATCACCCTGTATACAGGGTGTTGCAGATAACTACAGGGCAGTATAACGGGAAGCCTACCCGCTCGATTGCAGGGGCCGGCTCGGTCGATTGGCAGAATGGAGGGAGATGAAGGTGGCCTGCAGCATCCAGCAGTTTCCACAGTCGGGGAGGGGAAGGGACGTCAAAAATGTCATGTTTTTGATAAAATTACTCAATTATCATTTGATGTCGAGCCGGTCCCTGCAATCGAGCGGGTAGGCTTCCCGTTATAATACAACACCCTGTAGTTATCTGCAACACCTTGTACATACACTATTTTTCAACCTATCTTGGCAGCTTGGGAGTGTTACGGGATTTAATCACCTTCTATTTGAGAATGTGTTATCGCGCTAAAAGAATTAGTTCCTAGAATGAAATGGGATTTCTTAAATAATTATTTTGAAACCAAGAATCAAATTATTATTTTTATTCAATTTCAAGTATTTGTGAAATTTTAAGAAGCGTAATAATGAAAAATATGAAATTTTAGAGATAATTGAATTCACGCATGCGCTACTTGGCGACACGCACTTCCTGCTTCGTTTCCAGTTTTCACGTATTTTCAATTAGTCACCATCACTGACAGCTTCAGTCAAGGGCGGATGCGGAATATTATACAACGGTAGCTATAGTGATTAATCGGCCTCGTAACACTTCTAACGCTGCCAACTTAAGTTGAAAAATAATAGTGAATTTTGATTATTGCTTTATTGATGCTATTTTCCATACCGCGTATTGGATGTATATTGATGAGAACTGTCTCGAGTTGTTTTTCTATTAAAAGAAGACTTTGCAGGAGCGTGCATAACATTTTGGACCAAGACCAAGACGTACTCTCTTTTCCATTTTAGCATCTTTCTTTCTTGAATTCTGGACTCCCTGGCTATGGCCACCATGATATCACTTGTTCCATTTGCATTGAAGAGCTCAATTTTGTAACTTTAATTTTATCTAATTTTTATTATTCAACAATAAACTCACTTTGAGTGACGAAACATCTCGTTCTTTTTTTGGCTTTTGAGTCCGAAACCCAGGATCAACCCTGGTTCTTGTGTACCGAGCAGAGTCATAAACCCAGCCGGTACCAAGACGTAACACTATTATCAAAGGATACTGTATATAAAATGTGAAACACACCACTAAAAATAAAATCAGTGCTATTATCATTCTGTGATGAGCGACTGAGCCACTTCTGGCCATATAGATGGGAAACGTGAGAGATTACATGCTGACATGAAAATGGGAAATATGGGAGAGGAAGAAAAGTAGGACAGCAGAGGAAAAGTAGAGGAATGCCTGTTGTTGTACGGTTTTGAAAGTTTGAATAAAATGCGAAAAAATGATAGTGCAAGAAGAAATTATTGTATATAGTAAACGGGATATGTGATGTCGTTTAATTGGAGTGATTTAAGGCTAAGTTTCTTTCCTTCATGTTCTCCCTATTTCCCAGGAGAATTAAGGCACGATGTTGTTGTTGCTAAAGAAAATAAGAAACTATGAGCCAGATATTTTCCGGCACGTCATCTTGGGGTACGTCATTTTTCTTTTCGTTCTTAGATCACATCCTTTGTTTAATAAAAACAATGAATGCAAACTTGTCATTTCTGGAAAGAGGAACAAATTTGCGAGAATGGTGGATTTGCTTTTTTTAATTATCAGTCTCTCCTTTATAACCAAACCTATAAATGCAATAAGTAAGTATCTCTATATTTTCAATAGAGAATAAGTTTCTGAATTCTATATTTCTTGAATTTCGCATCATTTTCTTGTTCCTTCGGCTTACTTAAAAAGAACTCAAATTGTAGCCCCTTCACCTTTTTTTTTAAATCTCAATCTTGACTTTATCTCCATAGAAAATGAGAAAAAATGTAGACGAAATATTTTTGAATAACTTTAACACTGCCTTCTTATCTGTTCTTGTGATCGTTATTAAATCAAATTAAATTCCATAAATTCAGATCGAAAATCCAATTAAAATAATTCCTATACTTATTATTTACATTATTTTTGCAAGTTCATCCTACAGCACCATTCACTTAGTAGACAAATCTAAGTTCATCAGGACCGTATATTTGAAATGAATTTAAGTTTAAATTCAGAAAGAATTGTAATAAGATATTTTGCATTTAAGTCTATAGTTTATATTTTGTATCAAATCGTAAAGAACTGTATTAGTTTTCTAGAAAATTAATACGGTAGAACCGCGACAAACCAAATCTCAAGGGAAGAGCAAAATACTTCGATTTATAGAGGTTAAGTAAAATAAAATTCGAATTATCGAGGTTCGAATTAAAAATTGTACATATACAGTATTTTGTCTATAACTACGACAATCGACAATCGAACAACGCAGGGAAAAACAAAACTCCAGAAGCAATGCTTTCACTGCCATTTCACTGCCAAGAAATAACCAAAGGAAGTACACTGAATTAGGAAAGAAGTCAGATGAAAACTAGTAACATTAAAAGGAGTTCTTTCCTATCAGGACGGGGGGGGGGGGGGGTTTCTAGAAATTTTGGCGTCGACTACAAAGGTCATTTTGCGCCTTTTTACACAAGTTATAACAGTACGCAGCCCGGGACAAACACAAACATCCATGCCCACGGCGGGATTCGAACCCGCAGCCAGGCGGACTCGAGAACTAGAAAGCCTACGCCCTAGCCCTCTCGGCCACCTGGCCGGCCTATCAGGACGGTAAAGAAGATTATTGATTGACAAGGGACACGGAGGAGCCAGAATATCCAGTACTCTGGAAAGATGGCCTTTCGTATGTCATCGAAGTTGAAGTCCAGGATGTGACGAGATCTACGATGCCTGAGGGGACTTCTAAAGGCGAGCAGGTGATCCAGAATATCTACAATCGGAGGGCTGGCATGGTCCTTAATCTCCTGGACGTGGTTTCCGATAGGATATACTTCCAGATCGTCAGCAATGGAAGTGTTAATTTCAACTCTCCTGTCAAGTTGGGCAATGGCCCTCAAGGTAACGTTTTGGAAGTTTTGAGGTCCTTCCATCTGGTCTTGCATATGGTAGCCCAGGTGGGTTACGTCCCAGAAGAGCAATTAGACTGAACTTTGCCTTCTTAGCCTTATTAATAGTATAGGAGATATGGTCGCCCCAATTTAGCTTGACATCTATCACCACTCCGAGATATTTGTAATTCTTCACCCATTCGAGCTCTTTGCCGGAATGGAAGAGGGACTTGGGGTTTTCTACGCTTTTTGGTAATGAAAATAGCCTTGCATTTATCAACGATTAGGTTTAACCCAAGGTGATCTAGAACAAGGTGGGGGTCAGTTTGCCGGAAGTGGTAAAAATTGCCTTACTGCGCAAGCGTATTTTGACGTCACGGGATGACATCGAAACCAATACCTGCTAAATCGAAACTTCTGTTCTGGACCTACCTGTTATTCTAGATTACCTTGGGTTTAACCTCTAGTTAGCATGAAATTTCTCGCACTATGTAAAACATTTTGTAACGAGATTTGATGTGAGCGCGATTGTAGGCATAAGTCATACGGGATGGGTCGTCAGCAAACAAATATAGCTTCCACTTACATTGTTAGCAAAAGCTGGGAAATCGTGGATGAAAAATTTGAACAATAATGCAGGATCCAGGACAGAGCCTTGGTGAACACTAGCATTAACGTCATAAGGGTTAGAGATGATCAGCCAACCTTGACACAAAAATTACTGTTCGACAGAAAGGAAATAATCAAAGCAATTAGATCGTCAGGAAAACCACAAGTAATCATCTTACATATGAAGCAATTATGCCAAACATGATCAAAAGCTTTGTCGACATCCAAAGACAAGACCAGAGTAGTTCAGCAGAGCGGTTTAGATCAGCAACAAGCCTCCAGAGCTGAAGTTGGCAAGAGAGATCTGGGCGAAAACCGAATTCCTTCTCACGAACAAGCCAAAAAAAGCGTTAAAACTCTTTAGAATGAAGCGTTCAATGACGCGCTAGTAAGCTTATGGGTTTAGACCAGGCTTCGATATGGCAACGATGATGGACTCTTTCCACTTGTCAGAGAAATAACCAATTTTCCAGCAGTCATTCATGTCCCTGGTAATAGTCGAGACAACATTGGGAGGTAAGTGCTTGAAAGCACTCTTGAAGATGGAATCGATATCTGCTGCTTTTTTGATTTTAAGACGCTTGATGACTTCGGAGATTTCGTGATTCCTAATAACTTCAAGGGTAGGAACACGATGAATGAGCCCATAAGTGATACAACCATCGTTAATTAGCCAAGAATTTGAGATACTGTCCAGGTTGATCTCACTAGGCGTTGTAGATTGTTTTTTCAGGGAGTCGGTGATCAATTGAGTCTTATTGCGATCACTGGTGACAACGTTGCCATTGCCAGTAAGAAATGGCGGCAATTTGATGGGTCTGTTTCCCTTTAAGATCCTCACAGTACGCCAGAGCGAGTTGGACTAAGAAGGACTTCAAGCTTTCGTTCCACCTCTGGTTTCGTAGAGCTTTAATCTCTTCCTGGAGCTGCGAGAAAGCTTATTGTACTTTGTCTTAAAGAAAAAAAGTAGCTTTCACTGCCATAATCTACTGTAGGAATTCCTTTCAAGAATAAGACGCCTGATGTAAGGAGGGGGGTCGAGATGCTCAGGGCGCTTTCGATCAACAGTGGGGGCACTGGAAGTAGTAGCATCGTTGACAACACGAGTGATAGCACTATATTACTGTTAATATCCTCCTTATCAAACACTGCAATAATGAATTATATAAAGAGGTAAACTTAATTTCACCTGCGTCAGCGTTATTTATATAGGGTGTCCAAAAAGTCTGGTAACATGGCAGATATCAAAGCTGCCAGGTAGGCGAGATCTGTCGCTTGACTTTGACCCTCAAATTTAAGGTCATCCATTTGCTAACTCGAAAACTATTAAAGATACAGAAAAATTTCCAATTGCTACCCTGTAGAGCAACACCATATTAGTCTAAAAACAATTTTTAATCACACCCTTCCCCTTGAAAGATTTTGAGAAATGGGAGAGAAAGAGTCATTCAAGGAAAGAAAGTTCCCAACGGTGTGCTTCACTGCAATTCAAATGTGTTAGTAACCTCAGCCAACTTGGCCAGCCAAACCTGGTCTTGAATGCATCTTTCTCACCCATTTTCTCAAAATATTTCAATGGGAAGTGATAGATTCCCCTTGCATTCCGTATATTGCAACAAACCCTTCCTTGAGTAATAGTTCTATACGGGTACCTGTCCATGGTTATTTCTTAATTTCGTGAGATTGAATCTGTGACACATCTCCATTTTCCCTGAAATGGTTCAGTAAATTTCACAGATTCTTATAAATGCTGTGCAATTGGTTTGGATCACGATCTATAGATATACATGGTCATCGAGCTTCGGCCATTTTCCATTGTTTTGACACAGCCTACTATATAGATAACAGCCTGTTCAATCGACAGTTTCCAAGTTTCACCGCAGTAAAGGAGGAGAGCGCTTTTAAGTAGCCTTACCACTGCTACCATTCTATTGTTTTCTACTGGTTAGCCTACAAACAGGCTGCATATTTACATATATATGTAATCTTATATATATATTTAATCTTATACAGGGTGTTTCAAAATTATGTACAATACGTTTAGTAACATATTCTTCAGGTCAAAAGAAGACGAAAATGTTCTATAGCACTTTGTCTGGAAACGATTTGTTTGCGAGTAATCCAATATCATACAGTAGGGAAGCACGGTAGTTAGCGGACGATATTTTAGCAGTTCCAGCGTTTCGACCCAACACTAGGTTGAGTGGTTTGTTCCATTTAAACCTACTTTAGGGTTGTTCCATTAGTTGTGTACGGTTGTTTCCATTACTGTACATCCACTAGGAATATCAATTTCAGAACGTTGGCGTGCTTTGACATACGCATTACGATTTACGTAAAAAAAAGTCATGTACACGTATTCCAGTGCAGAATACACTGACATGCACCTAATGTATGGTTTTGCGGACGGAAATGCTGTGGAAGCAAGAAGACTCTACCAAGAACGCTTTCCGAATAGACGTTTGCCAAATAACCGAACATTTGTATCTGTCGACAGACATTTGAGGGAGCGTGGTTCCTTTGGCCGTCAAACAGGACAAGGGCGGCCTGTAGCACATTCTCCGGATGAGGAGGATGTGATAATTGACATTATACATGATGAACCACAGACAAGCACCCGACTTATTTCTTCCATGGTACACATTCCGCACTCATCTGTTTGGCGCATTCTTCACCGTCAGCTTTTGCATCCATACCACCTACAACTGGTTCAGGCACTGAACCCAACGGACTATCCACACCGACAATGATTTTGCCAATGGATACAACGTCGTCATGCTGCAGACCCTAGTTGTCTCAGCCAGATACTTTTCACGGACGAAGCAACCTTCACTCGGACATGAATCGTAAATTCTCACAACCAGCACCATTGGGCAGATGCTAACCCGCATGTTACCAGAGCTCGAGCGCATCAAGAGCGTTTCTCCGTGAACATTTGGTGTGGAATTGTCGGAAATAACTTAATTGGCCCTTATGTGTTGCCGCCACGATTGACTGGGCGATCGTATCTTTTGTTTCTGCAGAATGCATTGCCAGAATTACTGGAAGATGTTCCTCTTTGATAAGATCTAACATGTGGTTCATTCATGATGGCGCTCCAGCACATTTCAGCCATGTTGTGCGAGCACACCTTAATGCTGCATACACGAATCGGTGGATAGGTCGAGGTGGACCGGTAGCCTGGCCTGCAAGATCACCCGACCTTAATCCCTTGGACTTTTTTCTGTGGGGTCATGTGAAAACGATCGTCTACAGCACAGAAGTTCCTAACATTATGGATCTGCGACAACGAATTGAAAATGCATGCCAAACCGTTCGTAATGCTGGTGACGAACTCTTCCATGACATCAGACGGTCGCTCATGCAACGAGCCGAAGCGTGCGTGCGAGCTGGTGGCGGGCACTTTGAACAATTCCTGTAATTTGGAGCCACGGGTTTAGTTGGCTGTATCGCGTAAATAAATCGTTTCCAGACAACGTGCTATAGAACATTTTCGTCTTCTTTTGATCTGAAGAATATGTCACTAAATTTATTGTACATAATTTTGAAACACCCTGTATATTATATAATCTTATATTTAATCTTATATATTAATCTTAATCTTACATATTAATATATAAATATATATATTAATATATCAATCTTATATATTAACATTATTTAATATTTAATCTTATATATATATTTAATCTTATATAATTGTTAAAAAAAAAAATTTTATAACATGTCGCATTTTTTTTTGAAAAGTAACATTCTTTGGCTTATTAATGGTGCATATTAATTAATATCTAGGAATAGTGTTTCATTTTGACACTTAAAAAGACTTGATCAGCTGTAGCTCTGTGCATAAGTAAACACAGTTGTTACCAAGGTTTTCCCTCACTAAAAGCGCCCTCACGTGAGAAGTCATTGAACTAAGGCGGTCTTAAGATTTCAATGGAAATCGTGTCGATTGAACAGGCTGTTACCTATATAGTAGGCTGTGGTTTTGAGAAGCTAAGGAAAACAGATTGCGCCAGGTGCCGCATAAATCGCACTCCGTGAGATGCGATGGAGTTTTTCATTGAAACTGAAAATGAAAGTAAAGGGCGATTGCCTCAAGGGCAGCGCTGCAGGCACACTTGGGCTAAAGCTCTATAAATAACCAGTATGGACAACTAATGGTCGGCCGCCATTTTTGGCCTATTCGTAAGCTCACTCACTATAGGCTGCTTATTAAATTTCTCGAAAATCACTCGTTTTTTTATGTAATTTTTTTTATAAACGCCCATCGTAAATATACTAACTTATATTCATGTAACAACTAAAATATAGTTATCCCTTTTATCTTTAATATATATTTTTTCATTTATTTATTTTGTTACTACCGTATTATTTTTGTAATTGCATTATGATTAATTTTTTGAAATCGTTAATGGCAAGGTAATAAAAATAAATGTATGATATAAAGAGGGAAGGGGGGTCTACAAATTTTGGCGTCGACTATAAAGGTCATTTTGCGCCTTTTACACAAGTTATAACAGTACGCAGCCCGGGACAAACACAAACATCCATGCCCAAGGCGGGATTCGAACCCGCAGCCAGGCGGACTCGAGAATTAGAAAGCCTACGCCTTAGCCCTCTCGGCCACCTGGCCGGCTTGATAGAAAGAAGGAATATAAAATGCATGTTGAATGAATACAAATTTTATTTACAATAGAAATTAAAAATTTGTACGAAATAACTACATAGAGTTTTGTATAATGTTTCCTATCACAATACTTCTACTTGCTAAATTTGATTGGTTTCTGAAACAATCAAAAAAACAATCAAAAACATTTTTCGTTTCTTATTTATGGTATATAATTTTATTGCTTAAAATAACTATTTTTAATAGAGTATAATAATAGAAAAATAAAATTTACAAGTTGAAAATCCTCAGATTAACGTAAACTAAGTACATTACATGATCAAAGGAGTTGGGACACCTTTTGCTCTACCGTAAAGCCGCTAAAAGCTTCAATCAGTTGTGTGTAGTACCACCCCGACCAGCTATCACTGCCTCCACCCTACATGGCATACTGTCCACAAGTTTACGGTACGTGTCCACAGGTATTGGCTCCATTCCTCGAGGAGTGTCGTGGTCAGTTCCTGGACAGATGTAGGGCGAACCATCCTGGATCTCACACGTCGTTCCAATTCGTCCCAAAGATGTTCAATGGGGTTGAGATCAGGACTTTGGGCGGGCCAATCCAGTTCTTCAACCCGCATCTCGTCAAACAGTCGGATATGGATCTTGCTTTGTGGCAAGGCGCATTATCGTGCTGGAAGAGGAACGGCCCGTCACCGAAGTGCCCCGTTATCCAGAATGGTCCTGTAGCCATCAGCATTGAGGTTTCCGTCCATCTTGATGAGCGGGCCCAGTCCAGTCCAGGAGAAACACCCCAGGTGTTCACAGGGGTGTCTCAACTCCTTTGATCATGTAGTGTATGCTATTGCTAAGAAAGAAAATTTTACATATCTTTAATGTTTTTACTGATGCTTTATTGCAGAGAATGTATTTAAAAATTATTAAATTGTAAATTTTTACAATTGTTATGAATCCTCTCCCGATTAAGCCATTAGGTTACTCGGATGTCGGACAAAATGTCACAGGGAAAATGTAATCGCTCGGATGAAAAGCCACAGCCTCAGAATCTTGTATTATAAAATAAAATCAGTGAATATGAATGAAGCAGGTCTACATTTTAACGAAGATTAATTTATGTTCTGAATTTTTGCAATGCTTTTTTAATGCTTTTTTTTTTGTAATTCACTTTTGATTTTGGACATGTTTTCGTACAGTGCTTTGTTTTTCGAGATATTTCCATGTCTACACTTAAATGGACCACCCTGTATACTGCTGGCAAAAAATGCAACACCTAGAAGGAATGGGTCGATTTATTTGAAATTTTGCACACATGTAGCATTAGTGGCATACAAGAAACGATTCAAATTGCAAGACAATACATCCAGAAGAACGTTTACAGGGAGGCTCCCATGCCCCTCCTGGAAAAAAATTGGTCAAAATCAAATTTGCATGAAATCATCAGTTTGGCATCTGCATTGTACTGAACAGTTTGAAGAGGTCGGATTGCGTGACTTCGAGAGGCTGGATGGTCTCATCGGCGTATCGTGGCGTAGATCGGTTGTAATGTTTCTGTGATGGCTCGATGTTGTTGTCAGCAGTGGTTTACGGAAGGAACGCACTCACGTAGACCTGGTTCTGGCGCCACACACTACTGACCCACGCCAAGACCGTCGAATCGTACGAGAAGCTTTGAGCAACCGTACGGCATCCACAGCAGGGATAAGGGCCAGAGTGGTACCAGCTTTGACAAGACGGACAATTGGTAACCGTTTGCAGAACTGCGGGGACGGATCCCTCTAGCCAGACTCCCACTTCTGCAAGAACACCGTGCTGCGCGATTGTAGTGGTGCCGCGAAAGATCCGACTGGAGAGCCGCATGGAGGTCTGTGGTCTTTAGTGATGAGAACAGATTCTGCCTGTACACCAGTGATGGATGTGTGCGTGTGCGGCGAAGAGCAACAGAGCGCCATCTTCCACAGTGTAACATGTTTTTCTGCCTTTCTTTCAACAGGAGGGTAACATGTTTTTCCAGCAGGATAACGCCCGTCCACACATTGTCCGTATTTGCTTGCAGGCCTTACAGCATGCGGTACTACTTCCCTGCCCAGCACGATCTCCAGATTTGTCGTTTAATTGAACATGTGTTGGTCATGATGAGACGTAACTTTTATCGTCACTGCACACAAGCTGCAACAATTCCACAATTACGCCAATATGTTCAGGACGCTTGGAACACCTACCCCAAGACCGCATGCATGCAAGAGTCGAGGCGTGCATTCAAGCTCGCGGCGGTTATACGACCTATTAATGTGGTCTATTGAGGCATGGGAGCCACCCTGTACAACTTTTTTCTGGACGTACTGTCTTGTAATTTGAATAATTTCTTGTATGCCACCAATGCTACATGTGTGCAATATTTCAAATAAATCGACCCATTACTTCTAGGTGTTGCATTTTTCCCCAGCAGTGTATGTGGAATAAATAAAAGTTTTATACCGAGATTTCTTTTCTTGGTCTGTTTATTTTCGAAGTTTAAAGGACGGGTTAAGCTTGAGCGCCAGCTGGCTGAACTCAAGCGAGTGGCATCGTTGGTAACAATGACGTCACGGCCATATGATCGACCATGCCCGCCCGATCTGGCAAACCTTTTTTTTTCAAGCATGGCACGAAGTGCTACAGAGGTACTGCCGTTGATATTGATAGTGGGTCGAAAATTATCCATCCCTAACCTCTTTCGTTTTTCTTATTCCGTGCAATATGCTAATTACCTCCATCAGTATTGGTAAATTCGTTTTCGTGCCTTCTCTTTATACCAGTTCTCAGCAAGGAAATTCCGTCGTTAACAGCTTCCAGGTTAGCAAGACTCCCCCCCCCCCTCATTAATGTTTCCAGGTATATCCTCGATATCAATTACCGAATTCGATAATGATACCATTAACGAATTCAAAATTGATCTTGTAGGAGTACTTTTAGTCGACTTAAGGTATTTTTAAGGTTATCAATTTCATTGTCAATATTGGTAAGCTGAGTTCTAATGTCGGCAATATTCCTATTTAGGCATTCTACCTTTTGCTTCTAAAACAGTATACTTAGCAGATATAATTCCGGTTTATCACTAGGTCAATGATATTAAATCTACCGTCCTTTCAAGCGTTAAGGTCAGCCTTTTCACAAGTCACACTTTTACCGTCAGCCAATGTCAAAACAACATTTTAAGCTAGAGAAACTGAACGAAGCCATCGTACACACCAAATGAATAAACAGTACTTAGAGACGAGAGTGCAACCAGCAGACTAGGTGAGAGCCAAAAGCCGTCCTATAAAGGATGCACCTAGCTGAAAAAGAATTAAACGATGGGGACGCGCAGAATCAAAGCCGATGCGGGGAGGGGTGAGAGAGGAGATCCAAAGATGAGCTTCAGCAGTAGATCGAGGCTGCAGTGCTTCATCACCTATCATCCATGACGATTATTGCGACAATCGATAATCGAACAGTGAAGTGTACAAGTGTTCAGGTGGAACGGAAGCAGTACTTTCACGAGGCTCACCCTTCCAGAACAAATTCCAAACGAAGTACACAGAAGTAGGCAAGAAATCTTACTAATCCAAGAAGTCTTCCACATTATGAAAAGAAAAAAATACTGACGATTGTCAGAAGTGGGGGAGGGGACAGGGAGGTGGGTATCACATCTTCCAATAAGCCGGGAATGGCCTTCAAAGTTGACCTCGAGAATATGCTACGGCTGTCTATATTTTGTATGCCACTTCATTTCCTAACTTGTCAATTAATATTAGGGGATTAATCGGACTTTATTATTTTATTAACTGCTGACTTTATTAACTTGTCAATTAATCTAGAGGATTTGGCTAGACCAACAACAGTAGGTATGAATCTGCCCAAGTACCGTACAATTTTAGTAAAATGCAGTGGCCACATTTCCGAAACTTGTTGGCTGAGGCAGATTGGTCAGAATTATATGCTGACGGAAGTATCGACCAAAAATATGAGACTTTTCAATCCATAATTAAGAGGGTGCTGTTGAAAGCTGGACAACTCTTCTCTTCGGATCTAGGAGATACAAGAGCATCTTGAAATTATGGAACTCAAGAAAACAACTATATAATGATTATGTAACCATGAAGAATACTAACACCTAAAAAACAGTGCAATAAAGATTACAAATCCGAAATACTCTCTGCTAGACGATTGCAGGCTTACGGATTCCAAAAACATCTTTGTATCACGACTTTTTATTAGCAGAATTAATAAAAGATTGCTTCGAGTTTGCTGGAGTCGTGTTTAATTTACAATACTTTAATTTGTAAATAATTTAATTACTTATAAATCGAATCTGAGAATCACAAAGGAAAAATTAATGAAAGTCAAACATTCAAAGTTCATTCGGTACAACAGGAAATCAAAAAGTTCAGCCAAGTCAACCAAGCCGAATAGGCACGAAGAGGGAATCGGGCTTCGATGCTCAATTGCTGGGAAACCAATACGGGGCGGAGTCCAGCATTTCTGGCCACTACTGTTTCCGAAGGCGGCGATCCTGCTGGGTTTAGATGAGTAAAGTCCGACACTGTATGGAAAAACATACAAATCCAATTAGACAAAATTGGGTGAAGGATTACGAAGCAATTTCTGAAGGAAATGAACCTTGCTTACTAGGAGAGACGTGAGAGATAAGAAGAATTTAAGTTCATTACTTAAATTTTAATAAAGTCTAGTATTAGCTTAACGTCTAATTTAGGAATCCAAAGCCAGTACCCTTGCTCAGAGACTAGGCAGCCAAGCGCGGCTCGCAGCGAAAGATCTCCGCGCGGCTCACGCTTGCAACGCCGTGGTCGTCCGATCGCTGGCTCGGTGTGGCTCTCGTTGCTTGTGCGTTGACCTCTTCCGGGGGCGGTGCGGCTTTCCTCTATCGCTGTAGATGCCTCTCGGTCGTCCTGCGGAACAGCTGTGACTATCGGAGGTCCTGTCTCCGACAATCGGCCAAGCTCCTCTTCAGAACCGACGGAAAACAGGAAAATTTGGCCAAACGTGTGCACAAAACTGGAAATCCACATATTTGGGTGAGTTTGGGATCGTGAGGGGGCGTGTGGGCCAGATAGCGTGCTGGTGATCTCGTTGTTTGCAAATCTAGATCTCTACAATGCTGTATTCAGTCGCATACATGTATATCTGGATTCCACTTTGCATATTGATAAGAGACTCACTATTCAACAAGCGTATATATAAATTAAAAGAGTGCTGCCGCTTTCGGTTGCATGCAGATCTCTGACGATTTGTTGAAATGATCGTAGGTGACGTAGCCGCTCGTTTCTTCTTTATTTATGTTGTCGAACTCGCTGCTTTCGATCGCAAGTGGTTCGAGTTGCAATTGTCGCAAATTGTCCACAATGAAGAAAATCTTTATTAAATGATTCACTGCACGAACTGTCATTTACGAGACTGACATGTTATCGAATCCAAATTCATGGCATTTGAATCTCTTCATGAATTAATTCACAAAAAAATGATCGTATTTATTGCGTTGTGTCTCAAACTCCAATGTGTGTTGGTGCATTACATTTAAAGTGACTTCCAAAACTGTCCCAATGTTAGAGAGCGAGATGTTCATCCATCCATTATTGATATTGTATACATTCAATAGAGTCACCATTGTTTTCATTTAAGAACTCAATATCCGAGCATAAAATAAGTGCAATACAAAATGTTTTCAAAGATTATTTTTTATGTAATTAAAGAAAAACCGACAATTTGTCATTGGGTCAGTTTTGCACCCCATCTTCAAATGAATGTAATCAGCCTGGATTGTTCCATTAAAACAACAGGAACCACGTATTTTTACAATTTCTTAATCTAACAGTTTAATAAGGTAAATTCTGCATAACTGTCAACAATGAAGCCTATTTCGGTTAGGTTTGGTTTGTTTGGTATTAACGTCCTTTTTAATTGCCATGGTCATTTCAGGACGGCGTTATAGAGGCCACAAATTTTGCCTCGCAAGGGTTCTTTAACGTGCAGCCGGCAAACGACTACACGGGACCAACGGCTTTACTTCCCTTCCGAAGGAAGTGCGTGATCTCAGGATTTCCCCCCGTGAAAAAATCCTCGTCGTCCTCGGCCGGGGTCGAACCCGCGTCCTCGGGCATCAGAGGCGATCACGAAACCACTGAGCCACCGAAGCCGATGAAGACTATTTCCAAAGACACACGCAATAACATTGTTGCCCTTATTGATGAAGGGCTTTCTACAAGAGGTAGTCAGTCACGGTTAGGAATTGGACGCACAACTGTAAGCAGAGTTCGTGCATCTTGCAGACCAAATGCACAGAAGATGAAAGGAGGTCGTCCACAAAAATTAACTGCAAATGATAAAAGAAAACCGATTCGGGTGATAACCAGTACGGATGCTGCAGATGCTGTCAAAGTGACCCAGCGATTTATTGCTGAATCTGGAACAAGTGTCAGTTGCTCTACTGTTCGTCGACATTTCAGAGCATCAGGATTAAAATCTGCAATGAAAAAGAAAAAGCCTAAACTGACAAAGAAACACAAAGAAAGTCGTCTCCAGTTCGCGATACGGCATCAACATTGGACCCAGGATGACTGGAAAAGAGTTATATGGTCCGACGAAACAAAATTAAACCAATTAGGATCTGATGGTCGATCGCGGGTGTGGAAACGTCCAGGATCAGGGTTAACAGAACGGGAAGCGAACGGAACTGTTAAATTTGATGCTGGTAACCTGATGATTTGGGGTTGCAAGACATTTACAGGAACAGGTTTGATGTGTCGAAATGATAGCAGGATGACCGCTGCCATGTACTGCGACAATCTGGATAACAATTTCATCCCTACTCTGGATTTTCATGGACAAGATAAACAAGAGATTATATTCCAGCAAAACAACGATCCCAAACATCGAGTATGCCTTGCTATACAGTGGTTCCAAGATAAAGAAATTGAAGTTTTGGAGTGGCCTGCACAATTTCCAGATCTCAATTCAGTAGAACATTTGTGGGAACACCTTAAAAAACAAATGGCCAAATATCCGAATGAACCAAAAGGAATGCAAGAATTGTGGGAAAGAACAAAGATGGAACGTGGAAATATTTCTGCCCAAACAGGTATTAATTTAATTGACAGCATGCCTGGATGTATTGCTGCACTGTTGAAAGCCAAAGGAGGCTACATACAATATTAAATAAATATTGTTCATACAAATGAGTTCAATTCATAACACGGCATCAAAACTGTTCCAATGACAAACTGTCAGTTTTTCTTTAATAATATAAAAAATAATCTTTCAAAAAATTTTGTATTGCACTTAATTCATGCTTAGATATTGAGTTCTTAAATGAAAGCACTAGTGACTCTATAGAGATCGGGCATACTGCGCGCGCGACGTCTGTGGAGCATAAAACGAAGCTACTTGAGGAGCGATTCTCCACACATGCTTGTAACTGCTCGTAGATGCTTGTGTTTAATTAAGTAGAGGTGTTTAATTATGGCAAAATTAATAAAATAATGGATTCCAGTGTGTGAATTTTGAATTTCTGAGACTTGCTGTAAAAAGAAAGGCTTCCAATTAGCAGAAAGCAGGCAAATTTGTGATATTCGAGAAGAATGTTGCGGGTTTTTTTTACACAAATAATTGCATCTGTTATCCCACAAACACAAATGTTAATAAAACTTCATACAAAGTGCATTTGGAGGTAAATTACATTAATACAATATGGAAATCATCTGTATTGTTTTCCATGATAGTTCTAAATTCCATATACATAAATCGGCCTCGATGGCTTAGCGGTTGCGTGATCGCCTCTGATAACCGAGGACGCGGGTTCGAGCCCGGTCGAGAACGACGAGAACTTTCCAGGGGGAAATCCTGAGATCACGCACTTCCTTCGGAAGGAAAGTAAAGCCATTAATTCGTTAAAGAACCCTTGCGAGGCAAAATTTGCGGCCGTCCTGATATGACCATAAGTGTTGAAATGGACGTTAATAGCAATCAAACCAAAACCATATACATAAGGTAAACAAAATATAGGGTGTACATAAATTATTGTCGGGGTTTATGTACCTTATAACTTTTGAATAAAAAAAAAACTTGAAAAAAAATATTACATGATCGAAAAGTACAACTCAAAGAATTTTAATAATTATTTAAATAAAGTTAAATAATATCCACATGGCTGACTATCGTAGCACGTAAACTACAGGTACATAGGAAGGATTTGTTGCTTCCCTTGAAACTGTGCCTGCAATGAAATGATCACTGCATATTCTGGAATGAATTTTCGGCCACCAAAATCTGACATCTTTGTTAAAAATAAAATAACATTTGAAATTTGTTAGATAGGTTTACATAGATTTGTAAATTCCTCGTTATTTAAACAATTCCCATGAATAATCACGTTATTCGATACAGAAACTAATAATACTAACTTACTTTCTCCGTTTAACAGCAGCAATCCACAATGATTTTGTATTAAAACATCCAACGACACAGCAATTCACGTAGATATTTGCAAACACAACATTCACGCTGTAGAACGAAGGCTACTATAATGATGGGGAACGCTTTTCTCTCCTCAAGTGGTTACTCAAAACGGTCACCAGTCGCCGGGTCAGTCGAGCTTGCCCGAGCTCTATTGTATGTATACAATATCAATAATGGACGGATGAACATCGTGCTCTCTAACATTGGGATAGTTTTGGAAGTCACTGTATATCAGAAATCTTGACATACGCCGTTACACAAATGTTCAGCAAGTCGCTTATGAACAAAAGTTTATAAAACTATTTTGTGTCACTTACGAATCAGTAATCACAAGAACAAAAAAAGTACCTGGATGAAGTATTGTTAACCTCGTTTGTCCTGCCTGTCTCCGCACGGCTATACAGTCTCATGATTTTCCATTTTTCTTGTATATCATCACTCCATCGGCAAGAATTCAGTAATTCATCATTTCTGTCAGAAATAGATTTATTCCAGACAGAACATGAATAACGATTATGGGGCAGGAGCCCCACTCCCTCGCTCCACTCCTTACGGAGCTCCGTTCGTTACTGTATTTTTCACGCATGTTCCCTTGAATTGAATCCCTTCCTGCCGCTTCCCCTTCCTCCCGATGTATCCAAATACATCCGCTCACAGAGGGAAGTTGCCATGACAACCGATTGTTGCGGAGAGAAGTAAAGAAAAACGGCGGTTGTTTGAGGAAAATTCTCAAACACTCAAAAAAGAAATTAAAAAGAACAAAGAAATAACAATAAAGGTGAAGGAGAGAATCTAAAACAAAGAAAATTTACTACAAAATTTTCTGCGAGATACCAATCAAATGATTTGCACATCACAAAAGGTAATCAATCGTGAAGATGCTGTATTGCTTGAAGAAACCCTTCATTGGTGAGATGTCCAACACGTCACTTTTAGGGAAATGATCACAGTTGTATGTGTCCTCCACTGGTCCAGCAGCGATTATGTGGTTCTTACCATGTTTATACCTGTAGAGAACCATGCCGTTGTAGTTCTGCGTTCTGGAGTTCCAACTTTGGTGTTTGGCGTTCTGGAATGTCACTACTGAAGAATTCATCGAGCTCGCTAAAGTCTAGAGAATGTTTAGGTAAATTGTAATGCGTATTGATGATGATGAAGGCAGATTCTATACATGCATAATGTTTGGAGATTAGTTCTTGGTGTTTAAACCCCTTCTTGATGATGATCGCGGCACCACCAGAGGCACATCTTGCAGTATTTGACGATTATTGCGGATGATTATTCAATTAATAGAGTAAATTATTTGGTAAGATGATTATTTTTCTAATTGGAATCGAGTACGCTTGTAAAGTCAATCAGAACTGCCTGTGAATGAAATCCAATTGAACCGCTTTTGAAAACATCTAATAGGGAAGAGATAAACAAACATCATTCGAATTATAAAGATGTTCCAAAAGGTCATTTACAAACTTTACGTGCTTGTGTTTCAGACCATGACGAACAAGATTTACATAGGAAGTTCTGTTCGAAAACGTGCCCAGCCACCGCTAGAGGGCGAAGTTCGCAGGTGCATATTATAGGGTGCCTATAAGGAGAGTGGCGACAACTCGGAACGGGTTTTAATTGGTTAACGCTCCGGACGCCATAGTTTTCCCAAAATAGCGTGCCGTTTGCATTACAGATATAGAGAAATTAAGTTTTCGTTCCGTTTTTCGTTTTATTGTGCATGTTTCTTAATTTTTGCTGATAAAATTGCATTATTAAAGTTTAAAAGTTGCGGTTTTATTAGATTCGCTTTAAAATTAACGATTGAAGTGGCAAAGAGGGAAGGGAAAAATATTTATTATTTTACTGTTGTTCATAAAAATGTGAATCTCACAAAATAAAGTGATTTTTTAACGATATAATAATAGATAAATGTTTCAAGGAATGTTAAAAAATTTTTAATTTATATAATTTCAAGGAATTTTTATTCAAGGGTCATTGGGGCCCAACGAACAAGATTTTTATTCTTGAAAAATTCAAAACAAACCGTAAAAGCAATAGTAAAAATAACATTTATTTATTTAAAAACACAACTTATTTAAGTCACGTAATATGTTCAAACGGAGAAAAATTTTGAAAAATGAAACTTGACATTTAAATATTTTATAGATTGTTTGTAGTTTCAAAATTTATTTTTCAGTTGTTATTTAATTGCTAGACATTGAACTGATCAACGAGGCCTGATGACGAGCGTAGTTGTTCGCGCGAAAACTTTCGCCAATTTTTTAACACCTAGACGTAACTATTATAATTTTGTTTCATATTTTTTAATTTATTTGCAACTTGCAAACACGAGAAAGTCACCTTAGAACTTTTCCACTGTAAAAGTGAACCTAGATTTTTTCCTAAAACGATGGTTATTAGAAGTTAGTGGTTGGTCAACTCCTTTGTTCTCGACGCTAAAAACGTAATTGGGGAAAACTGCTCCCACTAGGTGGCTTCGATGTATCAGTAGTCTATTAAGCTTATTTTCAATGGAGACCTTCGCCAGTGCTCATTTCTTTTGCTTATTTTTTTAATTTTTAAGCACGGTTATTTTTTTTTATTTTGGCATTATTTAATGTTAGGTATTTGTTCTAATTTTTTTTTCTGTTTTATGAAAAGTTTTTATATTGCATGATGTTTGAATACCTTTTAATTTGGTTATTTGGTGTATGTTTTTTGAGTCGTTTTGTTCTTAATGTTTCTATGAATGAGTCGTCTATTAATTTAATTGTGTATTTGTTACTGATAACTTCTATTAATATTATAAAAATTACTTCTATTTTTATTATATAAATAAATAATTATTTGGGGTATATATTATGGTGAAGTTAGATTAAAATTCATTGAATTATTTGATTTTATTAATTTTTGATGTACAGACTTTCTGATAGATAATGTGGGCCTTATTTGGGTTTTTCTTATACCTCAAATATTAATTTTAATATTTTATTATTTTTTGTGATTTTATTATTCTCCATGTTAATGGTTGTAAAAGTTAATGGGTGTTGTACTATTGTTTGCATAGAGTTACTGGTGATAATTAAAATGTCAATATTTTAATTAAATTTAGACATTTTGTTTATGTTGTGAGGTATTTAATTATTAGTATTCCATATGGTTTATATAAATATTTGTGATGATAGGTGATAATGAACTATCCATAGGTTCACCTGTTTATGTATAAATTTTGTTAATGAAACATAAATTGATAATTTTTATGATTTTTAATATTTTTACTAAACGTAAATGCTTATTTAAATTCTTTTTTATGTTGTCTAATATTGGTATATATACGAGGCTCGTCCAGAAAGTAAGTTCCGTTCGGTAATAAAAACAAAACTACTACATATATATTCAAAATTTTTTCTTTACCAGATTCTATGTACCTTTAACTATTTTTCCACATAGTTTCCAAGTTTATTTAAGCACTTGTCATAGCGCTCAATGTACTTCCCTATGATCATTTCGTAGAAGCTGCCGCCGGTGAAGAAAGTCACGCATTTTTCACTGTTCTTCGTCGCTGAAATGCATGCTGCCGATGAACTCCTTTAGCTCCCGAAACAGGTGGTAGTCACTGGACGCGAGATCTGATTAGTTGGGAACAACTTGACCACCCGCCTTACAGTCCGGACCTCGCATCCAGTGGCTACCACCAGTTCCGGGATCTAAAGGAGATCATCGGCAGCATGCATTTCAACAACGATGAACAAGTGAAAACTGCGTGACTTTCTTCACCGGCGGCAGCTTCTACGAAATGATCATAGGGAAGTACATTGAGCGCTATGACAAGTGCTTAAATAAACTTGGAAACTATGTGGAAAAATAGTTAAAGGTACATAGAATCTGGTAAAGAAAAAATTTTGAATATATATGTAGTAGTTTTGTTTTTATTACCGAACGGAACTTACTTTCTGGACGAGCCTCGTATTTGGTATGTATATTGTAAAAAATTTGGTCATGACATCAGGTTTGGTTGTTTGCATTATGCTTTATACTGATATTGATTTTTTTATGATTTAATTAAAAAATTTTATGATGTATATTAAAATATCTAGAAATTTTACTAATTTTGTGATGATTCTGTTGGTGTTAGTTGTTTTTGTTATTCAGTATCTATTTTATTTACTTTTTTTAATTCTTTTATTTTATTGATTAAGTCAAAAATTGTTATTCAACAATTACAATTTTTTATAATATTAAAAATATATTTATTATTAATTAAATATAAGATGTTTTATCTAATTTGTAATGACAAAAAAAAAGATATTTTTGGACATTAAAAAATACTTTTAGAAATTATTCTGAATTCCAAGATTGTCTTTTACATTTTATATTCCCTACATTTAATTTTTTCATTATGTGAAATGAAATAAAATTTTAAAAAATTAAAAAAAATTACTTTAATTCATTGAATTAGTAGCTGAATCAACTATTATATATAGTAAAAATGGACTACTGGTCTCATTAAATGCCACCTGGGTCTCCTTTGGCGCTAATAGTCTTTTGAGCACGGCCTACGAGATAGTAAACTATCGTAGGCCGTGCTTTTGAGGAGGAGTTGACCAATCACTAACTTCTAATAACCATGCTAAAGCTAATCCTCGATAATGGGGGAGTTGCACAATGGCATCACTTGTGAATAATCCGTGCGCTAGGATTTCTGAGAGGAGAAGTTTTACTTTGGACGACGCCGAAGCCATGGCTTCTTAATTGAAGAAAGAAACCATGCCGAAGCTGAAATAGTGGGAATCTGTTTTTTATCTGCTTGGTATAATGACATAGTGATGCCTAAAACAGTCTCTTTTCACGTTATTATTACTATAATAATAATACTGAATTTCTAAGTAAGAAAGAGCCGATATATAACTTAAGACGCCAAAAGTCTTCAATCGCTTTGGATGTAGATAAAAAGAGTATTACTGTATATTCCAGCTTTATTTAATCGACTGCCAAGAGAGATTAGTCGTTGACTACCTTTAGAATGATCAAAACAGCATTTCTAGTACGGAAAAATTATTAATCATTGTTGAAATAAAGTAATAATAAGGTATAATAAACTGTAAAGTAAAATTCTAGGGGCGCCCCCCCCCCCCATAAAAGCCAATTAGGCTTCGGGGAATCCTTAGAATTTTGATCATGTTCTTAGTTTATTATTGTATATTTATATATTGTCCTTTACAAAATAACAAAATGTAATTTGATATTTAAATAAATAAATAAATAAATAAATAAAATATTATTATTATTATCATTGTTTGGGGAAGCCAAACTCGGATCAAGTCCGGAAGCCAATCCCAGAGGCGGACCCAAAAGAGGCCCAAAGCCCAAGGGACTCAAATGCGAGGGAGGGAAAGTTATGCACTCGTGGGAGTATTGATGTTTGGGTGTAGGAATTTCCTTACTATGTGACAGGTGTTTAGAATTGTGGCTTTCTGTAAGGTTTTGTATAAGTGTGGGTTTATATTTAGTGTTGACAGACTTTTGTGTAGCGAGTGTGGAATAACCCCAGTGGCAGAAAGAACGATAGAAACAATGTGTACTCTGTTAACTCCCCAAAGGCGTTTTATTTCATGTGCAAGATCCGTATATTTAGTGATTTTGTCAGTGTATGTCTTTTGTAAATTGTGTGTGTTGGGAATGGAGATATCAATTATGTAAGTCACTTTGTTTTGCTTATCTACTAGTGTAATGTCTGGTCTGTTATGAGGGATAGTTTTGTCAGTGATTATAGCTCTGTCAAAATATAGTTTATGTGTGGTGTTCTCTAAGACAGTGTCGGGGATATATTTATAGTAAGGAGTGTGAATGTCCCTTAGCTTGTGTATCTTAGCAAGATGTTGATGTATGATGTTGGCTACCTGGTTATGTCTGTGTAAATAATCTGTCTGCGTGAGTATTTTGCAACTGGATTTCCTGCAAGACCCGTCAGTCAATTCTTTGATAATATGTTTTCTGTAGCTTTTAGTGTTAATAACCTGGTCTTGTATGGCAATCATGGTTCCTTCAGTTTCCCCAAAGAGACTCCCTTCACTCAACCAAGAGTTCGACGCTTTTTTGTCGACGTGTGGCTGGTTGAGGTCAGAAGGATGTCTACCGTGGAGTTGCTTTCCGATCCATGATTGAAGTTTAGTGCATGTTGTAGGAATGTTATGGGTGTTCTGCATGCTGTTCAGATTCAGAGGTGTGTATTTTGTATCAGCCATGCAGACTGCTTTGTGTAATGGTGATGTGTGTTGTTTAGAGTAAAAGAATTCTCTGAGTGACTGAGTCTGTTTCTGGTGTAGATCTGTTATGCCAATAAGACCTCTGCCTCCCTCTGAACGAGGCAGGGTGAGTCTTTCAATAGCTGTATGTGGATGGTGCTTTCTGTGCTTTGTAAGCAGTTTACGTTGTTTCCTTTCAAGTCCCTCAAGATCTGTGTGTGTGTCCACTGTATGACTCCAAAGGAATAGGAGAGTATTGGTGTGGCATAAGTATTGATGGCCTTGATTAAATTTCTGGAATTTAAATGCGTTTTAAGTATTGTCTCTAGCCTATGAAGATATTGTTTAGTGAGTGTATTCTTTATGTGTTTGTGCTCCAGAAGCTTGGCTTGCTTAAATCCTAGATATTTGTAAAATTCGTAATTTTCCATAGCAGCAATGTGATCTGGTTCATCTAATGTGAAGCCCCCTTCCCTGAGTACTCCATTTTCAATGTGAATGGTTTTGCATTTGTCCAACCCAAATTGCATGTGTATGTCTTTTGAAAAGGTTTGTGTAATGTCAAGTAATTGGTGCAATTGTGTTTGTGTGGAGGCGTAGATTTTCATGTCGTCCATGTAGAGTAAGTGTGAAAGCGTGTAGTGGCAGCTTTTATTATGTCTAATTGTGTAGCCGTAAGTTGTGCTGTTCAGTCTGTTGGAAAGTGCATTTAGTGCAAAACAAAACCAGAGTGGGCTCAGTGAGTCACCCTGGAAGATGCCCCGGTTTATCTGTATTTTGTCAGTCGTGATGGTTTCACTGTTGAGTGTGAGGTGTAGTGTAGTTCTCCAATGCAGCATTGTACTTTCTAAAAATGTGATAAGTGTAGGGTTTATTTTATATAATCGTAGTGTATATAACAGCCATGAGTGTGGGACACTATCAAAGGCCTTTTTGTAATCAATGTAGGCTGCATGGAGGTGTCGATGTTTATTGTGAGTTTGCCGTAGGACCACACTGTCTATCAGGAGTTGCTCCTTACAACCCATGTGGTTTCTATGGCATCCCTTTTGTTGCTCAGTGAGAATGTTGTTTGTGTCTATGTGCGTATAAATTTTGTTTGCGATACAGGCAGTTATTATTTTGTAAAATGTAGGCAGGCATGTGATAGGTCTATATTGTGTGGGATCTGTAGTGTTATGTGACTTTGGTACCATGTATGTTATTCCTTGTGTGAGGAAATGTGGCAATGTCTGTGGTGTTTGCAAAGTGTTGGAGATCTGTTTTGCAAGGGCCAGATGCAAATAGGTGAAGCGCTTATACCAGAAGTTCTGAATCCTATCTACACCTGGAGCCTTCCAATTGTGAGTACGTTTAATGACTTGTGAGAGTTCATCTGCTGATATGTCAGTATAAGGCATGTTGGTAACCGGTCATTTGGCCGACGGACATTTGGCCGAACGGACATTCGACCGAACGGACATTCGACCGAACGGACATTTGGTCGAACGGACATTTCACCGAACGGACATTTGGCCGACGGACATTTCACCGACGGACATATGACCGAACGGAAATTTAACCGACGGAGAAATTCATTTAATGAAAAAAAAATGTTTTCAGGAGGTTATTTCGTATAACAAATCTTATGAGACAAATCTGTTTAATTCTTTCTACTAAGCAAGCATATTGTATGAACCTATAAAATTATTCTTTTTTGTATGTCTTTTTAAATAAATGGTAGTTTTCATATCGTTAGGTAGGTTAAAATGGGAACCAGACAAAATGCAACTAAGGGTCTTGTATTATTTAATAATATCAAGTCGTTTCTTGTATGTCTTTTTAAATGATATTTTACTTCTATAAAATGAGATACTCATTAGTGATGGGCAATATTTGATATTAGATCGTGGTAGTAAATGTTTATTCCATACACATCAGGTTTCTGTTTTATGAGAAGACAAAAATTCTAATATCGGATAGTATCAAATGCGAAAATTCTGACAGTATCGATGACTCTAAAATGTGCGATATTAAAGTATCGTCCATAGGGATGTGCGAAATTCTTCGCTATCAATAAATATCGCGATAATTTGGTCCTTAGTCGACTAAAAGAGTCGAATAATTCCAACTCGATATAGTCGTAACTACATCGGATTTTTTTTATTTTATTTTTTGATTATTTCGATTCCTTCCGGCGTTTTATTAAAGAATAATTTTATAGGTCCATACAATATGCTTGCTTAGTAGAAAGAATTAAACAGATTTGTCTCATAAGATTTGTTATATGAAATAACCTCCTGAAAACTTTTTTTTTCCATTAAATGAATTTCTCCGTCGTTAAATTTCCGTTCGGTCATATGTCCGTCGGTGAAATGTCCATTCGGCCAAATGTCCGTTCGGTCGAATGTCCGTTCGGCCAAAAATGTCCGTCGGCCAAGTGTCCGTCGGCCAAATGTCCGTCGGCCAAATGACCGGGTACCAGGCATGTTTGATAGTGTGGATGCTAATTGCTCCTCTTCCCTGATCCAGCTAGCTTCCCTATTATGTTCAACTGAGACAGACCAAAGAGACGACCAATAATGTTGGAGTGCTGTTTGTGTTGGCAGACCAGTGTTTTGTGTCTGTGTATAATCTTTGTTTAACTGCTTATAGAATGTCTTCTCATTGTTTGCGAATAACTTGTTCTGCTGATTGCGCTGAGTGCATGTTTTGTATCTCTTCAGGCGTTGTGTTTTTGCAGCTAACTTTTGTTTCAATGTGTCCATATATTCTGTAATGTGTTGATTGGGCTGCTCATGTCTGGTGTGTGTTTTAATCTTCTTAAATAACTGTCTGAGGCGTTTGTTCTGCTTTGATGAAGTGTTGTTTTTAGTGTACTGTGTAAGTCTACCTAACTGCTTGCGGATTTCGTCAATCTCGGACTCAATCCGCTTTTGCCATTTAGGTTTCTATTGGGTGTATAATTTTTGTGTGTTTTTATGGATTGGTTTCCTACCCAGTGTGGATATAACTGTAAGAGCCCCGGTGTAAATAAGTAGGTGTATGTATTCTAAAGATAGATTTTCTTCAATGTACTGTGGTAAGATATATGTGTTCATGTAAGATAAAATTTCTCCTGTTTTGCTGTTTATGTTTATTTTAGGTATACCTGGTCTTTGTGTGGGATCTGTTCCCGTGTAAACTGTAAGGTATCTTTGTAGGGTGTCATTTAATGTTTCAATAAGTTTGGTATTCATGTTGTGTTGTGAATGAATATCGTGGTGAAGTTTATTGTTGAGTGTGTGTTCTACAAGTTCATTAGTGATGTCAATGTTAGTCTTTGATTCTGTATGTTGAGTGTAGGTTTGTGTAGATGGCTCGCGTTCTTGTAGCTGTTGTGCAACTTCTTGCTTTATTTTCTGTAGCGTGGGTAAGGGTATTAAATTGTTTATAACAATTGTGCGACGCTGATCTGCAATGCGTTGTTCAGTGACTGTGATGTGAGGATATATCTCTTTGAAAATGTTATATAACCGTTGTCTGTAAGCTGTAGTGTCAGTTTCCAATTTAGTGACTGCGTAGTAGGCTCGCATGATAAAACAGTTTATGTCATTGGTCCATTTCATGCGTTGGCGTGGCTTGCCTGCCTTAGTGGTCGAGGGCAAAGAAGCTCTTGAAACACTAGGGACAGGTTGTGGCATTGCAGTAGCCGAACAGGGGTTGGTGCTGCTTTCGCCACCAGTGGCCCTAGGAGATTGTGGCATATTTTTCGAACGTGAGCCTCTGCCTAACCCACGAGCGCGGACCTTGGTAACCCGGGTGACGTCCGAGCCGGTATCAGATAACGCACTAGCACTAATCATATTGATCACCAATAAATGGGTGGTCCTGTTAGCCATCTCCATCATCAGCAGGCCCTTGGTTGATGTAATCAGCTCATCAGCCCTACTGGGTCATCTGGACCCTCAAGATTAATTTAAGGGTAGAGTAAATCAGACCTGTTAACCAGGGCCATCTCTCTAAGATGTTGCCCCCCTCGCACGACGCGGACGTAGGACTACACGAGGGAAATGCCTTAATAACATGGTTTCAAACTTTTCGGCTTTTTTTCTGGCTACATTTCTATCTTTATCATTCATGTAACTAGCAAAATTTTTAATTATATATTACAAGAAATATTAACACCGAAATTCTGCTTTATTTTTGGAAAAGCTTATAGTTAAACTTACTTAACTATTATCCAAATTTTTTATCAACACGCAGTTTCTCGCAGTAGTAACTCTACGCTTCAAACAACGCTTTAATTCATAAACTTTGCACAATGGAGAGTGACTTGTCACTGTAATTTTTATATGCATGGATATATTCCAGTGAATGATGTAAATGAAATTACAATATGTTGAAATTATTGCATTGACATTTTACTCACAATTAAAAAAAATGGTGGTTTTCTTTCTTTTCGTTTTTTTTTTTTTCTGTTTTATAAAACCATATGTTCTGTGTGGCTGCATGTGCTGAATTATCAAAAAAAAATCTAAAAAGCTTCCTGGGATCATGCAAGGAACAGTGCTTTCGTCTTTCATCATGTTTTAAATCTCAGATTTAAAAAACTGAGAACTTCTGCCATTATTCGTTGTTCCGATCAATGAGTCGATTACTCGGGAACTAGTAAAAAGAGGAACCTGAAATTCTGAGGGAGTAGAGGGAACGTTAGTATCTATATGCTTTTAAAATTTGATAGAATTTGGCCGAGTATTTTCCCAGATATTTGTTGAAGAGTGTGGCACTCTATGCTGTTAACAAACGCCGAGGCGCCGACTGTAAAATTTCCAATCCCATAATTCCTCATTCACATACACAAATGACGTCAGAAGCCATTGTGCAACTCCCCCATTGAGAATTTTTTTTCATCTTTTGCAACAGATGTCAAATTTTTATTTTTGTATAAACGTAAAATGTGTATAGACTGCTAAATATAATCTCTTTGGTTATTGCCTTTTAGTTTCCCTTTTTGCTGAAAAGGTGAAAAAAATCAATTCTCGAATTTGCTATCAGCTGATCAATTAATCACATTTATTATGAAAATTAAAAAGTTAATGTGCTTCTTTTTTTTAACCTGCTTTATCTAATATACAAATAAAAGCTTGGTAGGCTAACAAGCATTACCCATCTTTACATTTCTTCTTAATAAATGAAAAGTATCGTAAAATGTACCTCTGCTAATTCAATCGTTGGGAAAAACATGACCGGCGGCCACTCTCCTTACAGGCACCCAAGTGTATTAGAGAGCGGGAAGCGGGATCCCCTGACCACAGAGTAAACAGAGCGATCATGCAGCATTAGATGTGTTAGCCAGCTGCGTCGCCACCGGAAGCTCTCGCGGGCCATCTTTTGGTGGGACACAGATCGCGAATTCCACGGTATTTTTCCATGTGTTTAGGCACGTATTTGAGGGTAGAGAACGGTTTTTTCTACTTTAGCTACCGTGGAATGAGTGAACAACATGCCAAACTACTGCGTGACATACGGATGCAACAAGAACAACAAAAGACAGCGGGTTATCTTTTTACAGGTAAAGAAAAGAGAATTGTAAGTCATCGTGCGTTATTTGGTGAATGGTGGGTCGATTTCAATCCATGCCCAAATCGCTGCAAATTATATCCCCAACCTTTCTTTGTGTCCCCAACATTAAAAATGTTTGTTTTCTAAAAAATCTTTGTTTGAAAAAAATATCAAAAAATTTCAGTCATTTTTCAGCAGTATTATCAATGTAAGATGCTGCTAAATGCTTTCAAAAAGTTCACTTTTAGATAAATAGTTAAATATATACTGGAGATGACCTCCAAACATGATGTAATAATTTTTCTATCGAAAAATGGAAGAAAAAATTTTGTAATGAATATTTTGCCCACTTCCTGACTATCGACTGGTCTGCAACTTTCCCCAACGGCGTCTTATAGATGACAATGCATGTTTCAATCGGTAATTTCACTAGTCTTCCATTTATTCGTAAGTTTTTTAATATTTAAGTTTAATATGTATACAGTGCAATCATGACGTAACGACTGCCTGTATTGTTGTTTATTGTTATCGTTAATTTCATCATCAGTGCTAGTAAGTTGTTGATTGCGGTGAGCATTGTTTATGATTAGCCAGCATATAGTATTGTAAACGTTTACCCGATATCAGAAGGCAGACTTCCAAAGTTTTTTGGTTTTCTAGATATTATATAAAAAATTTAATTTTTATAAATAAAGACTGAAAAGAATAAAAAAATATATAAAATAAAAATTTTAAAGCACACACTTTCACCTTAAAAAGTTCAGAAAAAAAGTATTTATTTATTTTATTTTATTTTATTTATTTATTTATTTATTGACTGTAATCCAATGCATCCATCCAGGGCCTGTATGGCCTGAGGCCGACGAGTTGGATGAACCTGGATTAACGACTGTTCTAATTAAAAAAATTGAAATTGATGAATGTTGCCAAAAAAATCACATTTTTGTGCATCAATGAAACAAAGTTTTGGGAAAATATAATAATTTCACATGAAAATCAACGTATACCATGTAAAAAGCGCATTATTCGCTATTATGAGTATGTCTTCTACAGTGTAAAACGCGGCATCGTCCCACCACAAGATGGCTGCCAAGAGGCGACGCGCTTTTGAGGCCGTAAGCGCTCTGTTTACTCTGTGCCCCTGACCCATAGCCTTCTACATTCCCTATGGGTATGTAGAAGGCTATGCCTGACCTCACTAGGGCCGTCGGCCATGTTTTTCCCAACGATTGAATTAGCAGAGGTACAATTTACGATACTTTTCAGCTTATTAAGAATAAATGTAAAGATGGCTAAAGCTGGTTAACCTACCAAGCTTTTATTTGTATGTTAGATGAAGGAGGTTAAAAAAAGAAGCACATTAACGTTTTAATTTTCATAATAAATGTGATTATTTGATCAGCTGATAGCAAGTTCGAGAATTGATTTTTTTCACCTTTTCAGCAAGAAGGGAAACTAATAGCGAATAACAAAAAAAGTTTATGTTTAGCAGTCTGTACACATTTTATATTTATACAAAAATAAAAATTTGACAAAAAAAGATGAAAAAAAATTCCCAATTATCAATGATTAGTTTCAGGAAAATATCTAGATTAACTTTTACATTCTTTGTATCGTGGAATTGTTCTAACGTCACTTTCTCGTGTTTGTAAGTTGTAAATAAATTAAAAAAATATGAACCAAAATTATAATAGTTGCATCTAGGTGTTAAACGAGACAAAAATTTGGCAAAACTTTTCGCGCGAACAACTGCGCTCGTCAGCAGGCCTTGTTGATCACTTTACTGTCTAGCAATTAAATAACAACTGAAAAATAAATAAGAAAAATAAATTTTGACTACAAACTATCTATTTTAAGTTTCATTTTCCAAAATTGGTCGCCATTTGAATATATTACATAACTTAAATATGTTTTGTTTATTAAATGTTATTTTTACTATTGATTTTACGGTTTGTTTTGAATTTTTCAAGATAAAATAATTTGCTCGTTGGGCCCGAATGACCTTTGAATAAAAATTCCCTGAAATTATATAAATTAAAAATTTTTTTAACATTCCTTGAAATATTTCTCTATTATTATATCATTAAAAAATCACTTTATTTTGTGAGATTCACATTTTTATGAACAACAGTAAAACAATAAAAAAATATTTTTTCCCTTCCCTCTTCGCTACTTCAGTCGTTAATTTTAAAGCGAATCTAATAAAACCACAACTTTTAAACTTGAATAATGCAATTTTATTAGCAAAAATTAAGAAACATGCACAATAAAACGAAAAACGGAATGAAAACTATTAATTTCTCTATATATGCAATGCAAACGGCACACTATTTTGGGAAAACTATGGCGCCCAGAGCGTTAACCAATCAAAATCCGTTCCGAGTCGCCACTCTCCTTAAAGTCACTCTAGACCTCACCGCCCCGGATTTCTTCATGTGGGGATACATGAAATCCCTGGTATACGAAACACCGTAACATCAAACCATCGACCTCGTCGACAGAATTTTTAAGTTTGTTTTTGTTAATATAGGGTAGATGTACCAGTAATTGACAGTTTAAGACATTGCTGTTAAACGAAATTGTGTACGTAAATCAAATTGCATTTTGAAATTTTTCTAGTTATACCATTAAATTGCAAATATCGTGCAGGATGTGCCAATTTCTAAACAAACTTTATATCTTTAAAAGCTATTAAGTAATTAAATTTTTTCCTAACTAATGCAGGAATCACCAGTAGTTGACAGTTAATGTACCAGAAATTGACAGGCAGTTTCACCAGTAATTGACAATAATTTAATTACCTATTTTTGTTAACTATTTTTACAAAAAAACTTGATAACATTCAAAAGTAGCTGAAGAAATCAAGCATTTTTAAGAATGTCTAAAGTATTTAACATTAACTAAAATTATGCTTTTTAAAACTTAAGTTGTTCATATAGACCACTTATATTTTTTCCTTTTGAAATAATAAATAAAATCAGTTCACTCCAATGTAGAGTGCAAGAACCATAGAAAATGAACGTGTTTTCCAGCAGTTCAATATCATTATATCTTGGCCAACAAATTGTTGATAGAAAAAATTGATTTTTGACGATTGTTCTCCTACTTGCAAATGCTACTTCTTATCATAGTAAACAGAATAGTAGTTTTCTTCTTGGAAGATAACTTGTTCTGGGCTATCTGTTGATCGTCTCTGTGACAAGATTCAGGACCAACAAAAAGAATCGGCGAATAGGGCCTAGAAGATTTATGTCAAATTGGCTGATCTAGAAATTGACAATCAAGTTCCTATAATTGACGCATCTAGATCAATTACTGGAAATTAGGAAGTTACACATAAAAACATCATGTTTTCTTTATTATTACCCTACATTCTATGTCGCATTAGTATATTTTTGTTCATTTTTTTTCAAACACAGAAATTATCAATAATTGAAAGGTTATGTCAATTACCAGTGAAACTACATATCTGGGTTCTAGTAGTTGACGGTGAGTTAAAACAGTTAACAAATTGGCCATCAGAAATTCTGTTAATACTAGAAGTAATGTCCACTGATCACACAAAACGGTTCAGATAAAATTAATAACAAATATTGCATAACATTCATGAAATAAATTCAAGTAATCAACCCCTCACGTAGTGGTTCATTGTAAGGTTTTTTCGACTCGGTAAGGCATTGAACAATCAACATGTGTTTGCGGCCATAATATGGAGCAAAGTTCCTAGTTTTTTGCTTTTCTGGGAAGCCTAATACATTGTTTAATACGAGGTGGCAACACCAGTCCCTTTTCTTGCCTTATTACTTTATTAAAAGCTTTTAAATCGTGAATTGTCAATTACTGGTGCACTGTCAACTACTGGTACATCTACCCTAGTCAGGTTAACGTTTTTGCGTGTCTTTTTTATGCGTGTCGGTGACATTGCTGTAGCACCCCACGGTTTGATTTTCGGACACAACTTTCTAAGTAGAACTTGTGATTTTCGGACCAGCACATAAAGTTTGTAAACGACCTTTCGGGACACCCTGTAGAGGTCCTGATTGACAGAATTCGATTTGTAGGCGAATTTATTTTCGTTAACTTCGATATACGAGGTCTGTTCAAAAAATACGTAGACTGTTTGAATTGCGCGGGCCCTGTTGGTCCCAATCAAAATCGCTTGGTGTCGCCATCTTCTGACAGATCCGCTGATTACAAGGCAGTTTTTTGATTGCAAATATCAGTATTGGTTGATTAGCTACGCGGTTGTTTGTGAAGTGTGTTTCTTTTCGTTTGGCGGATTTTTAGAATGAGTGACTTGAACGAGCAAAGAGTTGCTGTGAAATTTTGTGTTAAACTCGGAAAAACTGCCACTGGACGAGTGGATAAGGCCAGAAATGTGGACGATAGGTGACTGGTTGTTTCATCACGACAACGCTCCAGCCCATTCAGCCCTCAGAACTCGAGAGTTTTTGGCCAAACACTCGATCACTGTTCTTCCTCACCCACCCTACTCACCTGACCTCGCTCCTTGTGACTTCTTCTTGTTTCCCAAACTCAAAAGACCTTTGAAAGGAAGGAGATTTGAGACGATTCCCGACATAAAGGCAAATGCGACGAAGGCGCTGAAGGACATCACAAAAGAAGCGTTCCAGGACTGTTTCCAAAAGTGGAAACACCGTTGGGATAAGTGTGTGCGTCGGGGAGGAGAGTACTTTGAAGGGGACCCAGATGTGTAACTTCTGAATAAAGTATATTTTGTTTTATGACGTCAGTCTACGTATTTTTTGAACAGACCTCGTATAGAGGCTAACTTTCCTTCAAAGAATTCATTTTATTACTTCAAATTATAGAGGTTTCAGCCCCGGAGCGTAAGGATTTAGACCAGTTAGGTTGTATTTTAATGTGCGGTTTACCTCAACTACAAGATCTTTATGTTACGGTAAATATGATGAAAAGGGAATTTATTTATAATCACCGTTTACGCTTGAAAGTTTGATAAATAAACTTCAATTTATCATATTTACCGGAGATTTTTGAAAATTCCCAAAAGGAGTTGGCTTCTTTAATAAACACTTCATTGAAAACGACATTCAAAAAAACTAACTCTAAAAACAAATTCACAACTCTTAGAATACGTAAAAATTTGGTGAGAGCAGTTTTCCCGAATTACATTTTTAGCTATGGACAACATTGGAATTGACTAATTTCTAACTTCTAATAATCATGCTAAAACCATAATAAAATGGAGATTTCAGATAATTCTTCACTACGTCAACATTCGCAAGATCACTTGTCGTGCTTGCTTTTTCATTTCTCCAATAACGAACATAGCTTGTTAATCTTCACAGCATAAACACCACGCAAAGTGAAATTGCAATATAAAAACACGACCAACCATGAAAAATTGTTGTAATTTGACAAAAAAAGAAATTATACATTCCACACGCAATTTCTTATTAACAAGAAGGTTTAAAAAATGTTTGTTTCTTACATTAAGTCGAATTAGATGATGACAGGAGCAAGCAGAATAACCAACTAACGCTTCACAATTTGATTGGAAACACCTCATTTGCCACTTACATCAAATAACCAAAGACTGTTAGACTTAATGCATATAAGAAATGAAAATTCGCAGTCAGTATAAAATTAGTGCCTGAATCCACTTCAAAGAATTCGATTTATGGAAGTTCTGTTACTTCGATTATAGAGGTTTCAGCTTGGGAGCGTAAGGGTTTATACTAGTCAGGTTAGGTTAGGTCAGGTCAGATTAGGTTGTATTTTTGTGTGCGATTTACCTCAACTACAAGATCTTTATGTTACGCTGCATGTTAAAAACAAGTTGAATAATGCTGAAATAATGATATACACTGTCATATCACTGAATTATGACCACCCGCTTAGTAATGGGAGTAGCCACCCTTCGCCGCTATAACTGCTGCTAGGCGTCGTGGCATGGACGCAAGAGGTGCGCGGTATGTGTCCGATGGTATGGCAGTCCATTCCGCTTGAAGCGCTGTCCACAGTCATAGGTGGAGGGTCCAGCTGCCGTACATAGCGATCAAGGTGCTCCCACAGATGTTCGATTGGATTGATGTTCGGCGAATTAGCGGGCCAAGGGAGCACTCGAAAGTCAGTAGTGTGTTCCTTGAACCAATCCATAAGGAGACGTGCCTTGTGGCAGGGTGCATTGTCCTGCTGGAACACACCATCACATTGGGAAAAATCGTGAGCATGTACGGGTGCACCTGGTCCGCTACGATTGACAGATAGCCACAGGCATTCAGATTGCCCTCTAGACGAATCAGTGGACCTAATTGCTCCCAACAGAAGATCCCCCACACATGCACACTACCCCCACCAGCCTGTTTCCGGCCCACAATAGCTTCCTACAGTCTCTTTTCATGGCGTTCACGACGCACTCGCCATCGCCCGTTAATCTTATGAAGCAAAACCCTTGACTCTTCGGAGAAGGCGACCTTAGCCCACTCGTCTGTGGTCTAATGGCGGTGCTCACGTTTAAAGTCTAGGCGTCGTTGACAATGACCTCTGGTCAACATGCGTGCAGCAACCATGCGTCGACTGTTCAGGTCTATCCGTAGCAGGGTTCGTTCAACGGTAATGTCGGATACACGTCTCTCGGCACCACTGTTGAATCTGGCGGTCAGTTGATGGACTGTGGCTCTCCTGTAACCTTTTACGAGTCGTCGTAGGCGCCACTCACCCCGTTGGTCGATGGCTCGTGACCCTTTACAGATGGCTCTTTGTACACCTTCACTACAGCGGACCATGAACAGTTCACAAATCGCGCCGTCTCGGAGATGGTGCCACCCTTGCTGCGATAGCCTATTATCATCCCTTTTTGGATGTCCGTTAAATCCGGACGTTTACCGATCTTGAGGCTCGTGCACTCCGTTTGATGCACCAGCTTTAAAGCTTTCTGAAGGCGCCCTTAGACGATCAAAATTTTGATCAAAATTCGCTTCAATATTGATGCTCTATATTGAAGCGTGCATCAATATGCTTCAAAACGCATCAAAATTTGCTTCAATATTGATGGAGGATCATATTTTCCAAAACGCATCACCAATACTCCATTCAGCGAAAAATATTCGTACTGCTTGGTCGTGGTTGTTGTAAATTTCGAAATGTTTTCCAATTCGGATTTGGGTTTTCTAGCATTGACTCTTGCACTGTGCGAACAAAAAAAATCAAAGAGGAAGAGAAATAGACGCTGGTCCAAAGAGTGGTACAAGCTGAGAAGCCGCTTTTTTTGCATTGCAATTGTTTTGTTTTTATTAAGTACCGAAAGGTGCTTTATGCTTTGGCCTTGTCCGACCGTCCGTCCGTCTGTCCGTAACTCGATTTTCTCGGAAAATATGAAAGATTTTAAAAATCTGTTTTCACCAATCGATAGATATGGGAAATGGCACGGAGGAGTTCGAAGATGGTCGAAATCGGTACAGTGGCACGCACTCTAATTGTAATATTATGATATCCCCCAGAAATTTTCCATGTTAAGATATAGTAAGTAACATATCAAATCACTCGTAACGATGAGCCATGAACAAATATAACGTTATTAAATACTGATTAGCTAATTGATAAATTTAGTTTGAAGGGGCAGAACGGACTCTAAATCAAAAGAATTTTATTATTCGTAGGGAGCTTATTATTTATTACGATAACTTGAAAACGAATTAACTTTTTCACATTCTGTTTTCACCAATCCATTAATATGGGACAGAGTACGAACAGGTACGAACCTGAGATAGCCGGAATAGGTACGTGCACTAATGGCACGTGCTCTAATGGTAACATTACGATACCCCCTTAAAAATTTCTTCTAACCAGATATGGCACGTAATAGATAAAATAAATCGTCACGAAGTCTCATGAACGAAATTAAATCGTAAGTGGGGGCAGATATTGGTCTACTGGCACGCGTACGTATAAGGATGTACCATGAATGAATATAACGCGTAAATAATGATAGTGATAATTGGTTTACTAGCACGTGAATAATACTACCATATGGTACCGTTGGAATTTTCAATGGTAAGATATGGCATGTAATATATCAAATAACTTGTAAAAACGCGTCATGCTTGAATATAACAAGTAAATAATGATAGTAGGAAATGGTTAAGTAGCACGTGCTCTAATAGTAACGTAAAGTACCATATGGTACTGTTAGAACTTTCAATGGTAAGATATGGCATGTAATATATCAAACAACTCGTAACAAAGTGTCATGAGTGAATATAACGAGTAAATACTGATAGTGGGAAATGGTTAAATAGCACGTGCCCTAATGGCAACGTATGGAACCATATGGTACCATTGGAACTTTCAATGCTAAAAAATGGCACGTAATATATCAAACGACTCGTAACAACGTGTCATGAGCAAATATAACTAGAAAATAATAATAGTGGGAATTGGTTAAGTAGCACGTGCCCTAATGGTACCATATGATACAATATGGTACCGTTAGAACTTTCAATGCTGAGATTGGGCATATAATATATCAAAGAACTCGTAACGATGTGTCATGTGTGAATTTAACGACTAAATAATGATAATGGGAAATTATAACGTAGCACGTGCCCTAATGGTACTATATGATACAATATGGTACCGTTGGAACTTTCAATGCTAAGATATGGCATGTAATATATCATATAACTCCTAAAAACTTGTCATGAGTGAAAATAACGAGTAAATAATGATAGTGGGAAATGATCAAATATACACAAATTATAAATTAGAAGTTTATGGTGGAATATATAAACAACGCAGTTATTCAATGGTTTATGTAGCAGTATTCATTTAGCCTTTCGGTACTTGATTATATCATTCAATAATAGTTTATTATAATAATCTTTTGACTTCACACACCACAATTCCGGATAATCACGATAAGCAGCTATTAGCAGGGTTGTGAAATCCCGATCACTAGAAGGGGAGCTTGGTGAGCTCGGTGGGTCAGCCATGTTCTCACTTCGCGCTCTCGCAAATAACCTTGATATTGAAGGAAATTTTGACAAAAACCTCCTAGACGTTCAATATTGAAAGGACGCTTTCTTCAATATTGACAGAAAATATAATTTTCTATCAATATCCGTCAATATTGATAGGACGCTTCAAAACACTCTTAGACGATCAAAATTTGCATCAATATAGTCTTCCATCAATATTGAAGCGAATTTTGAACAAAATTTTGATCGTCTAGGGGCTACTTCAGCCTGTTATGCAAATTTTGCAATGTGTAATCATTGTTGGGGCAACCATACGTGTGCCTTGAAGAGGTGCTGGTCAAAATTCATTGATATGACAGTGTATTTTATTAATGCAAAATTTAACTTTTCAAATTTATTTTCCTCAATAATGTTAACAGTTGTACTTTTGGCCTTAATTATTAAAACATGCTAATTATATATTAATTTTATATAACTGATACAAACAATTTAAATTTGTCAGGTGTACGTTACATGCCGGTAGATTACAGTATCTATGTAAACCACAAGAATACCGCGCTCTAAAGTAGCATCAAAATGCCTACACGTTCAAAAAATGTTAAAAAATAAAATTTAAATATTTTTTGTAAATGAACACTTGGAATACGTATTTCATATTTTGTTCTTATTTTGGATTAGAGATTTTTCTTTTTCTTCTCCCAGTTTTTCAATTAAACATTTTATCTTTCTTATTTTTATTGATTGTTCAATGAATAAATTATTTTATTATTATCGTTAAATAAATTATTATAATTTAGAATTTATACATAATTCCAATTACAAGTTCATTCTTGTGTCGTAGTTCGTCAAGTTATTTTATTCATTAAGATCTATTCAAAATGAAAGATTTCTTTCAAGCACAATTTCAAAATTTCCACTGAAATAATAAAATTTTTAACCTGATTTTTTTTATATTATGAAAATAAATTATTATAGCAAGTTAAAATATTTAAGTTGCATGAAGAATTTCGTAATTTATTTTAATTTTCTATTAACATAATTAATCTAGATATGGAAATTAATCATTAGTTCTTCATTAATGAGTTTCTTTTCTTCTGAGAGACACTTTAATAATATTGTAATATATTTGCTTTTGTTATTTAGTTAATGAACCCGAAAGTTTTTGTGGGTGTCCCGAAAGCCCAGCAAATGGACACGTTGAACCAGACCTGCATTTTTATGAAGTCAATAGTGTTGTAAACTACGCTTGCAATGAAAGCTTTATTAGAGATGGCGTTGAAAAAAATATCTGCGTTAGTCATGGCATTTGGAAAGATAAAGCACCAAAATGCAGTAAAAATAAATTTATGTCTAATTAATTTCCTGTATTTTTCATTTTCCTCGTCTATATTTAAGATACGAGGGCAGTTCAGAAAATAGTACCCGTTTAGTCATACTAATGGCGCTACTGATCTAATTAAAAGCAAAGCGGCACAGGTGTCTACATCTTAGCTGAGCTGAAAATCATAGCTCGAGTTCTTCCGGTGCGTGGTCTGAGTTTGTGACAGTTTAAAATGGCAAATAAGATAGAAAATCCCGCCAATTGCATAGTATGATCCGTTATCCGGTTTCTGCATGCAGAAAACATTCTTCCAAGTATCCTGGTTTCGCGAACTTCAAAAAGGGAAGAGCTCTTCATCGTGCGCAGTAACTCTTCCGTCTTTGATGTTTCGAACCCAGCGCCTTACATATGACTCATCCATTGTTCCCCTACTGTAAACTTCAGTAATCCTGTGATGAATTTCGCTTGGACGAAATTCTTCTTGGACGAAATATCTTTTTCGCCATTATAACCGTCACAAAACTCAGACACGCACCGGATAAACTCGAGCTATCGTTTTCAGCTAAGCTAAGATGTTACTGTAGACATCTGCGCCGCTTGCTTTTTAATTGGATCGGTAGGCGCCATCTGTATGACTTAACGGGTAGTACTTTCTGGAATGCCCTCGTAACTTTAAGTAATTTATGTCGTAAGGTGTTTAGCTTCTTAGTAAAAACTTTTTTGACCATTCTATTAAAAATGTTTAACAATATTTTTTCCCCTAGGATTAAATTTATTATCTATGAAAAAAGCCGTTTTGAAAGTTGTTTATGCTGAAGAACAGTCACACCCAGTTGACAATTTAATAGTCGATAACAACATTAATAGTTGTTCTAAAATCGAAATTACTGAAAATTCTAGTTTAAGGATATTTGCACGCTTGACGAAATCTATCGGTGCTCAAAATTTTATCATAAAAATTTATTTCGTCCTAGTGCACGAAACAGGTAAGTGCGTTTGGATATTCATAGTAGAGGTTTATAAAAATAACAGGCAAAGCCTAGTACTGTATCAGTCAGAAGGCTTTATTGTCGTTTATACACTGCTGCTCAAAAGTATTCATACCGTATCCAATTCTATTGTTTCACAATAAAAGGAAAATGATTCTAATACAATTCCAAAAAGTATTAGAATTTTAATATACGAGGTCTGTTCAAAAAATAACCGAACCTTTTAAAAAGTTTTTTTTTTTATTTAATATACAGCTTATTGGTCTTTGTCTCCTTCAAAGTACTCCCCTCCTCTGTTCATACACTTGTTCCAGCGGTGTTCCCAGTTTAACATGCGGTCCTGGAAAACTTCTTTTGGAATATCCTTCAATGTCAGTGACGAGTTTTTCTTAATGTCATCAATGGAGTCGAAACGGCGTCCTTTCAGCACTGATTTTAATTTTGGAAACGGCGACCTGAAGGTCTGAAGAGTCAGGAGGATAATCATCTGATTTTTGGCACAAAACTGGCAAATTAACAAGGCTGAGTGGACAGATGCATTGTCATGATGAAGGAACCATGAGTTGTCTTGCCACAACAATAGTCTCTTTTTTGCGAATTTTCCCCATATTTCCCCCCGTTTCACGCAATATTTCAATTTGCATCATTGCTCAATAAATCGGACATTACAAAAACTGCCACGAACACTAAAACACGTTACACTCAAATGGCAATAACTCGGAAAGTAAACAACTTGTAAAAACTTGTAAATAGTCCATTAAACGGAAGGATATGAAAATTGCAGAGCTACCAACCGCTCGTCGCTACGACGACCGTTGCCGCGCAATTATAAAAGTGCGGTTATTTTTTGAACAAACCGCGTATTTTATTAATACAGATAATTTACAACATTAAGGAAAAAAACAAACAAACAATTTTGGCTAAACAAAAGTAATCGTGTCCCTTATTTAATAATTTATATGACCACCTTTGGCTTTTATAATAGCCTCCAATCATTTAGGCATGCTATATACATGCTTTTTTACAGAATGCTGGACTATCGTAATTTCGGTATATAATACGCTTACGTGTATAATACGCTTTGAAATCATTACTATACATTCGGAAAAATTCTCGGTCATAATACGCAACGGAAAAATTCTCGGCCCTACGGCAACAATAGACGAGTTTCACAGCATCTTCGACGCACGCGCAGATGCAGTGGCGCCGCATTGTGAGAGGATGGAAAAACGCTGAAGGAGAAAGAAACCGCGTTATTCCCGCTTGGAGAACATGGATGCAAAGAAAGTTTTAAAGAACGAAACGTTACTTTGGGGAATCAATTTGCAAGAATCCCCTTATCTTGGAAAAAATATCATCCAACAACATATGGCAACGAAATCAAACAGAAGAATTAAGTATCTCTTAGACGACGGATACGTACAAGGTGTTAAAATAACACCTCTCGAGGGAAAGATGTTTGCCCTAAAAAGTAGAGTAATGCCATCTCAGAAACCTGGCTATTATTTGGTGTGCATCTTATTCAGCGAAGAAAAAATTAGAGATGCATACTGTGAATGCCCTGCTGGGTAAGTTAAATACTATTTAAAATTGCACACCCTATGAAGTCCAATTAAAAAAAATGCTTTAATGTTCAAGCGAGTTGTTAATAGATGGTATAAACATAGCCAAATACAAATTAACTGCCTGAATGTTCACATTATATTTTTTATTGTTGATAAAGATGGTTATCGGAGTGTCGGAGTGCCATTTCTTTATTTGCAGGCTAAGTACAAACTGTCATCATATTGGTGCAGTCTTGGAATTGTATATGCATTACAAAGCAAGACAACTAACTGAAATCCCTGAACAGAGCTGTACTGACGTTCTATGCACATGGAACAACCCGAATAAAAAAACATTGGCTGCTCATTGGCTTGTTCAAGTTTTAACTTTTGGATGGACAGGTCCTGAACTTGTGTTTTCAGATGGTTTATCTCAACCTTCATTGAAGCAATCTCTTCTCGGAGTTGTTCTTCGATAGCTGTTGGAGCATTATAACAATGACAGCTCGTTGGACGATGAGACTTCACGTCCTCAGAATGAAAAGTAAGTGCCTCAGACTGGAATGTCACTAAAGCGTTAGCTTCGCTCTCTTTTTGATATAATGAAGATGTCATATCCGAAGCATCTATTTCGTTGGTATCCATATTCTCAACATCACCAGCAGACTGAAAAGATATTGTGAAATTTATCCTGTTTAATATAGCATGCATATTTTCCTGTGCGTGTTTCCTAAATAATTTACAAGCTTATCTGAAATACCTGGTTTTGGTCTTCCCTTTGTGTTGTACTGATATTCCGCTTTTTTTCCCTGCCTTTCCTGCGTGCCTCGCGCTCTGCTGCTAAAACCAGCTAAATTAAATTAATTGGTTTAAATTAATTAGAATGCAGAGGTAAAAACTTACACGTAAAATAAGTTGGTCTCTTACTTGTCTCTTAGGGATCCAATCAAATAATGAAGGAATTGTTCCAGGTTTCAAATATTTTTTGTGAGAATGTAACAGCGGGCGATAATTACTATTTTTAAAATGAGCAGAGCAAACTGCGCTCGCCTCTGTCACTTTAAAATTTGGCCCTACATCTCTTTTAATTTTGGCTATCCACTGTTTTCTAAGTCCGTCTGACTTAGGAAAACGGTGCCAAGTGATGCCAGGAGGTGATTTTTTTTTCCACAATTAATGCATTCTGGAACACTACAAGACACGTTACGAGGCATGGCAACCGCAACAGCGAACCGGAAAGCTCCTTCAGACGTTTGTTTTTTTCTCACCAGACGGCGATGCTGATTGCTGAAACTTGTCTATTGGAAGCCAACCCAGGCAGCACCACCCGTGGACTAGCGGCGGACATCGGGGCATCACAATCGAGTGTGGTTCCACATGTGCACGCCGTGGGATAGGTCAAGTTGTGCCGAGTTGTGCCCCACGAGCTGACGCGCGCAAGCACAACAACGACAAACACAAACATCCATGCCCACGGCGGGATTCGAACCCACGACCAGGCGGACTGGAGAACTAGAAAGCCTACGCCCTAGTCCTCTCGGCCAGCTGGCCGGCCTTTGAAGATTAGCAATGAGTGTTCCTGTCTGGTGCCCATTTAAAAGTTTGCGCGGTGATCGGCCACTACTTTTGACTCAACCTCTGTAGTTGATGCCTAAAATTAATAGTGAGCTATGTAATGCATTCAATAGTTGGTTTATCAATTATTTATTTAAAATTTTATAGCATACATTAATTTCGGCAGTATTATGTCAATAATTCTGGCTGCATTGAAACTGAAAATGAAACTAAAATTTCTAAAGGATGGGTCTACGCTACGAATACTACACGTAGCGGATAAATTATTGCCGACGCACGTTTCGGTGTTACAAATTTTCAAGGCTCGCATAATAGTGAAACTGGAAAAATTAATTTTGTTACTATTATGCGAGCCTTGAAAATGGTATAACACCGAAACGTGCGTCGGCAATAAAGTTAATAGTATCCGTATCGTACGAGGGCATATTGAAAAGTAATGCCTCCATGGCTGTAACTTTTTTATTTTTTAACCGATTTTCAAAATTCTTTTTGTATCTGATACTTACATTTGTCCTCTATGTAATGCACTATTCACTTTTCGACATAGTCTCCATCCCTTTCCACGCATTGCGCCAACGCGTGACTAGTCAGGTGAACCCGTCGAAGAAGAATTCCGGGGTTGTTGTCGACACCAGGACCGAACGGCAGGTTTCACCTCGTCGTCATAAAGCAACTCATGCCCCTTAAGGTACTCTTTCCTCTTTGGGAAGTGGTGAAAGTCGCAAGGTGCAAAGTCTTTCATTTTTGAACTGCAATTTTTCATCTTTGAACTGTAGGCGCTGCAACCCCCTCTGATGTGTGGCGATCGTGTGCGGACAGGCGTTATCGTGCTGCAGAAGAGGATCCAAAGCTCCCATTCAATCCTCGTGTCGACGACAACCCCGGATTTCCTCTCCGACCGGTTCACCCAACTAGTCCACGCGTTGGTGCAATGCGTAGAAAGGAATGGGGACTATGTCGATAAGTGAATAGTGCATTACATAGAGGATAAATGTAAGTATATAAAAAAAGAATTTTGAAAATCGGTTAAAAAATAAAAAAGTTACAGCCATGGAGGCATTACTATTCAATATGCCCTCGTATTATACCCATCCTTTATTTCATATTCACAACGATACTAGACCATGGAAATCATGAATAAAAACTTTTAGCTCACGATAGGGCGGTGCTGCAAGCGTTTTTAGTCCGACTGTATATGCAGCGCTATTTTTCAAAGAAGTCCCCCCCCCCCTATCGGGAGCTAGAAACTTTAGCTTCATTTTTACAGACCTGCCAACTATTTCTGGAGGAAAACCGGGTGAGAGCAAATTTTTGTAGGATAAAATATACATATCGATAACCTAATTAGTTGTTACGAAAATTGTGTACTGAAATTTTACTTTTGGACTTAATTTTATACGGCAAAATTTGACGGCAAACAACTGTGTGGTTTCCACAATATATTTATAAAAAAAATTAAACCGACTTAACAATGAAATTAATATGTGACCGTCCTGGGGCTAAACCGAATCCAAGGAAAGAATTTTTAAAATCGGTTTATAAATGACGGAAATATCGATGAACATACATAAAAAAATACATACAGACGAACATAGAACTTCCTCCTTTTTGAAGTCGGTTAAAAAAAATCCTCTCCACAAAGACATCACAATCAAGAACTTTGCTAGCATTGATGATCAAATTTACGACAATTACATACAACAATTAACGACGATAACTGTGCGGGAAAACTCAGATTTTTTATGTAAAAATAGATATAATTTCATTTGTAATTAATTATTCTATTTTTTCTATTCTTTAAGTTTTTTTTTACTGTTTTGCAGATAGTGATTGTTGAGTATATATTGCTTTAATAAATGTTAATTAAAAAATCTCCACGTGATTATCATTGTCTGCAGCTAGTTGTCCCTCGCGAATAATTTTCGTGATCACGAGGGTTCTATTGTTGATGTTCTTTCCGTGGTTACTGTTTTTGTTATTTCAGACATACCACTTCCAGCTTCTGGCTTGACCAGTCGTCCCTCCTTCTGGTCCTCCACGTCCTTACTAGCCTGCAGCATAGCGTTCAATTTCCATTTATCATTTTCATTCCAATGATTTGCAAATTACTCCTACCCTGCCGTTCGATGTTTAGTTTCTTATTGAATTTCTCACTTTCTCGCGGCAGCCATGATTCTTTACCGAGTAGCATTGTTTTGCGGGTTTACCCATAAGATAATAATGAAATTTCTTTTAATGCTATTTCAACAATAACGCGCATAAGGGACGCCATGCTGCACATTTCAATTCTTATTCCCCATTAATAATTAATTATGATTTCGCAGTCTTTCTTTAGACATTAAATGGGAATTTCGAAATTTCTTTTCCTTATTCTTTATAAGGAATTGGTCTGTCTCAATTTTTTTTAATATTTAATCTCAATTCACTCAATGTAGCGATTAATTTTTCTCGTTACAGTGTTTTGCTGCATTTAACGTACATTTAAGTATTTCTTTATTTTATTCCGAGAAATATTTTTTTCTTTTGTAATTGAGATCGCAATGCCTATTCCTCAATTAAATCATATTGTATAGAACATTCTTTTGTACAGAATTTTTGTATTTTGTAAATAAATATCGCAATTTTTAAACCAAAATAAAAGTTTTTTAACGAGCCACGTTTACTAATAAGTTTTGGGGTTCTTTTTTTTAAGTACCACCCATGAAATTTTATTTATTTTGCTTCACCCTCTGAACATATGGTAGCAGAGCGTGGTTTCTTTCTTTTATTTTAATACAATATGAAGGAATCATATTTTGAAGAGGGTCGTTCCCTCCCTATGCCAACGAGTGCCAATTACACTATATGATCAAAAATATCCGGACACCCCTCACAGATCATCGATTGGCCCAATGTCACATGATAATGACTTGCACATCATTTAAATAGCTTCCCACACCTTCAGACACAACTCTGCTTGGACATTGGCAAGAATGGGTCGTTCGGCAGAGCTCAGTGAGTTCCAACGTGGAACCATCGTTGGATGTCACCTATGCGGCAAGTCCGTGCGTGACATTTCCAGCCTTCTTCAGATACCCAAGTCAACAGTAGGCGATGTCATTATGAAATGGAAGACCCGGGGATCAACAACAGTTCAACAACGAACCGGTAGACCCAAGAAACTAACGGACAGAGACCGTCGAGTGCTTCGTCGTGTCACCCGCAGCAACCGGAAGTCCTCGGCGGAAAAAATTGCCACAGAGTTTCGAAACGCCTCTGCAAATGATGCCAGTACCATGACAATTCGTCGGGAACTGCACACGATGGGATTCCATGGCCGTGCTGCTGCCCACAAGCCGCACATCAGCAGGGTCAACGCCAAGCGACGTCTGGAGTTGTGCAAAGCCCACAGAAACTGGACAATGGACCAATGGAAACGTGTAATGTGGACAGACGAATCTCGCTACACACTCTGGCAATCCGATGGACGAGTTTGGGTTTGGCGCATACCTGGAGAACGCTTCTTACCTGAGTGCACAGAGCCCACAGTCAAGTTCGGAGGAGGAGGAGTCATGGTGTGGGGCTCAGTTTCATGGTACGGACTGGGCCAGCTCGTTCCTGTGCAAGGAATCATGAACTCCGACCGTTATCTGAATGTTTTGGACAACTGTGCACTTCCAACGTTGTGGCAATTTTTCGGAAACGAGCCATTTCTCTACCAACACGACAATGCTCCGTGTCACAAAGCGAGGCGTGTACAGCAGTGGTTTGCGGACTCAGGGGTCGAAGAAATGGGTTGGCCGGCACAAAGTCCCGACCTCAATCCTATAGAGAGTCTGTGGGATGAATTGGAAAGACGCTTGCGGGCCAGATCACATCGGCCAACTTCTGTACCTGAACTGATTCTCGCTCTTCGGGAGGAATGGAGGAACATTCCGGAAAGTACCTACCAACATTTGGTGGAAAGTCTTCCCCGAAGGGTGGAAGCTGTGATTCGGGTAAAGGGATGTGCAACGCCCTATTGATTTCCATGAAATCGTGGCTAGAGCGCAAACGTGCATGTGTCCGGATATTTGTGATCATATAGTGTATATTCAATGGACGTACCGAGTTTTAACCTTTCTCGAAACCAAAGGGCTAGCCAATTAGTCCAAGAAAAGATCTCTCTCTCCCTACAGAAGCATCAGCCAGCTCATCCATGCACCTTGATTGGGCAAGAGTACGGCATTACCTCCTGAGTATGGTGAGTGATAATATTGTCCTCATGTTTCAAGATGACAATCCCTATACATTGTGGGAAGCAATAAGGCATCGATATGGAAGGCCGGATTCAGTGACACAGGCTGAAATAATGCGGCGTCTCTCAACCTTGCGTTTCTTAGACGCTGATGATCCGAATGCCTATGTAGCAAGAGCGCTACAAATCCGTGCTCAGGCTGGAGCCGTGTCCCTGGTTCTGGATGGTGAAATTTTGATTGACCATATGGGCGCAGGTCTACCCTCAACTTATACTCCATTGAGACTCGCGATCCAATCAAACCCATCAATGTCAATTGAAACCTTCCTGAGTCAACTAAATGTGGTTTTTAAGGACCACACCACGCTAAATTCCTCAATAGGTGTAGCCTCGTGTGCCACCTCTGTTTCTTCCCCGCGTCCACATCCAAATGCCCATCGAACAAATGACGTAACATGCCATAACTGTGGAGGCCGAGGACACGTAAAAACGGTTTGTCCGTCCAAAATTTATCCCACTACTGCAGGTCCAGCTACTTCACACACCGCGATACCCTCTCGTTCGCAGGATCCTGCATCAAGAAAGCGCATGCCTCGTGCATCAGCTTCACGTCCTAAGCGTAAGCCTCGCAAATCGGGTACAAAAGGACAAAGCAAGAAGGACAAAGCAAACAAGGATTAGATAGTTGACACGGGCAGCTCATTTCACGTAATTAACGAAAAACATTTCTTTGATTCTTTTCAAAGCTGTCATAAGCGGATACATTCTACAGACCCTAAGAAAACGATTGCTGCCATCGGTACTGGTGTGGCAAGCGTGTTTTTAGATTCAGGAGCAGTTTTAAAACTCCATGACGCGCTTTATGCCCCAAACGCGCGCCTTAATCTTGTCTCCATGAGTCAATTATCAAAGCAGGGTTACAGTCTTCTTTTCGGCCCAACTGGTTATTCCATTACTTCACCCAAGGGCACGACCATCGCTGCGCAGGGGGGCGTGGATGGCCTCCCGTTCCTTCCCGTGGTCTCAAATATCCATTCAGTTTCCCGAACGGACCCCCCATTACTTTCAATGGCTGTCACTTATAGTGACATTCACAATGCATTGGGCCATCCGTCATCAAAAAAACTCACCGCAGCCGTGAAACACCATAGCATGCGCGGTTTTGAAGTTTTGCCTCCATTAATTGATGACCATGTGTTGCATGCCTTCAGGCACGATTATGCAACGCCCCTCACAACATTGTACAAGGCCAACGGTCAACACGTCCTTTACAGCTACTTCACATGGATACAGTGGGATCAACGCCTGCCACTTCTATCCATGGAAACAAATTCCTGTTAGTAGCCGTCGATGATTTCTCATGAAAAACTTTCGTTTCTGCTACTCCGACAAAAAGTGAAGTGTCAAAAGCGTTAATAGACTTAATACTAAAGCTACAACGCTCTACAGGACAAGATATGGCGTATATACGTTCCGATAATGGAACAGAATTCACTAATGCGGAGCTAGGTGAGTTCTGTACGAAGCAAGGCATATCTCAACAATTCACCGTTCCTGAGAACCCCCAGTCAAATGGTGTTACTGAGAGAACCGTACGCTCCATTTGCGATGGAATTCGAGTTCTTCTTGCATCGTCAAAAGTTTCGCATCGATTCTGGGACCATACTGCGACTACAGCAGCATTTAATCTGAATTCTTTGCCTAGACGAGGTCAAACTAAGTCCCCTGAAGAGATATGGTCCAAAAAGAAACCGGCCATCAAATATCGAGCTCCTTTCGGTTGCCTGGTATACTATTATATATCCAAGTCGCACCGATCAAAATTTGACGCTCGCGCCAAAAAAGATGTTTTTATGGGATACTCCGCTTCATCTCCTGAGTACCTTATTTATGCGCTCAATGAGAGCAAGTTTTTACGAGCACGTACTGTTCGTTTCTTTCCTAAGGTATTTCCAGAGTTCACAAGAAAATCAGATCCATCATCTGTTCCTCTGGTATTTCCAATTCACATGGAACTTTGAAGTACCACAGCCTGATGAACCACATATCATTCAGAGCATACCGCCAATCTCACCCACTTTAACATTAGACGAGACAAGAATGCACGTCTTATCTGATAATGAGGACACGCTAGTGGTCACACCTCCATCAGAAACCACATCGATGGAAGATGCTCCAGTTTGTTCGTCTAAATCACCAGTGAACCAACCACCCGTTGAAGTCCCACAACCGGTATTACGGCATTCACAAAGATTAAAAGAGAAGGCAGAAAAACAATGTGCCGCCTTATGTCATCCTGACTTTACTGATTCCGACTTGCAAATCACTCCGCCAATCACACCCCAGTCTTATGAACAAGCACTCGCTTCTCCCCAACATCATCAATGGGAAGAGGCCATGCAAGATGAATTGAATTCACTCATGCTTCATCATGTCTGGCATTTAGAGCTTCCACCACCAAATGCCAAAGTTTTAAAGAGCAAATGGATCTACCGCATCAAATACAATCCTGATGGTTCGGTGTCCAGATTCAAGGCAAGGTTGGTGGCTATCGGCTCGTCACAAGTCTACGGGAGCCAGTACGAGTTAACTTTCTCACCTGTCATCAGAATGGAATCCCTCCGCTTATTGTTTGTCATAGCTGCAAATACAGGGATGTCACTGCGCCAGTATGACGTCAAATGTGCATATCTTCACGCACCGATAGACCACACCATATATCTATCGCCACCCAAGGGATTATCAACGCCAGTTAATCACGTCTGCAAATTGCGTAAATCACTTTACGGCCTCAAACAATGTGGAAGATGCTGGTACGTAAAATTGTGTCAGCTTCTTACCCGATTAAAATTCACTCCATCCAGAGCAGACTATTGTTTTTTCTACTACACCAATGCTGGGTGCACCATTCTCTTAACAGTCTACGTGGATGACATCGTGGCAGCAACAACAAATGTCTCCATCCTAACCTCCATCATGGACAAAGTAAAATAAGAAATCGACCTCGTGGAGTTAGGAATGGTAAAGCATCTGCTAGGTATGAATGTGTCACAAGTGAATGGTTCAATTCATATGTCACAGGCACATTATATCAAGCAAATCCTGCATGATTATGGGCTTCAAAACATCAAACCAAAGACCATGCCACTAAGCCCTCATGTGAACTTGATGATACTGCGGATTCACAACCGGTCGATTCTACCAATTACCAATCTCTTCTCGGTTCCTTAATGTATGTAATGACTTGCACGCGGCCGGATATAGCTTTTGCAATTACTAGGCTGTCGACATATGCTAAACCGACACATCTTGAGATTGCATAATCTCATCGCGCGAGAAATTAATCTTCAGAATGTGATTCTTACCTACTGTTCTTCCCCCGACATGCCGGCAGACGCACTAACAAACCTTTACCTGCCCCTGCTTTACGCAGATTCCTGGATTTGTCTTCCTTATCTGAGCAGGATAAGTAATTATTTATATTAAATTACTTAACTCATTGGTTTGCTGGCCTATACGAGGGTATTTACGAAGTTTATCTTGTTCCTTTAAACTTCATAATTGCAAAGTTATTTACTTCGCGGGATGAGAGGGGTTCTAAACGCAATATTTTTTGTTAAATGACTTTAGCTTTAAAATCACAAAAGGATATTTTTTGGGCTTGTTCTTACCTTACGTGAAGGCAGTTACCACATTGTTTTTTTACTACATGATATGTATTTTTTTTTATTTATTAACGTATTGTACGTTTAATATACATTTTAATTATGGTATACCAAAATGCAAAATATACTTTTTTGGTATACCAAAACATGCTGTGTGCGCACACACAAATGAAAGGAAATAATAAAGGCATAAATGTTTATTTGTTTATTGTAACTTAGACATTTTTTTTTGAATCTGTATATGTAACGTCAGTACCTAAACGTCTATCTGTATTACCTAAACTTCTGACCGTCATTTTTTTTTGTGTTCAAGAAAATTACAGGGGGCTTTGTTCGGGAAAACTCAGATTTTTTATGTAAAAAATAGATATAATTTCATTTGTAATTAATTATTCTATTTTTTCTATTCTTTAAGTTTTTTTTTTACTGTTTTGCAGACAGTGATTGTTGAGTATATATTGTTTTAATAAATGTTAATTAAAAAATCTCCGTGATTATCACGGTCTGCAGCTAGTTGTCCCTCGCGAATATTTTCGTGATCACGAGGATGTGTGTCCCACTATTGTTGATGTTCTTTCCGTGGTTACTGTTTTTTTTATTTCAGACAGACCACTTCCAGCTTCTGGCTTGACCAGTCGTCCCTCCTTCTGGTCCTCCACTCCACTCCTGTAGACATTTGCGCAGTGCGTATGCCCCCCCCCCCCCCCCGGTGTCACTTGGGGGAGGTCTTCTTCTTCCTTTCAAAACATTGACTTTTTTCCATCATCGCCATGGAACGCATGGTGATGATGATCGCCGACGGTCCGTTTACCGCCGGCGCATTCATGAAGGGGTTGTATGCCCGTACAAGCTTACCCCCTGTTCTTCCGTCGGGTTTTCCCGCTGTTTCGGTTCTGCAAAAGCTTTCCCCCACTGAGTAGAGGATGCTTTGCAGGAATCGAAATGTTGCTGAGCGGATAGTAGAATCTGAACACGTCAAAGTTGGCCAGATTACTATCCACTTGTTTCATGCCGACCCCGGTCATCTCACCGTCCATGTCCGGGGTGCCTCGCCGCTGATGGCAGAATCCTACCTGAAGGAATACATGTCCGACTACGGGGAGGTGCTACGAGTGTTCTACCCAGAGCACTCCGACTCCCCCCTACAGAAAAATGGAGACATTTTGTTGGACATGCGCCTTCAGAAAGACATTCCTGACTCCCTTGTGTTGCACGGAGAACGTGTCTTCGTGTTCTACAAGGGCCAGAGGCAGTGCTGCTGGTCCTGCAAGAAGTCCTCCCACGTCCGGAAGGACTGTCCTCTCCTGAAGAAGTGCGACTTCTGTAAGAAAATCGTGGGCAAATACCATCAGTGCCCGGAGAGGACAGGTGCACCACCAGCAGCCCCAACGCCACCGCCTCGAAGGATGTCGACCCAGCAGCCAGCACTGATGACTTCACCGGCCAAGTCAACTGAGCCTAGCAGAGTGACTATGCCTCGTCCTACTCCGAGGATTTCGAAGGCGGCCCCGCCATCGTCGGCTCCTCCTTCACCAAGGAAAGCGAAGGCGGCCCCACCGTTTTCACCTCCTCTTTCACCGAGGTTATCGAAGGTGGCCCCACCATCGTCGGCTCCTTCTTCACCAAAGAAATCGAAGACGGCTCCACCATCATCGCCTCTTCCTACGACTCCTGGGAAGGAAATGCCGCCTCCCACTCCTCGGCCTCGTGTAGTTCAAGAGACTGTTTCTCGTCCACCTTCGCCTGATGTTTCCCCGATGGCGGAGGACTGCCACTCTGCAGAAGTCATCTTAGACGATTCGTTGTGTTCCGAGTCGGTGTTTGTTGCGGAGGAATTTCCATCTCTTCCTCCACCTGCGCTTTCATCGGCATCGCAGCCTTTGCGAATCGTCTGTGCGCCTACGCCTAGAAAAATTTCTTCCTCTGCTGGGATCTCAAAGCCATCAGCGCCAGCTCAGCGGGATCTTCTTGCGACGCCTAAGAGCCCTCGCAAGAAAAAGGTCCGACGTCATCGTAGCAAGAGGGACGGAATTCCTGTGTCCTCTTCATCTGAAAGAGACAGCTGCGTAGACCATCATCATCGCAGCCCCTCTTCCTCTTCGGGATGTGCTCGTTCCCCTAGACGGAAGACTTCTGAGCCTCCTCCCTCGTCGGTGAAGCTCAAGTCTCCTTCAAATACAGGTCAGCCCCCGTCAGCTTAAATTCGCAGTGAAGGTCTTTTCCCTAAACGTTCGTTCCCTTGGTTCGTCCTTCAAGCAATCGGTTTTGTCATCATTCGTCGCCCTGTACAGGCCAGATATTCTCCTTCTTCAAGAGGTGAAGCTTGCTGCTTCGCAACAGCTTGCTAACCTCCCTGGCCTTCGCAGTCAATATCCATCTGCGTAGTTCTTCATCAACTCATCTTCGCCACATGGGCAGGGGGTTGCCTCCATCATCTTCAACCCCTCCATTGTGGTGTCGAACTGCGTCTTTGACTGTGAGTGCAGGGTAATTTCTTTGGACCTCCTGCTATCTGGTCTCAAATTCCGATTGCTTAATGTGTACGCCCCGTGTTTATCAGCAGAGAAACGGACATTCTTTGAAGACCTGGACTTTTACCTGTGCTCGTCCTTGCCTGCGGTGGTTGCTGGGGACTTCAATTGCCATCCGGATGAGAACAACATCTTTTCGTCTGGATGTGTCTACCAGTTGTGCCAGCGGAATGCACTTTTCGATCTGTGGGCGTCTTCTTCCAATTCCAACTAAAGTGGGTCTACCTTTCACCAAGGGCCCTCTGTGTCTTCAAGGTTGGACCTTTTTCTGGTAGACGCCACTTTCGCTGGTGCTCCTGGTTCCATGGAGGTCATTCCATGCTCCTTTTCTGACCACAGTGCCATCAAGTGGTCTTGATACCCTCCATTCCCTGCCTCCTCTGCAGGCTCTGCAGGCTCTGCTTCGAACAATTGGTTTCTGAACGTTTCTCTGCTTGACAACGATAAATACAAGGGAATGTTCGTTCGGTTTGTGGAAAGACATCTTCACAACCTGCCTCCGTCACTAGCTTCGTGGCTTTCCTTTAAATCAAAGCTCCGTCGTTTTTTCAGAAAGATTGGGTTAGACGCCGCTAGACGCAATCGGCGCCATCTCCTCATGCTGCAAGAAATTCTGCGCCTCCTCCGCTGTTCCATCCCGAAGGGGGCATTTGCTGATGACATCCGCCAGGTGAAGAGCGAGATCAACGCTCTAATGATCCGCAGGGCCGCCGGCGCAGCTCTCAGGGCCAAACTGTCCTGGGCGTCTGACGTCCGGAATATGTCGTCAGCTGCGTTCGCAGAGGAGAGACGTCGCGCCAATAAGAAGAAGTGTCATCGTTTGGGGGTGGAGAATGAGACAGTGGAAACAGACTCTGACATCTTGTCTGCTCTCATTTTTCATCATTTTTTGGCCACCCAGTCTTTCCATCCGACGCCACGACGAAGTGGATCGAGGCACTTAGACCTTTCACTGCTGACGCTGACCTGTCAATTACCCGTCCCTTTTCCGAAGATGAAGTCAAGAAGTTTTTGTCGATGGATGGCCGTCATCAGTCCAGCCCTGGATTAGACGGCATCCCGTACTCGTTCTTCAATGCGACTTGGAAACTTCTTGGGCCTTTCCTGGTGCAAGTGTTCAATTCCATTCTTAAGGACCCTTCCTCCATTACGTCGGACTTTACCGCGGGGAGAATCATCTTGCTCCCCAAGGTACCGGATCCTGAACTTGTCACCCAGTGGAGGCCTATTACTCTACTTAACACAGACTATAAGGTCTTCACTGGTGTGCTCCAACAACGGCTCAAATGCTTCGCCGACGAGTTCTTCGATCCGGGACAATCCTGCTCCATTCCTTCTCGCAGGATGTCCGACAACATCATTACCATCAAGTGTGTTATGGAGGAAGCGTGTGTGCGCCGTCAGACTCTTGCCGTGCTAAGTCTTGACCAGGAAAACGCATTCGACAAGGTGAATCACGTGTTTCTTTTCCGAGTGTTTCACCATCTTCATCTTCGGAAATTCGCTACGATTATCTCAGCACTGTATGCTTCTGCCACATCATGCGTGGCGATTAATGGCTCCAATTCGCCTTTCTTCGAACTGTCCAAAGGCGTCAGACAGGGGTGTCCCATCTCTCCCCTGTTATATATATTCTATTTGGAGCCACTTTTACAATATCTTAATCGCCACCCAGATGTCCGGGGGTATGATTTGCCAGCCGCTTCCATCAACATCCGTACGCTGGCTTATGCGGACGATGTAGTGCTATTTGCATCTGATCCGTATTCCCTGGGCATCTATAAAGAATCCTTCGATCTCTTTCGCACTTCGACGGGAAGTTCCATCAATCTCGTCAAGTCTAAAGGCATTGCTATTGGGAAGTGGACAGTGGACTATCTTCGATCCTTCCCAATAACATGGTGTGAGCAAATTACAGTGTTGGGATATGTTTTCTCCTTTTCACCTAATATGGACTCTCGTCACTGGCAGCTGGTAATTGATAAATGCATCGCTCGCCTTGGCAAGAACTTTCGTTTCACCACCTCGATGTTTGCCAAGGCGAGGTTCGTCCAGTTGCACGTCCTACCGATCTTGACGTCTAAGTGCCTGTTTGCTTTGCCTTCTCCATCTCATTTAAAGAAGGTGCGTAATGCGATAGTTGACTGTGTGTGGGGTTATTCAGCAGCCCGTCATCCCATCCGTTCGGAGCTGCTGTTTATCCCCTTCGATGGGGGGGGGGGGGGGGGGCAGGGGGCTTGCCAAACATTCGACGATACCTCATCGCGGCCAGAATGGCCGCCTTGATTCGTGCCTTCCTCCTTCCTCCCCCCATCTGGGCCAACTTCTTCTTTCTGCATCTGCGCTTCTTCTTGAAAGTGAACAGGCTACCTTTTCCGTCCACGCTGCCAGTGACGATCATTTCTCGTTCGCCGGACTTTTACCATCTAGTCTGGCGACATTTGTCATCTTTCCTGTCTGGCCTTCGACAGCTTGACCCGCAGGACTGGGGAAACCTTCGTCTATCTTGGTTCTTCCAGCAGTCTGACCAGGGTGCGACTTCTGACATCGTACGGTGGCACCCTGAATATCCATGGTCAGCCATCTTGAAGTCCGTCAAGTCTCTCGCCTTTGAGAAGGCGGTCTTCAACTTTCAATGGCGCTTGCTGCACCATGGGTTCTACTCTCTCCAATGTCTACATCGATGGGGAGTGGTCAGATCTGCTGGTTGCCAGTTTTGCGGGTTGCTTGAGACAGTTCCTCATGTTTTCTACGAGTGCCCGTTTGCTCAGTCCATTTGGGATCGCCTCTCTCGTTACTATCTTCTGACTGACTTTACCTACCAGTCAGTGCGATTTCTGATGGACTGCTCCACCGGTTCTGCATACAAGCTGGACCTAGCCACTTCCATCGCCTTTATGAACAGAGAGCTTTGGCTGGTCCATCAGCAGCGATCTGCTGGTGTTCATCAGCCAGCCTCAGCCATCTGGAGGAAGGACGCCATCCATCTCAGGTCCTTCCTTCATCTTGAATGGCATCGGCTTGGCCCAGCTACGTTCCGGAGACCTCTTCGACGGGGATACGAATACCATCTCGTACCTCTTCACCTTTCCCCTCGACATCGATGACCCACCGGTGGGCGGACGGGCCTCTTTTTGAGGCGTTTGAATAGGAGGTGCAGCCCTTGAGGGCTGCCCGTACTCCTACAGCATGCGCGCCTGGGCACCCTGCCTGCTTTAAGATCTAAGGGTGCTCCTCTGGAGCCATAACATCGGCTCCAGTTCCAACAGCTCCTTCTGGTCCTCCAGGTCCTTATTCAAAACTATTACTTGGACAAAGAATTATTCATGTGTGTTATATGTTAAGTAATTTAAGACCATCAATGTATGTGGTTTGTGAGCACGGGAAATCTGTTAAAATTTCCTGAAGGCCATGCAGGTAGGATTGGGGGGGTGGGAGACTTACAATATTTCTAAACTTAAGTTTCTATCATAACTTTCTAATCTACAGGAAAACGGAAAACCAACACCATGTGAATAAACAAAACGCAAAGAATATGGCAACAGACAGGAGTCAAACAGAGTGCAGAATTATAAAACTGGTCATAAGATTGAATAAATCATGATCTACCTTTCTACTAAATAAATTTTACGTCCTCTTCTTGATGCTTGCCGGCGTGATAATTCTATTTTTAGCGCTTTAACGGACCAACACCGATAGCCAGCCATTATGGTTCTTACACGCGAATGATTGATAGAACACACACGCCATCTGGCGGGATAAATTTCGGCGGCCTTCCCCATTAGCGGTAATACTTACTTACTTACTTTTCAAACCCGCTTATCCGTTAGGGTCGCGGGGGCAGCAGCCCTATGGAGGATCTCCAGCGATCGCGATCTTCCGCCATCAGGCGCATGTCCTCCCTGGTAATATCCAAGCGACTCGAACCCAGATTCTCCATGTAGTCTAGCCACCTGGTTCTAGGCCGACCCCTTGGTCTCTTACCCACCGGCTTGGAAAATAACAACTGCCTAGGAAGACTAGTTTGCGGCATCCGTATCACGTGGCCATACCAGCGCAACTGAGATCTCTCAATGCGGAGAAGTAGCGGCTCAACACCTAAAGATTCCCTTATTGTGCTGCTGTACACTCTATCTAGTAGGGTAACACCTGCCACACCTCTCAGGAATCTCATTTCGGCCGCTTGTACCCGCGATCGCACTCTTTCGGTCATTACCCAAGCCTCATGACCATAGGTGAGAATGGGGACAAAGATAGATTTGAAGACGGAGAGCTTGGCTTTGTTACCCAGCTCTCGTTTCGTTACCACGGATCGCCACAGTTCACGTCTGACACAGCTTGCTGCACCTATCCGAGCATCCAATTCTTTCTCCTGCCGTCCATCACTCGTGAATGCAATCCCGAGATACTTGAACTTCTCCACCTGTCTCAATGAGGCTCCCCTAACATGGAGAGCGCACTGAGCAGGCTGTCTTGAAAGAACCAGAACTTCGGTTTTAGCCACACTGATCTTCATCCCAGCTTCTTCACATTTGGCTGCAAACCGGTCTAGTGCATGCTGAAGGTTCGCGCGAGAAGACCCAAGCAGGACAAGGTCGTCCGCAAAGAGCAACCTCTCCACCAGGCAGTCGCCCACACAAACACGCTCATCGCCTCGGCTGCCCCTGTCTATCCAGTCCATAAAGATAATGAACAAGATGGGCGACGGTAATTTACAATTCAAAATTGCTTTAAGCGAATGCGTAGTGATACGATAAAAACTCTTTACTTACATCCTGCAAAAAATGGCTTCCGTACAACGTTCTCTGCTTGTATATTCTATTTGTTTCTCTGACGATTTTTAATATATTTATTTTTTATTAAATAGATGGAGATTAAATATACGTAAGATCAGTTGTTTACCGTCAAATTTTGACGGGTTCCATCTAGTCTATACAGGGTGTATCTGAAGCCCTGTCACAAATTTTTAGAGGAGGTAGTATGGATGATTCTAAGCAAAAAAGTTCATATGCACATGGGTTCGAATTTGAACGATAACCGAGATATGAACACAAATAAAAATGCCGCCACTAAGATCAACAAGTTAATAACTCAGGTTCTCCAACACATAGCATAATGAAGTTTGGGGAAATAATAGGGTACATAAAACTGTGTATACCGTTAAAAATATGATCGAATTCCAGCGAGTAGTTTCCGAGTTACACAGTCAATATTGTGTTTGTTCCGGGCTGCGTACAGACATAACTTGTGTAAAAGGCGCAAAATGACCTTAGTAGTCGACGCCAAAAATTCTAATAAACCATGATTCTTTCGACAGTTCAGTGGAGTAAACTACTGCATCTTTAAACTTCAGTTTGGTCTTAAATGAAAGATCTTAGTCTGCAGATTTGTCAAAGTTTGTTTTTGTGTCTATAATTACTATTAATTAGCGGTAATTTACGATTCAAAATTGCTCACGTTGGCAAATCAAACAATCCTCTCCACAATGACGTCACAAGCAACAATTTTGCTAGCATTGATGATCAAATTAACAACTATTACATAAATAATTAACAACGATAACAATAAACAACAATACAGGTAAATAGATTTTTAATTAAAGAGATGGAAATGGAGCTTTACCGTCAAATTTTGACGGGATCCATCCAGTCTTTTGGTTTTTTTTTTTGTTTTTGTTTTTTTTATTTCTTCGTAATCCAATACGTCCATCCAGAGCCTGTATGGCCTGAGGCCGACGAGTTGGGTCTCTGGATGGACCTGGATTAACGACTGCTGTATGATGGTCACAGCAGCCGGGGATGGGGGGGTGAAGATCCTGAATCACTGATGAGCCGCCCATCCAGTGACTAGCCGTGCCTGATGTTCCTTAACTTCACTGGAGTTGTGTTTCAGTGAAAGCCCACCAGGCCACGGCCTCATCAGGCCGTGGAGAGTTAAATTAAATTATATATTTTTATAAAAAATAAAATAAAAGCATACGCTATACGCAAGGCCTGGATTTCGCCACAATAGCCTTCCTTCCCACTTCCCCCACTTCGTATTGAATCAGGGTCCGAACTCTTTTCAAAACGAATGCTTTATATTATTTGCCACCTTCTCAAAAATACTTTCAATATAATACCTTTCATGTTAGAGGGTCGGGCTCGGTGACTCAGTGGTTGCGTGATCGCCTCTAATGGCCGAGGACGCGGGTTCGTCCCCGGCCGAGGACGATGAAGATTTTTTCAGGGGGAAAATCCTGAGATCACGCACTTCCTTCGGAAGGGAAGTAAAGCCATTGGTCCCGTGTAGTCTTTTACCGGCTGCACGTTAAAGAACCCTTGCGAGGCAAAATTTGCGGCCCCTATAACGCTTTCCTGAAATGACCTTAGCAGTTGAAAAGAATATTAATACCAAACAAACCAAACCAATGATGTTAATAGCATTTTCGAGAATATTGTAAATGCTCGTTTTTCGTCTGGAAATATAGTGTGACAAATAATACAGTTTTGCAGAAAAGCGATGAAATGATGACTGTTTCTAGAGCCCCAGAAGTAGAAAATGATTCTTTGTGCTAGTGGAAAAACTACCTTGAAACTTTGAGGAAAAGTCTATCTTCCTGCTTCAAAAAATATGCAATTGTGATACAATGAGGATAGTTCTGTCTTCCACTGTATCAGTACGAACGTTTGTGCGAATGTTTTTCTTCCCTGCCATACAATAGGGGACCTGAATGTATGTATGTATATTTATTTGTCTCTTATACAAATCTACTGTTTTATTCCGATCTTGAAGAAATTATGCACACATGACCTTCAAAGCAAGAGGAAGAGCTCTATCCACCTGATATTTGTCAACAAAAATTGTGATACCCCCTAATGGTACCATAATGATACCCCCTTAAAATTTCATTGCTAACATATGGCATGGAATATATCAAACAAGTCGTAACGATGTGTCATGCATGAATATAATGAATAATTAATGATACTCTATATTGGTTTAATAGCATGTGCTCTATGGCCATATGGTATCACTGGAAACTTCAAAGCAAAGACATGGCATGAAAAATATCAAACAATTTCTAATGATGTGTCATGTATGAATAAAAGGATTAATTAATGACACTCAACATGGTTTTAGTAGCACGAGCTCTATTGTACTATATGGTCCATTGGTAACTACAATGCAAAGACATGGCATGTAATAATATATCAAACAAATCGTAACAACGTGTCGAGCCCGATTTGTTTGATCTGTACGGGCATATAACAAATATAACGAGAAAATAATGATACTTGATATTGGTTTAGTAGTACGTATTCTACTAAAGAGCTCGAGCAACGCCGGGTAAAACAGCTAGTCATAGATAAAACATTCAATAATGAATTTATTGTAATATCACATTTTCTGCTCTTGTAGAAGTTGATGTACAGTCCTTCCAGGTCGCAGTCTTTCAGGATGACGGAGAGGAATATAAAGCTAAAAATCAAAAACCTGTCAAGTGCAATCAATTTTTCACTTACGGTAAGTTTCAAAATACGTTTTTGAAAATATCAGACTCCTTCCTAATATTCGAAAAAAATTGTTCATTTTAATTTAGATGAATCACATTCTTCGAAACTGAAATGGCAAGCAATATGTCGAAATAAAGTAATCTTCACAAATGGAATACAGATTCAAGCATATATAAACTCTGCAATAAGACTCTGTGAAGTTCAAGTCTTTCTTGGTAAAATATTTTTAGAATTTTTTCTGATGCTAAAATCTCATTATTATAAGTGAAATTTGAGTAATTTTAATTCTTTTAACTAGATGACGCACTGAATTGTGGAAGACCCAGTATCCCCCCTTACTGTGACTTAATCCAGAATGGGTCATCTAGCAATTACAAAAATGTGAATTACAAAGCTCAAGCTGGTTACACTTTAATTGGGGAAAATTCTAGAAATTGTGAAAACGGAAAATGGACGGGACGTCCTCCTATTTGCTTAAGTATGTGGTATTTCATTCAAGCCTCTCACATTCTACTTAATCATCGCAAACAAATGGTAATAAATTTGGGTTGTAATTAATAGTAGAATAAAAAAAATTAAAGTATCTTATTTCATGATTTTGAAGTCCGCCTGTCGCTCACTACACAGCACTATATGCATATAATGCAAATAATGACCCGCTGCTACATGCACAAAATATAGTGTTATTATGCGGAAACAAAAAAAAATTATCACCTGAGAAAGAAACAATTAAGATAGCATCGAGATGTTTCTATTGACTGGCAGTGTTATAAAATAATCTGATTTAATTTGAATAGTGAAATTGAATATTCCATTATTAGTAGATTGGAAATTGTTCATGCTACCAATAGAGTATATTTATAGGGGCTTATGTTTTCTACTTTGTGTTTAAGATCGGATAAAACATAGTACGAGGGACGATTGATAAATAAGTCTCCATGGCTGTAACTTTTTATTTGTTAACCGATTTTCAAAATTCTTTTTGTATCTTATACTCACATTTGTCCTCTATGTAATGCACTATTCACTTTTTGACATAGTCCCCATCCCTTTCCACGCATTGCGCCAACGCGTGACTAGTTGGGTGAACCCGTCGGAGAGGAATTCCTGAAATGCTTGGAAAGGAATAGGGACTATGTCGAAAAGTGAATAGTGCATTACATAGAGGACAAATGTGAGTATAAGATACAAAAAGAATTTTGAAAATCGGTTAACAAATAAAAAAGTTACAGCCATGGAGACCTTATTTATCAATAGCCCCTCGTAGTTTTGAACGGAACACCCTGCATAATCTGAAATTTGCTTTCGGAAAAAAAATATTGTATTATAATTATTGGCATATTGTATCTAATTTGTCACTCTCACTTGGAAATATTCTGGTTTATTAATGCATGTAATCCAAAAATGTTTTATTGAATTGTTTAAAGTCACAGAGAAGATAATCATTAAACTTAAGAAAGCCATCTCTTCTATTTGTGGCTTCGTGGAAGTCCATATAGACATACTGTTACAGCAGTGGCTCAATTGGTGATAGCGGTGTCAGCGAAAGTCATGTCCCTGGTTTGAATCCTTTTTTCCTTCCCTCTTCAAACATATCATAATTACAAATACAAGAGGGACGGGAAAATAGAAGAGTTTCTTCAGTTTAATTATTATATTCCAGTGTATGAATAACTGGTCGCGGAATAGCAAAATGGTAGCGTTATTAATAAAACTTTTTATTAATTCACCTACGCATTTCGAATTTACACTTCTTCGGGGTGGTGCAGGGAACGACTACGACCAAGTCAGACGACAATTGTCGACAATCGACAATCGAACAGCGCAGGGAAAACGAAACGAGCGGTCCGAAAGCAATGCTTTGACTGCCATACTCATCCAGGAAGTAGCCAGGGGAAGTACACTGAACTAGGCAAGAAGCCGGATGAAACCTAGTTAAGTCATTCAGAGGATAAGATGGAGTCCTTTCCTATAAGGACGATAATGTTGATTGTTGATTGACGAGGGACACGGAGCTACGAGATCCAATATTCGGGAAAGATGGCCTTTTGGATGTCGTCGAAATTGATGTCCAGGACTTGACGAGGCCTGCGTTGCCTGAGGAAACTTCTAAACGTAAGAGGATGCTCCAGAATATCTGCAACCAGAGGATTGGGATGGTCCTTAATCTTCGGAAGCAACTTCTTCAACGACTCCTGGACATAGTTACCAATTGGAGGTATATGGAACTCTTCAGCAATAGAAATATTTGTTGCGACTCTCCTATCAAGTTGGGCGATAGTCCTCAGAGTAACGTTTTGGAATGTTTGGAGATCCTTCCATCTGGATCTGCATATTGTAGCCCAAGCAGGCATACCATAAAGAAGAATGGTTCATATAACATCTTATAAAGCAAGAGTTTGCATCCATTCCAAGGGCGCTGTTTCGCCCCAGAAGAGCAACTAAACTAAACTTAGCCTTCTTAGCTTTATTTATCGCATAGGAGACGTTGTCACTCCAATTTAGCCTGGCTACTCGGAGGTATTTGTAATTCTTAACTCATTCGAGCTCTTTACCAGAAAGAAAGAGAGGACTCGATGGTTTCCGAAGTTTCTTCGTAATGAACATTGCCTTGGATTTGTCAACATTTAGGTCAAGTCTCCACTTTGCAAACCACTTCTCGCACAATTGTAAGGCCTTTTGTAAGCGTGATATGACGTGAGCGGGATTGCGGTCAGTATTCATGATGGCCGCGTCGTCAGCAAACAGGTACAGCTTGCACTTGCTAAAAGTTGGGAAGTCATGAATGAAAAAGTTGAACAGTACAGGGCCCAGCACAGAGCCCTGGAGAACACCAGTATTGACGTCACAAGGGTTAGACATGGAGCAGCCAACCCTGACACGAAATATCCTGTTTGACAGGAAGGAACTAATCAAGCTAATCAGTTTGTCCGAAAAACCACAAGTAATCATCTTGTATATGAGGCCGTTGTGCCAAACCTGATCAAAAGCTTTACGAACATCCAAGAAGACAAGACCACCATACTTAGCACAGTTTAGAGGAGTGTTTAGATCTTCGACAAGTCTCCAGATCTGAAATTGGCAGGAGTGACATGGGCGAAAGCCGAATTGCTCATCACGAACGAGATTGTTTGCTACACAGAATTCGTCAAACCTCTTCAGAATGATGCTTTCAAAGATTTTTGATAGCACAGGTAGCAGGCTTATGGGTCTGTAGCTGACAGCAGGAGCAGGGTTTAGACCAGGTTTTTGTATGGTAACTATAACAGACTGTTTCCACTGGTCGGGGAAGTAACCAAGTTTCCAGCAGTCATTCATGGCTTTGGTAATGATCGAGACAATATTAGAAGGCAAATTCTTGAGAGCACTGTTAGTGATGGAATCGATACCTGCTGCTTTCTTGGTTTTAAGTCGCTTGATGACGTCGGAGATTTCTTGGGCACTAATGACTTCCTCAGGGGTGGGAACACGATGAATGCACTGGTAAGCGATACACCCATCGTTAACTAGTTGAGTGATTTGGAGGCTGTCCAAGTTTGTCTCACCAGGCGTGGTAAATTGACTTTTCAGGGAATCAGCGATCAATTGAGCCTTATCCACGTCACTGGTGACAACGTTGCCATTGCCTGCAAGCAGTTGTGGCAATTGGATTGGTCTGTTACTCTTTAACGCCCTCACAGTTCCCCAGAGCGAGTTGTCCTGGACAGACAACGACTTCAGTTTGTCGTTCGACCTTTGATTTCGTAGAGATTTAACCTCCTCCTGAACCTTGCGAGAAAGCCGGTTGTACTTGGTCTTAAAGAAGGGAAGTCGCTTTCGCTGCTATAATCTTCTGTAAGAATTTCTTTCGATAATAAGACGCCTGATATAAGGAGGCAGGTCGAGATGTTCAGGACGCTTACGATCGACAGTAGAGGTACTCGAAGTAGTGGCATCGTTGACAACACGGGTGATAGCATTAATATTACCATTGATATCCTCCTTATCAATAACCTCCTTGTAAGGAATGCTATTTTCTCTAAGAATATCCCTAAAGAGCTTCCAGTCCTCTTTAGAGCGGAGAACAATCTTCTTATGGATGTTTGAGCCCTCAAACATAAGCATCACTGGACGGTGGTCAGAAGATAAATCGTCGACTGTGAATATATTATAGGGCTTGAGGAAACCTTTAAGAACTGCAATATCCAGCACGTCGCTAACAGGAGAGTGGTCGCAGTAGTACGTGTCATCAAGGGGACCAGTAACGAAAGTGTCAGTATCGTTTAAGGTATATCCTTATAAGATATTGCCGTTTTGATTGGGGCATTTGGAGTTCCACGCATGGTGCTTTGGCATTCAAGTCGCCCGCAATAACAACTGGAATGGGATCAAGTTCGTACAGCAGCTCGTCAAGTTCGCACGGATCAAGCTTGTGCTTGGGTGGGTTATATAAAGATATGAGCTTTATTTCGCCTGCGTCCACATTGTTTATAATTACGGATACTGCTTCCATTCCCACAAAGTCTGGGGTGACAGATTCACGATCGCTGCCGTCCTTAACAATGATCGCTGCGCCACCAAAAGCGTTGCTGGCATTATTGCCCAGTGGCCGATCCTTGCGATAAACACGATACCCAGGCAAGGTGAAGACTTGAGTAGATTTCAGGTGCGTCTCGCACACGAAGGCGATGTCGACATTCCAGTTTGTAAGGAAATTGTAGAACTCGATGCGCTTACGAGCGATTCCTCTTGCATTCCAAATATTGCAACGGAGTTTCCCTTGATTAATGATCTTGTATGGGTGTCTGTCCATGATCATTTGTTAGATTCGTGAGAGGCAATCTGTGGCACTGCTTTTCCACTTTCCTTATATTGATTTAGCAAATTTCTCAAGAACCTGTAGATTGTCAGCTTTACCGCCGAATATATGGAGATTGCCCATCAATCAGGATAAAGTAATTTCTCGCTGATTGATGGGCTACAGAATAGGTTTGACAGATGGTAAGATTTTTTTATATAAACATTAATAATCAAATGAATATTTTTTTTATTAACAGTCAGGTCAATGATATTCTTATACGCGGAGCACTCTTATAAGCGGACTGAGATTAGGTGTTGCCAGGGTTTGTTCGAATGGGTCCTTCAATACGCTGTCTTCTACTTAATCGATTAATTATATCATTTACTGGTCCAGGATGGGGTCTTTTTCGAAGCTGGTCTGGTTGTTCAGGATCTTCTCACAGTCAGTTTTCATATGCTTCTTTATCTCCAAGGCTTCAAACATAAAAATGTACCTGTGATCTCTTTCGTATGGATTGACATGTCCAAGAAGTTAATGGTGCTCTCTGTTCTTCATCCATCGTGTAAGAAATGCTTTGGTTGGAAAGAATCGAATGTGTCCAGGATGTGGTTTTGAATTCCTTTTACTACTTTCCACTAAAATGATTGTATCGTCGTCGTAGCGCCCGTAGAATATCACACGTTTAGACGCAAGGTGGGGTGGGACATATTTCTACTCTATTGCTTGCATGAAGGCTTCTGAAATGGTGGCGCTAATGGAGATTCCATCAGAACTCCACTTGGCATGGAATAGAAATCATTATTGAAAGTGAAGTAATTCTGCTTGTATAGGTTCTAAGCGAGTTGATGATGTCGGCGCAAATGTTCTTATCAATGTTATTACTGATGAAACCTTCAATGATGTCTATCGTTTCACGGAAAGGGATATTTGTGTATATACACGTTTACTACGTCTAACAAGATAATTTGAAGCAGTCTTCTAATTGTAATACACTAATTAATTTAGACTGATTCAGAGGTTTTTCATGAGTTGCATACTGTCCGTTGCCACGTATTTGTTGTTGTGAGGGCATACATGTTTAATGGTACTGGCGACCTTCTTGGCCAAGAAGTAGAACGTGGAGCCGTTGCAATTTATCATCGGGCGTATCGGAGAGTTAGGCTTGTGCACTTTGATGAGGGCGCGTATGCGAATTAATAAAAACGCTACCATTTTGCTATTCCGAGACCAGTTATTGACCCAACATGCGTTTGAGTTGAATTTCATCAACTTATTTGATGAAAAGAAACGAAAACCTCTTGTCCACAAAGAATTTTCAGTCCACGCCGAATAAAAATTCTTTGTGGACAAGATTTTAGTTTCTTTTCATCATGTCATTATCCACAGTGAACAAATTCTTTGCAACTTATTTGATAGTTTAAGGGTAAGGAGGATTCCCGATTTGCGAGTAGGGGGCCTGCTTTGCCGATTTGAGGGTTCATGGAATTGAGCTGATTTGAGGCTCCATATGGACGTATTACAGCTTTGCTGTTCATTGCCCGCGGTAATTCAATTGGTAAGAGCCGTGCCAGCGTAAGACATGATCCTTGGTTCGAGGCCAGGCCATAGAATTTTTTTCTTCCCTCTTCTATTTGTGATTGTTTAGTGTTATACTCGTATATAATAGATAATGTTTACAAAAAAGGAAGTTTTCATGGTAAGATTTCTGTTAATTAATTTCTGTTAATTATTTATTAGTACTGGTAAACCAATACGTCCATCCAGGGACTGTATGGCCTGAGGCCGACGAGTTGGGTTCCTGGATGGACCTGGATTAACGACTGCTGTATGATGGTCACAGCAGCCGGGAGGGGTGAAGATCGTGACTAGCCGTGCCTGATGTTGCTTAACTTCACAGAAGTTGTTTCAGTGAAAGCTCACCAGGCCACGGCCTCCCCCAAGCACAAATAATTTAATTAGAAATTTAGCACAAATAATCTTAAATTTTTTTAACATTATAAATTACCATATTTAAATATTATAAAATTTAAATTAATATTATAAATTTCAAATGTTTTTCAAGTAACATGAAATCTGTACTAAGTACATAAAACAGGAAAAATAAACTTCTTTTTTTATTTTTAGGAGGGAATGTGAAATATTTCATAAAATACAAAGAAAATTTTGGTAAATATTGTCATAAGATAGTCTGTCTTTGTTAACAATTTTATCTTATATAACAGATTTTTTAATCTCATTATTTTTTAAGAATTAAATTTTTATACAACGTCTCTGTTGATTGCTTTGGTGTTGTGTTGTTGTCTCCTCGCTGGAATTGTCATTTATTTTAAAATGCATTCAAGAAAAATAGGGCAAGTATATAACTTAATCCCCTTGTTAAAACTGTGATAACTCTAATATACTGATGTACAAAATTAAATTGACAACCACAATGACGAGAAATAATCAATGAATTTTAACGAAACTTCCTAAATAATAATAAAATCTTGTAAACATTCCAAGAAGAAGCTTTAGCTGTGAAGCAGAAATACATTTATTAATGTATTAGGAGCAATTGAGCAATCGTGCGTCGACAAACCGATCGTCGCGTGCTCACGTTAAAAATGCTTAAAAGATAAACAGAAAATAACAGTGTATTCATTCTTGACGGATCGATTGTTATGATCTGCCATTATCTTGATATTCTTTATGGTCACTGTTTTAGCACATGAAATCGACTTGAAGGGGTCCACGAAAAATCGTGAAAAGATGATAAAACCTTGATTGTCATATTTCTGAAAACAGAATTTGAAAAAGTTAGTCCGTTTTCAAGTTATCGTGCAACCGCGGACGGACGGACGGATAAGCGTACAGACCAAACATGCATTCTTGTAAGTAGCTTTTTGTTAAAGCTCTAATAATGCCACTAGAGTCGTACAAAAATGATTGACACAAATGTAGTCACAGGATGGAAAATAATTTATTCACAAAAACTGCATATTACATTAATTAGACTTACTTACCATTTGCATGGGAGTTTCCGGATGACTGTGACGAACCATTCCTTGGGTGCGCTGGTGCATCATCTACGGACACTACCCTGCAATTCTTCTGTTTCGTTCTGCAGCTCATCAAATGTTATGCTTCTGTTCGTCATAATCAAACTCGACGCGATATTGAAGATTGTTCTGTGCGCATGTTTGGCTGCAGTTTCCTGTTAACTGTTGAACTTGGCCAACCAGCAGAGCACACTTCGCCTAGACAGTGCCTTGTCTCCGCACATCGACATCATACGACGCTGAATATCACCTCCTGAAACCCTTCTGTCCACAAAAAACACGCTGTCTATTGCTGACCGTGATAATCGCCTTTCATCCGTGCTATCTACGCGTGCACGACGGCGACGGAAAGAGCAACCGCCCACCTTAATCATTTAACCAGCTGGTAGCGCCATCTGTGTATTTTGCAAGACCTTTGCTGTAGATTTCTCGGTGTTTCGCTGTCGTAAGGAGTTCGTTTACGACGTGAGAGGGCTTGTGTCAATCATTTCTGCACGACCAAAATACATAACCAATCAGGGCTCTTCTGTGCGAATAGAAAGACTAAATAAAGACGAGCGTCATCTTGTGTCCAAACAAGCGACACTTAGAAAGTCGTTCAACATTGGTATTTCAGCGAGTATAGCTGGGATTTGTCGTACATTAACCTTTGGAGGCGATCCTGGGATAACTGAATGTTTCTAGGTGGGTGTCTCCAACCTCTGATGATATTACCAGGAAACTGGAACAATAACCAGAAAACAGGGAACGGGTGCCCACGAGCCACATCACATCGGGAAGTACACTGACCAGTATTTGGCTCTATTTGACACATAGACGAAGTATAAATCCTGTTTTCTGAGGATTCGGGGACCCCTATTCACATACGTAATCTAATGGGGCCCTAAGCACGTGCTTAGTCGGCTTATGTATAAGTCCATCGCTGGTCAAGTGGTATCTGACCGCTTTTCTGAGCGTCTGAGTGACCGTTGCCGAACGCTCTTTTATCTCAGAAAGAAATGGCTTTACCGGCTTTACAAATATTGAGAAGAAACGGCGGAGATACTAATTTTAGTTTACATGAAATAAAAATTAACATCAAATGAGCAACTGAGCATGATTAATATTCGATCGCGATAAGACCAGGGAAGAAATAGTACACTGGGCATCGCCATGATGTGGCTCTCGTAGCTTCTTTGATAGCTTCCCATCGCAGTGGGCGCCGCCATGTTCTTTCTGAGAAGTCAGAAAAAGAAAAGCTTACTGAGCGTCTGAGTTCAGAATCTGACAGATTGGTTGTGTGTCGAACACGTTTTCTGCTCAGGCGGAAGTAAAGTGCTCGCCGAATGCGCCTATTGAGATGAGATATATAATATTGATTATACAGAATTAGAACGGCATTGAATAAATTATTAGTTATACGTTTTAAGTCTTAGCTGTGATTGACTGAATGAATTAGTCCTAAACAACGATTAAACAAACTAACAGGTTCTTATTTCTCAGAACAATTTAGAGTTATCTTTGCTAACATAAATTTGCTAATTGGAGGTTAGTTTAGAGTATTAACATTTTACACAGGTACTTACTCAGTCACATCAATTTAATGGTGGAGAGCTGTTATTTTGTGTTATTTGTCTTCCACATGTATTGAGCACGTGATTGTGAAGACGAAGGCACATGCAGAACTTTCGGTTTGTACCGAAAGACGCTACCGACTGTCAGCCGAAATCGAAATTTTGCCGAATGCCAAAAAAAGGCCGAAAGTGCAGAAAACCGAAAGAAAAACCGAATATTCGGTCGGACCCTAGTTGCTAGTCAAGCCTGAATCGAATGATATGCAATCAGATGGGTTTTCACTCCCTAACTCCATCTCTTGCCGTAGCATAACATTTTTTCCTAAGCAGCGCTTTTTTCTAAGTCTGGATTCATCTGTAATGTCATCAGATGAAATTTTGCTTGCCAGCTCCATCTGGTGACATGACACTGTTGATTCCTTCCCCTCGAAATCGTCTTCATTTTATATGTGTCAATATGAATTTGGACATCAGCTTACAAATATATTTGTTTGAATCCCGAAACTGGAATTTAAATTTGAGTCATGATAATATACATGTATTTTCTTCTAGAGATCCAAACGACTATGAACCTGAAACGTTGAAAATGAAAGGCATGCCAGACGTGGATCAGAAAATATATGAACAGCCTGAAAGTGTCTTTTACGAAGAAATACAAAGTCTTTGTTCTCAATCTTCGAATCCTGAAGACGATGATGGTTATTTGAAGCCCATCAATAACCACTATGATTCGGTTTATGGTAAGACAAGATTCGAATTTTTAATTGCTTGGTCATAATTATCAAATGGTGAAAGGAGATATGTAACTTCAAGTGAAGGCTTGTCAGTTTATATGTAAATATAAATTTCAAGAGCAATTCCTAGTTATAAATTTAAAAATTTTTCAGCATAATATTGAAATTGGTTCGATAAGGCGTAACTCAAGGAAGAAATAAAAATTCAACTAATTATAGGCAGTATTTAGGTTATTATAGCTGCCGCCACGTAAGTTGAACGATGTTTTTGACATGCGCAGTAAGTCATCTCATCAATATGCTTTGTCTGCATTTTACCCATGATGCACTTGTTCTACTATAGTAATGGTGGAGATATTGTTGAAACGTGGAAAGCCTATTAAAAGTCATAATATAAAACAAATTGCATTCGAGTCGACTATTCTACGTCATTTTTTAATTTATTGATTTATTAATTTCATTTATTAATTTCATTTATCTATTTAAAAGAAAAAACGAAAATATAAATACGAAAACAATGTTTCGAAAACGAAAGCGGATGTTTCATGGAATAGCTAAGCAATTTACTTCCCGCCTTACTTACCTTCCTGACTCTGAGACTTCCCATTAACGTCTATTGGCTGGCGTCAGAAAAGACGTCATCCTGGCGTTCAACTTATGTGTTAAGATCAATCCCCGGAATATAAAAATAGGATTTATGTTAAGCTAATTAAGCACATGTCCTGCCAGAATTAATATAGAGAGTTTATCATAATATCAGGGTTTTTACCGTCTTTCGCCAGTCACAATGAAGATAAGTAATGCCAAAAGAGAGTCGAACAGTCGTTACTCGTGAATGATGGGCTGCTTCTGTAGTTGAATTCTGTCTTCTATAGTTGAATTCTCGAAAGTTTGGAGCAGAGAGAATCTTTTCATACAATTTAAGAAATGGTTTAGACAATTGCCTCCCGTACAATTGCTCCCAACAACTATCCCCCGGAAACTTTCCTCATGGACAGTTGCCCCCTAAATTGCGTCCAACGAATGCTTTAATTTAATAAAATGTTTTGAAAGCTTAATTTTAATTTTATATTGGCCGACCACTACCTAAGAGGGATGGCCTATGTTTTCTTTTCCACAAGTCAAATTTTTATCACTGAAATCGACTTAAAAACTCATGATTCGAGAAGAATTGTTGAATTTTGAAAAAAAAAATCCGTTTGTACAGTTGCTTAATAAAATCCGTTCAATAAAATTTGCACTTATCGCATCGTGACAAATGGAGCGTGTTTAATTTTTGCGCCGCCAGGTTTCGCCGATGCGCAGATTTTAGATTTACCCACTCTCCAAAGGTAGAGTCTGCAGAATTCCGGCTTTTAGTGACAACTCGCCGTTGAATCATGGGAATAAGTTTATTTGTAATAATTCTGTTATATTTGTACTAGCTAAACCGGTGCGACTTACATTCGCACAGAAAAAACGAAAGTCATAATGCATATTTTTGAAGTTTTGCCTATTTGTCTTAAAATTATGTATCATTCGGTCATTTTGCCGTTTGTTTAGCTCACTGAGAGTCGCTTTTCTCTGTCTCCGGGAATTACAGTTAATCTACTGCATCTCATATATTCTCTCATATAAGGAAGTTTTGAAGGGATAGCAACTTCTGCACTTCTTTGCTTAAAAATGCTGTAATTTATATATTAAAATCTAAAAAAGAACAGAATAATAAATTATATTATTTTCTCTTTAAAAGCGTAAAAATCCGTTTAGACATCATGATCATTCTACAAATGTTCAAGGCGAAAGCGTTTTCGATAAAGAAAAGGGTTATAATTTTTGCCGACAGATGTCGGATTTATTCATAGGTCCTCTACCGCCGACCCATTTATCAAAATTAACTATGATTCTTTCTTGTTTCGGTTCATAATCTGTGTTCTTGAACAAATAGAATTCTTTCTACACTATTTATTCAGGGCATGGCGGTGAAATTATTTCGTTTAACTCTAAAATATTTAGCGAAGCGGTATTTTTTCGCCATTATGAAAAGACTGAGCCACGAACGACAACAACGCACTGGCTGCCGACTTTTCTCATTTTTATTCTATTAAATGACAGCCAATCATAAAAAAATCTCTATTTCTAAGGCCACCAATCATAGCAACGGAAACGACAATCGCACTTCCTTATTGGATAGTTTAAATTTTTAAATTTCAAAAAGCCTTAAGGCCCGCATCACAGTTGTGTATAACGTGCGCCTTGAGTCTCTGAAAAGGTCTCAAAAAGGAATCACAGTTGGTCGTAAGCGCATCAACAGAGGGCGAATGGACTCGCCGGATGTGAGACGCGAACGAGGTGGATTAGCGAGTAGAGTCCTTCAACGTGGCGGCGTATGAAAATATCGAACGAGTCACGCGCGTGATGAACACTTTAGAATTCCTGTGTGATCGTAGAATTCGAGACCGATCAATTCCAATTGAAGAATACGATGATTATAGTTTTGGTATGCGATACCATTTGGCGAAAAATATGGTGATGCTCGTATGGGGGAAATATTCGCCGACATGCATTGCCCTCGAGGAGGCGGCGCTCTGCCGCCGCTACTGCAGTTTCTCGTGGCGCTGCGCTTCTTCGCAACAGGTAAAAATGCTTCATTCTAAAAAAAAATGAATGAAGCATTTTTATGAATGACGCTGATCATCTTAAATTAAAGAAACGCCACATTTCCTTCAAATGTACGGGATCAGTACATATATTTCCATGACTGTCATTGCGTGTCGATTCTCACCTCCTCCCCCAGCATATTTGCTCTTCTCTCCTTGCTTCGCTATATATTGGCTCTCGCAGTTTCTTTCGTGTATTACAGTTTTTATTACAAAAATGAAACGCAAAAAAAATTATTACATTAATAAGAAATAAACATAATCATTGTTAATAATAATAATAATAATACCAATAAATGTACGCAATGTTACCTAAATAGCGCTAGAAGGTCATACGTAAATGCAATAAAGTGAAAACTAACGCAGGCTGCAACTTTATTTACATTATTGAATTTTAAATATTTTATAAGTATTATTATTATTGTATATATATATATTTTAGAAAATAGGAAATGTAATTTGATATTTAAATAATAAATAAATAAATAAATAATTTATTATAAGTAATGTGCAAAATTACACTCCGTTTATAAAGCATTTCTCAAGGAAACGATGATTTACCTCTGATCCACACAATTCCAAATATAAATTATTTTAACTTAAGGATTTTTATATAAATCTGAACATAAATTTACTGGTTTCCCTAATGTTGGAATTATGATAGGAAAAAAAATAAACCAAGAATATTGTCCCCGATAACAATTTCACAAGCTTTTATAAAAATTTAAGAAAAAAATAGATGACTTTGTTATATCTATATCTAATTAAGTATGATCATTTAAAAATTTTGGAATTGGAATTTAAAAAGCCTATTTTATAATAAAGAAAAAATAAGAAATTTGACAGGGGTTAAACCTAAAAATAAAGTCCTATGGTTTCTTATAAAATTTGATTTACCGACAGTTTATTAATAAGAAACGTACATGCGTTCAGAGGGATAAACTGATTTAAATAAAGAATAATGAAATAGTTAGTCATCACGTAATTCAAGTACTATATTATCAAATAATTTTGGATATAACTCATACTATAACTTATAATATTGTAAAATAAGACAAACAAAATTTCTTTTTCCACAACATACAATGAAATCGTTTTCGAAATTGCATTTGCCTTTCCATATTTTCATTATATATATTGTAGAGTAAGAGATTTTGCTTGTATTAATGTATAATATTGTATCCAATACTATATCTTAATATAGTACTTCAGTTTATATATCTACAGATTTAATATACGAATTATTACTGTAATTAATTAAGGAAAAATAGTTTTTAAATCTGTTAAAATTTCGATTTCCTAAGCATAATAACTTCAAAAACAACTATTTTTTTTTTAATTTTTACATTCCTCCGTGAAGGTGACATAAAAACCACATGTCCAGCATATGTGGATCTCGGCCCTGTCACCGTTGCTATGACTACGCAAAGGTTTCCAGAGAACACGCCTACAAATTTGCGTCACTTCCGTCTCACATCTCGCTGGCGCCGTGGTTCACTTGAGCTGGTGCCTGTAGGGGAGCTGTGATGCGAAAGGACTCGGGAAAAGGACTCGCGCTCAAATTCAGCTCAACCGAGCCAGCGCGAGAGTCCTTTTTGAGACCTTTTACTGTGATGCCGCCCTAAATGTTAACACCTAAGCAAAAACCTCGAATTTGGTTATATAGTAGATAATAACTACCCTTTTAAACCGAAATAAAGAAAATAAAAGTGAAGTATAAAAAATATATGAAAATAAATCTAATAATTTTTCATTTTAAGATGAAATCTAAGATGGCATCACGTGACGATCGCTTTGGAACTTTTATGATGTCATCTCGTATCTTATTTACTGCTTATTGTGACATCTTAAAAGTTCCAAGAATGAGACCTATTACATCTTAGATAAATAGATTCAAATGAAAGACGAAAAATTATTGGAATTTATTTATTTTTCATACTTCACTTTTCTATATTTCGGTTTAAAAAATAGTTATTATAGAAACATAACAAAGAATTGTTTCAAATAAACTTATTCCCATGATTCAACAGCGAGTTGTCACTAAAAGGTGGAATTCTGCAGACTCTACCTTTGGAAAGTGGGTGAATCCAAATTCTTGCGCACTGGCGTAACCTAGCGGCGCAAAAATTAAACACGCTCCATTTGTCACGATGCGATAAGAGCAAATTTTAATGATAGCAACTGTACGTATTTGATCAATTTTGTGCAACTAATTCCTCCGAAAGGACATACAGGGTGATTCAGAAAGGTAGGTTAAGAATGAAATACCATGTACAGTTTGTAGCAGGGAACAATATATATTTTTCCTATAAACATGGGTTCGGAAATGCATCCTTACAGAGATAATGCAACTTGTACGCGGTAGGAATGGATGTGCATTACCCGGACGGCAATGGTAGGGTCCATGCAAATTAGGATTTAAACATGTAAATTGGGAGAGGAGGCCCTGTGCCATTGCACCTCTGGACTTCTTTTTATGGGGCCACATCAAGCAGTTGGTGTATGCCACACCAGTCGACAATCCCCATGACCTTGTAGCTAAAATTGTTATAGCGTGTGGAGAAGTCAGTGATTCTCCGGACATCTTCACCAGAGTTCGCGAGAATCTCGTCCGCAGACTAAACCACTGCATCGAGGTTCAGGGTCGGCATTTTGAACACTTACTGTAATGTCATTCCTACCTCGTACAAGTTGCATTATCTCTGTAAGGATGCATTTTAAACACAGGCAGCCTGTTACGCAGCGACACCACAGAGAGCAGAAAATCCAAGGGGCTCATCAACTGCATATGCCAATGACATCCGTACATAAAATAGTGAAGCACCACCTTCGTCTTACACCCTACAAAATTCAGATGATGTATGAACTGAAGCCAGACGACTGACGGAAGCGCAAGAAGTTGCTGAAGATATGCTCCAAAAAAATCGAGAATGATCCCACCTTCCTTGAGGACAACATTCCATATTTCCGGAGCAGTAAATCGACGCAACTGCCGCATTTGGGGCTCACCAAACCCCCACATTCTAAGGGAGCATATATGCGACAGCCCAAAGGTTGGTGCGATGTAATGCATGATCGAGTAATCGGACTTTTCTTTTTCGCCGAAGACACTATTACCGCTGCAACCTACCTAGATTTGCTGGAGAACTACCTGATTCCACAAGCGGAAGAACTGCAGCCCAACCTAGTCTACCAACAAAGATGGAGCACCTCCTCACTGGGGCCAGCAAGTTAGGCAGTGCCTTAATACGAACTTTCCAGGACGATGGATTGGAAGTGATGATCAAATCCTAGGCCCCCTCGCTCACCCGATGCGAACCCTGTGGATTTTTTCTTATGGGGATATGTGAAAGACAGAGTTTACAAGACCAACGTTGATGACATTGAAACTCTCAAGAACAGAATAATTGAAACAATCGCTGAAATGCTAGCCCGAACGTGGGAGGAAATCGAGTTTCGCATTGACTTCCTTCACGCCATAAATGGGGGTGGGGGCATATTGAAATTTATTAAGGCATGCTTAAGAAACTTTTTGAGTTTTTCTTTTTGAATAAAAAAAATCACGTTAAAATCTGCAATAGTTTTTGAGTAATAAACATGTATAATACGGAAAATAATTTAGAAACACCCTGTATGTTACCATTTAATTTAAAAAAAAATAATTAATATACGTTATTCGTAGTTTCGAGATTTTTCATTACTTTGTTTTTTATCTATGGACAGTTGTGTTTATTTTTTTTTAAATTTGTTATTACCTTTATTAATGATTTCTTACTACAGTCCTGGACAAAATTATAGGACTAGTCAAGAGATGCAGAATTAATTTATTTGAGTCACAATCCTGTGTATAGTATAATTTGTAATGAACAATAAAACATATTTCTAAGGAAAAAAACAAGTTAAAAAAAAATAAAATTAGCATCTTTTTTCATTTGTGAGCTACAAAACGCAATGGACAACAAAATTTTCTACTCGTATTGTTGTCATTATTTATTTACAACAATTTTAACGTAAACTAAAACTTTGTTTGCTTTCCATTTAAACGTATCACTTCAATTAAACGGTCTGTCGTCGATTCAGCCAATTTTTTCAGTCTGTCGAGTGGGATATCAGCCCATGCTTTTGTAATGGCACTTTTCAAATCTTTCATTATGTGAAGCTGTCTTCCACCGCAATAAACGCTTCGCACCACATCACCCCAGTAGTCTTCAATGGGATTGAGATCAGGACTGCACGCTGGCAGTACAAAACACGAATTTCTTGATCATGAAGCCACTGTTGAGTGGATACTGCTCGGTGTAAGGGTGCGTTATGTTGCTGAAAGACAAAGTCCGGATCGTTCAGTTCGTCCCTAAATGGCAAGAAATAATTTCCTAAAACATCTTGATAATCGTCTGCATCTGACTTCAGCTTCACAAAACACAAACTTGATTTGCCGTTGGCAGAAAAAGCAGCCCAGATCATGACGGAACCTCCGCCTTGCATTCGTCTTGAAAGAAACTGTTCTGGTTTCCTGAGATCATGCCAGTAGAATCTTATGCCATCAGGCCCATCCATATTAATTTTTTTTCACTAAAGATAGTATGATTCCAAATTTGCGAATTCCCAATGTACTGTTTCGCAAAGGCCGATCTTGTACGCATGTGGCTTGAAGTTAATTTTGCTTGGATTTATATTTCGTGTAAGTGTGTTTGGTGGATGCTTGGAATACACGACGAATTCAGAGATGACGTGATGTTAAAGGATGTTGCTCCTGTGTTGGTTGAAGCCATTCTCAGGATAGCACGTTTGTCTCTTTTTGACAGCTTCGGACGTCTTCCTGGATGAGGCTTTTTTCTATAGCCATGTAGATCAGTTAAAAAATTGTGGACTACAGTCTTGGATTTTCCAATAATTCCAGCAATTTCTCTTTCACTCTTTCCACAGTTTTTGTAAGCTGTAATTTGAGCTTGCTGTTCACTGTTTAATTTTCTACCATGTCCCATGATGATTTTGTTCAATACAGAACAGAATTTTGTTGTTTACTAAAGTAATGAAAATAACTGAATTCTTGGCAGAAAAAATTCAGAATAATCCATTATTTTGAAAGTGGTCCTATAATTTTGTCCATTGCGTTTTGTAGCTCACAAATGAAAAAAGATGATGCTAGTTTTATTTTTTTTTTTAACTTTTTTTTTCTTAGAAATATGTTTTATTGTCTATTAATGGATATTTATAAGAGAAAAGGACGAGACACAAAAACCCTGGAATGCAATAAATAGTTAATAAATACAACTGAAAAATAAAATAA
>JAHWFO010106844.1:575078-599260 GCA_023313115.1 Rhysida immarginata
ACTAGAAGAGGTACCCGGCGTTGCCCGGGATAATTACACTTGCACAAACTTTTCCTTTCATTGTTAGTCATGAGATATTGATTGTTGGTCCATGCAGAGCGTTTGTGAATTGCGTGTTGATACTATTGTTGATACCTATTGTTGTACAAACTTTGCCTTGCATTGTTGGTCATGAGATATTTCTCATTAATGTGCCTTGCCATAACCATGAATATCGATTTTTTATCGATATTTATTATTTTTCCGAAATCTGAGGTAGACAGTGACCTTCCTCATGCTTTGAAGGTCATGTATGCGAAATTTTATCAAGATCGGAATAAAACTGTAGATTTGTATAAAAAACAGACCCACAGACAGACCCACAGACGCACAGACCCACAAACATCCTTCTTTATATATATAGATTACAAATTATACTGTACACAGGATTGTCAATCAAATAAATTCATTTTGCATCTTTTGACTGGTCCTATAATTTTGTCCAGAACTGTAGAAGTTGACAGTTTTAATGTTGAACATGTTTGACTTGATTTATTTGACATTTAATTTTAACTAGATGGAACCCGTCAAAAAATGACGGTAAACAACTGTGCGGTTTCACAGAAAAAGGTTTAAAACTTTATTAGAATGTATGAAATTCTTATAGAATATTTGTTAGCAATAGTTAAAAAAAAAATAAAACCCCTCCTCCTTTTTTACCCGGGCTTGGGACTGGCGTCGGCGGAGTTACACTCAAACAGACACACAACGAATCTTTTCATTTAAACTCAGACATAAATTTACAATATTTGAAAATGATAAAATCTCAAAAATTAAAATTCAAAGTCTCTTTTAAGCTTTTACATCTGAGAATTTATACGGCTTAAAAACTGTAGAGTTTAGATATATGTTATAAAGATTGTATCTCATTAAATATTATCTTAATTTTTTATTCTAATTATACTTTATGAATTTGTATTTAAAGTATTTTTTTGAAGATGGCATTGGAGGTTCTGTTACTTTTTGGTTCTATTTGTACTTTTAAATTTTGAAATCCACGTGTTGATATATACAGGTTGTGGAAGATAGAGGCCAACTTTATCAAAAGTTTGTCCTTGAACTTTATTGATGCTTATGTAAAAGGTAAGGCGAATGGGAAATTGACATCTTTTAAATGAAAATAGATGAAACCCATCAAAACTTGATGGCTAGGTAAGTTAATGTGAATTGTGGTCCTGTGGATCCTTCCATAGCATAGAATCAAATCAAATCAAACTTTATTGAGATTTTTTACAATCCAGTACAACACTTTGTTTTTTTCCAAAACATAGTAAACAGGAGTTTCTCGATGAATCCTTATTCAAATGATAAACAAAAGAATAAAATATATCGGCAACCATAAAAATCGGAAAAAATTGAGAAAAATAAATGAAACACAGTACCTCCTGGTATGGTGTCTTCTGGTACACTCTTTCATATTTGATTACATTTTGAATGCTTATCTTCCAGTGAAGGAAGACTGTAAAATAACAATCTGTCCAAACCTAAAGGTTTCTTGATTTATTCGTGCAAACAATGTGTCTGCATGACCAGCATATCTAACATTTAGGCCACATATTTCTTCAATTTATATTGCACATACAAAAATTTAATGTAGAACCTCTTTGTATACTACATTGAACCTTTAAGTTGCTAAGTGATCGCACGCGAGACATCGCTACGCATAATTGGCCATTGCTAAAAACATGGCTAAAAACAGGCTAAGGTAAATAAATCCCAACACGGTCTAAAGTTTGCCCTTGGGCTTTGTTAATTGTCAACAAAAAGCCAAACGGATAGGACATTGTCGCCTTTTAAAAGAGAAAGGAAGTGTTGCGTCTGATGGTGATAAATCAATTCTATTAATTAAAATTATTTGTCCTGCTCTTTCTCCAGTGATGATTTCCAAATCTAAACAGTGGTGATACATTTTCCTGACAATTAATCTAGTTCCATTTAAAAGTCCTTGGTAGCATTTATTTCTTAACAGCATTACAATTGCAACAGTTTTTAATGGGAGAGTGTGTAGAGGCAAACCACTGAATTCTAAATTATTTAGGAATTCTATTGGAAATTGAAGAATTTGGTTTTCATCTTCTGTTATGAGATTATTTACGCTAACATATGTTCTCGGAAAACCAGGTATAAGGTCTAAAACTTTAGAATTTATTTCATTACAATGTTCATTATTGGGAGCAAGAATAGCAAACTTAGGAAAATTAATAACATGAACTTGTGAAGTGAAATGTTTGCCAAATATTTCAGATACAATATCTTCTTTCGCAATAATTTCTAATGGCAAATCAATAACAGAAGAACCATCTGATGGTTCGTCATTGACTGGACTGACGGATACTCCCCATAACCAATTAAAAGTAGAAAATTTAAAAATTCTAATTCATCTGAGGTAGCTCGCATATTTTGAAATAACCGAAAAACGTTAAAACATGGCCAAAGAGGTGAAAACTTGATGCAGTTTTGAGTTATTGTTTATCGTAAAGCATGTGGAACTAATGGCAATACCTGTCTAAAGTCTCCCCCAAGGACAATTATTTTCCCATCAAAAATAATATCATTGCCCATTATATCTTGCAGAAGTCTATTGACGGTCATTAATGCATGAACATTTGCCATAGGTGCTTCATCCCAAACTATTATTCTTGCTGACTTGATATAAGATGCACCTCTACTATTAATTTTTAATGATGATACAGAAGTTTCATGCAGAATCAAGGGTAACTTAAACATACAATGTACACTATTGTTTATAAAAATCGTAACACCCTGATGGAATAGCCCAATCTGCATTAAATTTGGAGCATTTGCATATCATGGGTCAGAAAAGAAACCATTAGATTTTCAGGTCAATACAATGCGTTTTATTGTCACATTAGTATCGTGTGAAACCACCGTGGGATGCAATTACAGCCTCTAAACGTCGTGGCATTGAGTCAAACAAGCTCTGAATAAGGGCCTGGGGAATGTCCTGCCATGCTCTGTCTACACGGGTATACAGTTCATCCACAGTTGCTGCTGCAGGAGTCTGACGAGCCAATCGATGAGCAACCCTGTCCCACACATGTTCGATTGGGGACATGTCTGGTGAACGAGCAGGCCAGGGGAACAAGGGCGTCTGATGTGCTTGGAAAAAGGCGAGGACATTTCTGGCCACATGCGGTCGGGCATTGTCCTGTTGGAATACAGCGCCTGGAAGGTTCTGCAGGAAAGGGATGACCTCGGGTTGCACAACTTCCCTGATGTACCGGTCACTGTTCAGATTGCCATGGATTCTGATCAGACGGGAACGGCCATGGTAACTGATTGCACCCCACACCATCACCCCTGGCGTTTGTCCTGAATGACGCTGCAGGATGCATTCTGGAAGGTCGCGCTCACCACGATGTCTTCTGACTTGTATCATGCCGTCATGGTGCTGCAAACACACCTTGACTCATCCGAAAACACAACTTGTTGCCATTCAGCTTGCCACTGTTGGTGTTGATGGGCCCATTGCAACCTGAGGCGCCGGTGGTTTTGAGTCAAAGGAATCCACAACAATGGTACTCGTGCCATCAATCCTCTGGAAATCAAACAGTGCTAGCAGACATTGTCCTGCCTACTGTAGCACCCCACTGTTGTGCTAACACTGTGGAAGTGGCTGTACGATCTGCTACACACATGCGATAGAGGTGTCTGTCATCTCGCGGTGTCGTCGTGCTGGGTCTTCCTGAGCCTGGTCTTCGGTGTGCCCTGTTCTCTTCGCTCCACTGCCTCCATGCACGCATAATTGTCGTTGCATTACGTCCTACACGAGCAGCAATGTCACGATACGACCATCCCGCTTCACGCAGACCAATTATGCGTCCTCTTTCAAAGTCTGTCAGCTGTTGATATGGTACCCTTCGTCGTCGTCGAGGCATAGTGTTCTTTCAAGCAATTACTCTGAAAATCTAATCATTTATACTCTGACCCATTGTATGCAAATATTGCAAATTGCATATGGATTAGACCATTCCATCAGGGTGTTGCGATTTTTATAAACAGTAGTGTACTTGTGCGACCATTTGGTAAAAGCATAGCAGCAATGCCAGTCCATGCCACAGAGATAAATTCTAGATCTAAATCAAAACTTTTTATAAGGCACTGATATACAAATGTCTTTCCAGTATCACTGGGATCATCTATGAAATATGCATTGCTTTTATCTGTGTTATTCTGTTGAATTACTTGAATGCTTTCAGTAATGATCAAAAGTTGCTCATGATTAGTTTGTTGAACCATCAAGTTATAATCAAGATTTGGATTTTTAGAAAACTGATCTTGTCGTCAGTTTCTAAGAACTCATTAATAAGTGGCAGGTTAAATGATGAAAGAGAAAAATCATGCAATTTAAGTGTTTCATTAATATCTCTGAGACTAAAATGATAAGCTTTATTGCGGGTGTGAAGCTGCAAATAATCTTCACTAAGAGAATCTTTAAAAGTATCCCGTAATTGAGCAGTGTTTGATGGTTGTTGAAAAATGGCAATAAAAAAACTGTCTTAATTGAAATGGCATCTGAAAAGCTGTTGCTTCATGCAAACAACGAAACCATTTCGTATCATCTTGAACTATTCCATGTTGCAATGCTGCTTCCTTGAAAGTAAAAACAGTAACATTATGGGCTGTCCTTAAATCTTCAAAAGACGTAGCCCCTACTATATGAAGCAACAGTAACCGAAGATGAGACCATTCAGATTCAGGATAAGAAATATTATCATTTCTGCCAATAATTTTACAAAATTTAATGCATTTTTTCCAAATACACTTTGTTTTATCCTAAACATAGTAAACAGCACATCGATACTGAATTTTAAATGGCTTGAACGGCGCTTCTGACTTTTTTCTTTTGCCATAATATTTTTTATTTTTTTCTTGCCGTTTCTGTTTGCTGTTTTTTTATAGCAAAACACGGTAGTGGCCATCATAACCATTTCCGTCGTACTATAAATTTATGATTATTTTCCCTCTAGAATTTACACCCAACTCTGTAACACTACTATCATGCGAGTGAAATACAGCGACGAAAATATTAAAAATTCTGTTTGCCGCATATAATTCAAAGTGGCCACCATAATTCCATTTCTTGACATAATATTAAAGTAATCATTCTCATTAGAGATAGGAATACCATAAGATGCATTACCGGTAATGAAAGAATTATAGGAAGTCCAGTTCTCAACGATATGTTTCAAAATTTTATCGCGAATAAGCGAGTGATGATCTTCGGTGCCATAAATACATACCAATAGGGGTTGAAATAAACAGTTCCCATCCCCTTCAATTTTTCGCACATCGTAAGAGCTTGAAGATCTCATAATGCCATATGAGAAAAAGAAATGAGTTAACTAAATATATAAAATCAAAATAGCTTCAGAACAATGACTGAATATTTTCTTATCACAACAATCCCTGGCCTCGGACGGATAGTCGTAGCTTTTTTTGTTGTTTCAGATCCGCATGAGCAGAAGTGCCGATTTTGGTCTTACAAAAAAGCCTTTGCGTTTTAATATATAAGATTTTATTATTTACTAGAAATTCCACCCGTCGCATGACGGGTGTCAACCCTACAGGTTGAAGGGTAAAGAAATGAAAGTGGAGCATCAGAGGTGTTCAAAACTTATATTCTGCAACAATATAGGCTACTGTTCATCTGCATATAAAATGAAGAGTATTCGCGCATGGAAGGTTCCGTACTACCATATATTTACCAAAATATGCCAGGTTTTGGAGTGTATGGCACTGTATTCTCGATTTCGGCTTTTATAGACATGCAATTTATAATAGTTTAAATATCGAAATTTATAAAATAAGCGCTTTCAACAAAAAAAGTTTTCAACTATTTAATTAACAGTTCACCTGAAAAAAGATTTTATGTTTGGCGTTGCGCAACTCCAACTCACACTTGGTCAGTTTTTCATTATTTGTTGTAATACTTTAGAGTTTGAACTACAATTACGCTTATATGTATTACGATAGAACAAAAAAAATTACATTACATATGTATTACGAGTTTGAATTACAATTACATTTTTTTTATTATTTGTTAGACAATCCGCCATCCGCCAAAATAACACATACTCTGTGAAAATATCAACTGGCTACCTATTCTTGTTCAAAAGATACTGACTTTAAGAGCATTATATTACCACACAACAATCCCTGGCTTTGGACAGAGCTAGAGCAACTATATATATACTAGCAGACTCGACCGCCATTACGAAGCCCACTTGTAATAGTAATGCATACTATAAGAGCGAGGATTTTTATCTTACTGATTAAACTCTCTGCGAAAATGGCTCCAATGGGATCCAATGGGAAAATAAATTCGGCCAAAGAGGAAAAAAAACAACAAACTTGCGGTAAATCAGTTCTCTGATTTCCAAGTTAACCGCCATGGAGAGCAGCGACGCATAATGCGTTTAAGGACTGGCAGAGGGCTCATTTTCTAATAGAGCAAATAGAAAAAGAATAACACGCAATTAATAAGTGCCAGTATCTTAACTAATCTACGCATTGGCATAATTTTACAATGAAAGAGCTATGAGCGGCGTCGAGAGAGGGAAATAGTCTCACTGACATTTTACGAGAGGGAGAGAGATAAACGAGAGAGAGCTCACCTTAAAATATTGGGAAGAGTGCTCCCAAATCCTCCTCGGCCAGTGCTTGAGCTCCCCAGGGCATAACCACGTTGTAACGCCGGCTGGAGAAACGTTTAGTCATCACAGGCACGTTGGATAGGGCTTGATACAGTTCTCTGGGCACCTGTGCTGCATAAACCAGGGCGAAGAATGCTCTCATAGCTAATGGGTACCTTATAGGCAAATTTGACCCATCTAGCCGGCTGGGAAAAGTTTTATGCTGCTGCTCTTGGCCGGGCTCCGTACTCGTGGCCGCGATGTCACGTAGTCGATCTAGAAGCCGCTGTCGATCTTATTGACGAAACCTTCGGCGTGCTGTTGGCGTGGTCGAACGAGGTGTCTTCATTAATTTGTAGCTGCAATACCTCGTGGCACTCCACATCTACAAAAGATACTGTAGAATTAGCGCTGCAGCCTGCGCGCTCGTCCGCCTGAGAGAAACACGTCCTCGCGGAACCTTTCACTGGTCTTCCCGTGAAATCTCCCATCCGGACTCTAGTCTTACGGTTAGGAGAACGCTCGTTATCTCCTATTACTGAGCACACCTCCTCTCCGCCCCAAACCTCACTCTCCTCTCCGCCCAAAACCTCACTCTTGGATTTCCCTATGCGGCCGCTCTGCCTCAATAGCTGGCGCTGCTCTAAGCTTGCTGCTATTGAATTTAGGTTTCGCGACTCTTGAAGCGCTTACGCTATTATTCGTCACGAAATTTCGTGACATCCTCCCCCTCGCCTGTCGCGGATTTACCCTATGAAGCTTTTTCAAACTGGAATATCTAGGGAAATACCGCGAATCTCCCGTGGAGGGTTCTGTGTAAACCGCATCAACGCCCTCTTTACCTCTATGCTGCGGCCGCCTCTGGCCCTGAAAAAACAACGAAATTAGTCCCTTACACCAATGGAGGTGTTGTTCCGGCTCCCTAGTAGGTTTTGGATAGCCTAGCCATTTAACCAAGAAAAATCTTTTAGGTTGTTTTCCCTTAACGTCTAGTAGTCTCTCTACCTTATACACGTTAGCGAACTGCGGATCCGCTATGGGGCCTGGTGAAGCTTTCGGATCTTTCCCTTTTTTATCTGTAAACTTTTTTAAGAAGGACCCTGCAATACTCGCGTACCCACCATTTATTCGGGATCCTCACTCGTGCAGATACTTTGTTGACTACTTTCAAGATAGTGAAAGGGCCAATGTATTTGGCATATAGCTTTTTGCCTACTGTATGCCTTAACGGGCGTAATCGCGCTGCCCATATCATAACCTTGTCTCCCTTCTTCATTTTCCAAAAGGTATGCTTTTTATTAAAGTGTTTTTTGTATTTAGCATTAGCTTTCTTGATATTGGACTTGGCCTGTCTCAAGAGTTTGGACAGGTGGGAAATATACGAATCCGCTCCTGCCTGGGTATTAGCATATTTGTTGACTGATGGAGGAATGACCACTTCCCTTCCCAAATCCGCCATATATGGGGACATTTTAGTTGCTTCCGATATGGAGGCATTAATGGCTATCTCAACAATAGTCAAGTATTCGTCCCAGTCGGTCTTGTCCAAATTTAAATAGTTTCTCAGGATTTGGATGACCGTCTGGTTTGTTCTCTCAGACTGTCCATCCGTTTGTGGGTGGTAGGCACTGGAGAATCTGAGAGAAGTACCTAGCATTTTGAAGATGTGCCGCCAAACTTCTGAATTGAACCTTACGTCTCTATCCGAGACAATAACCTGTGGGAAACCGTGGAGCTTTATTATGTTATCCACAAGTAGACGCGCCGTACCCTCCGCCGTAATGGAGGAGTGACAGGGTATGAGCCTTACTCGTTTCGACAGCTTGTCCGTTACCGTGAGTAACGCGTCATACCCTGCTGTAGATTTAAGCAACGGAAGCACAAAATCAATTGTGATCGTGTGCCACCTCTGCGGTGGTACCTCTAATGGTTGTAGGCTGCCAAAAGGCTTCCTTCGTTCGATTTTATTCGCTTGACAAACAGCACATTTTTTGATAAAATCAGCAATGTCGCCTGCCATCCCTGGCCAAAAAAAAGTATTGGCGATTTTTCTTCGTGTCTTATACACCCCTAAATGGCCAGCTACTGACTCGCTATGGTGTATTTCAATTACCCTATTGGTGATTTTTTTAATTTTGGGTAGAACCACCTTTATTGAGTTGTCTGCCCTTTTATAAATCAAATCATCCTCAATGAAAAAAGGCTCCTGAGGGTTACGGCTTTTCCCCACCGTAAAATTGCATTGTTTATAACCCTCTTTTATTTCTTTTAAAATTCGGTCGTCCATTTTCCACGAGGAAGTAACACTCTCGATTGACTCGCATTATCGTTAGCGACTCGCTCGCTAACTTGCTTCGGGAGCTCAAAATCTGTGGTCTTAAATTCTCCCTTCATCTGATAATCCTCCTGAGGAGATAAAAATATTTCACTATACTTCATGGCCTCTGTTAACTGCGCAGGAGCTTTATCTCGCAGTTTATTGCTAATTGCACGCGGAAAGGCTTTAACATATAATCTTATTTTTTCCGACTCCTCGCATGAGGGTAATTGGACCGCTAAGCGCGCGAAACATCGATTAAATCTTGCAATATCTTGTCTGATATAGGCTGTATTTGATATACAAGGTGATTATAATTAAAGTCCCTTTGTAAAAATGCTATAAAAAAACAACCATGAGTCCGAATGACTTCAAATTTGGACTGAGCATTCTTGAAGAAGGGGCATTTGATATGGGATAAGAAAAAAATAGTTCCAAAATTTATCACTAGATGGCGCTGTAAGCGGCATAACGGAAGCGGATTCAGCTAGAAGTGACATTTTGAATTGAAATACGACGGCTTTGGCATGAGTTGTTTATGGCATGATGTTTTTACATTAAAGTTGGTCAAGGAATGCAATTGACACTAAAACAAGTTAAACATGATTTTTTTTTTATTATACAGTACAGTATTAGCGCCATCTAGTGATAAATTTTGGAACTATTTTTTTTCTTATCCATATCAAATGCCCCTTCTTCAAGAATGCTCAGTCCAAATTTGAAGTCATTCGGACTCATGGTTGTTTTTTTATAGCATTTTTACAAAGGGACTTTAATTATAATCACCTTGTATATTGAATATGGCTTTTTCTGTCTTATTCATGTTTATTTTCTTTCTTCAATCTTCAACCAAAAATAACTACTCTAAATAGCCGCTAGAGGGAATAATAAGGGAGCAAAAAAAAGAAAAAAAATTATTTTTTTTTTCTTTTTGATCAATAACCCCTCAGTGACCCCTATAACTTAAAACAATAATCTCCAAAGAATTACTATATCTGGCCCTACGCGCAACACTACGCATAACTGCAGCTGAATAAATGCCTTAGCCTATACACTAACAATTAGGAATCTGCAACACCCTAATAAATAAAGCAAGCCAACGCACCCAGAGCAATACAGCATCCGCTGAAAACTGATAAGCTGTTTCAAACCAAAAATAATTATGACTCTTGCGTAAAATTGGTAAACTTAGCACCCAGCGATGAGTTAGGGCAATATAAAACCCCTCTATGACTAAGCCCGCCTTAAAACGGGCCACCCTGCACTGCAAAGAATTAAAAGAGCGAACTGATGCGTGAAAATGAGCCTACTGTGAACCAGACATCTTCTATGCCACAAAGAAATACCACTACACCTAACAGCGTATAACACTGCGTCCGATGTGAACTCGAACGTTCTGCACCACAAAGAAAACGGCAGGGTAAACTGGAAATGTCTAACTGTGCCCGCCGTAAACCGGAACGTTCTGCACCACAAAGAAAAGCGACAGTAGCAGAGTAAATGGAAACGCGTAACTGAGCCCGCCGTAAACCGAAACGCTCTGCACCACAAAGAATTACTGTAACTGTATCACGGATAAATTATTTAGGGATTTGAAGCAAAGTAGTGGAAGCGCAGGTAACCTTAAATAATGGGACACAGTCATAGATATTCAGGGGAAAAGTAATTTTATTCATAAGCTAAATAAAATTTAGGATTGGATGCCCTCTGTCACGAGGGTGCCTTAAAATGTTTTTCGAATACAAAAACAGAAAAAAAAAATTTACTGCCTGTGCATTAAAATGTAGGGAAATTAAGTAAATCCCGTTAACTTGGTTTAAAGGAAATGGTTAAGCTTGATGTCTCAAATAATAAATCCACAGATTAACAAAAGTAGTAGGGCCTAAGCCGACTAACAATGTTCTGTTCCGAGAAGCACTTTACACAGCAATAACGCTTCCCGGTTGAGGGGATCCAATGGGAAAATAAATTCGGCCGAAGAGGCAAAAAAAACCAAACTTGCGGTAAATCAGTTCTCTGATTTCCAAGTTAACCGCCATGGAGAGCGGCGACGCATAATGCGTTTAAGGACTGGCAGAGGGCTCATTTTCTAATAGAGCAAATAGAAAAAGAATAACACGCAATTAATAAGCGCCAGTATCTTAACTAATCTACGCATTGGCATAATTTTACAATGAAAGAGCTATGAGCGGCGTCGGGAGAGGGAAATAGTCTCACTGACATTTTACGAGAGGGAGAGAGATAAACGAGAGAGAGCTCACCTTAAAATATTGGGAAGAGTGCTCCCAAATCCTCCTCGGCCAGTGCTTGAGTTCCCCAGGGCATAACCACATTGTAATGCCGGCTGGAGAAACGTTTAGTCGTCACAAGCACGTTGGATAGGGCTTGATACAGTTCTCTGGGCACCTGTGCTGCATAAACCATGGCGAAGAATGCTCTCGTAGCTAATGGGTACCTTATAGGCAAATTTGACCCATCTAGCCGGCTGGGAAAAGTTTTATGCTGCTGCTCTTGGCCGGGCTCCGTACTCGTGGCCGCGATGTCACGTAGTCGATCTAGAAGCCGCTGTCGATCTTATTGACGAACCTTTCGGCGTGCTGTTGGCGTGGTCGAACGAGGCGTCTTCATTAATTTGTAGCTGCAAAACCTCGTGGCACTCCACATCTACGAAAGATACTGTAGAATTAGCGCTGCAGCCTGCACGCTCGTCCGCCTTAGAGAAACACGTCCTCGCAGAGCCTTTCACTGGTCTTCCCGTGAAATCTCGCGTCCGGACTCTAGTCTTACGGTTAGGAGAACGCTCGTTATCTCCTATTACTGAGCACACCTCTTCTCCGCCCCAAAGCTCACTCTCCTCTCCTTTTACTCTCATCACTCCCGCCGCTTTTGAATTTACAACCCCCGCGCCATGAGACTTTTTTCTACGGCGCTTCCGTTTACGCCTTTTAGCAGGGGCTTGGATTTCCTATGCGGCCGCTCTGCCTCAATAGCTGGCGCTGCTCTAAGCTTGCTGCTATTGAATTTAGGTTTCGCGACTCCCGAAGCGCTTACGCTATTATTCGTCACGAAATTTCGTGATACTTAGGAGGGCTGTTTGTAAGATGGATTATGTGTAAGAATTGTAATAATAATGTTTTCTTCATTAATACATGTGGGATTATTATAAGATGTGAAACGGAGAGATGACCGGAAACGGCTTCTCTATTTAAATGAGAGCAAAGGAGGAAAGCTCATGAGACTGCCATGTTGAGACTGTGTGCGCTCCGCTCTCAGTCGGAGGCATTCCGACAAGGGTTGAAACTTTGGAAGGGGGGGGCTAGGCTTGAATCGGGAGGCTGCTACGAAACCTCCGCAGCATGCTAAACCCATCAGATGGCTTCTCCTTTCAAAGGGCTCACTGGAGTCTCATCACAAAGATGTAAATAGGGAGACCATTAAGGGGTCTATATGAGAGTAGGTGGATTATTGAGGGGGGGTGTCAGGTGTCGCTGTTGACCAGCCCAACCTAGGCCAGGTAGAGCACGGCACGCTGAGCATCCCACTCAGTCCACTACACAATGGGACAATAGATTTGGTTTGGTTTTTTGGTATTAACGTCCTTTTCAACTGCCATGGTCATTTCAGGACGGCGTTATAGGGGCCCCAAATCTTGCCTCGCAAGGGTTCTTTAACGTGCGGCCGACAAACGACTACAAAAAAAAGGGACACGAGACCAACTGCTTTACTTCCCTTCAGAAGGAAGTGCGTGGTCTCAGGATTTTTCCCCTGAAAAAGTCCTCGGGCATCAGAGGCGACCACGCAAACACTAAGCCACCGAGGCCGATCAATGGGACAATAGACATTACAAGCCTTATGTGGATTGCGAGGAGTGAGGCTGTTTTCCGAATGGTTTCATGAGTGAAAGAGAAACACCATCTGTAGATAGTAGAATCATCATTGGAGAAACGACATCAGTATTCATCAGAGTGTGGGGAATCAAAAGAGATACCTGTTGTGAGCAATCAGTGTAGATGATGCGTGTCATCAAGATAAGAAGACAGCTTCATACTTGGAATTTTACAGGAGTGAGGACAGTTTGAGCCAGCAAGTGGACTCACTCATTGATTGATCCGGATCCTTCTAATGTGTATTTTTTTGTGCTTCAAAGTGATAAGTAATAAGTGATCAGTGAAATCTACTGGCCTGTTATATTAAGTGTGATGAGTGCTTAAAGGTGGAATATAAGTGATTGCAGATCTGTGGATAATCTAATACTACGCAACTGTAAGTAAAGTGAAACATTTGATTGCTAAAATTCATAAATGGTCAGGGCCCGTATGTTGACTAATAAGTAATATGAATGAGCTATTTTAAATTTGAGCCTTAGAATATCTAATTATTCTCAGTGTGGTTGAAGGAACTAGAACTATATGTTTTTTTTTATTTAAATACTTTCCATTATTATCGTAGATTTAGGTAGCTAGGGAATTTCTAGAATTAATTTTCTTCTTTTGCATTAAGATCTATCCTTTCTTTCATAGATTTAGAATTAAGATTTATTTTTGCATCTCATTGGTATCTATTTAACTTTGAATAAAACTTTATTATTTGATTCTCAAATTTGCTTAACTTATTGGAATATACAGTATAAGACACAACCTGCCACCTTTTCAAAGAACCCGACCTTTGTCACTGATTGATATTTTAAGTAAGAAAATACTGAGCTAGTGTTTAATCAATTTCTATTAACATTGATTTTCTTGACTGAAGATAAGTAGAGCATGTACATAAGAGAGCAAGATGGGAGGGAGCTTCAATCATATTGAGGGCAAAGGTCACACATGAAAATTTGTTTTATCCGTTTTTATATAAAATGGTTTTTATATGAACGCAAAGAGATGACAAATTCGCCATTGAATAAATGTAATAAAAGTAATGAATAAATGCCAGAAAAGAAGTCATATAGATTATACAGATTATAAGCATACCCTCACTTGTTGTTCCCGTCATTGCCACGCGCGATGGCACTATCGAGAATGTGGTGACTCTCCAGCAACTTCTCTTCATGGCCTCCACATTCTTCTGATCTCATCTCATTTCCTGGCCTTTGGGCTACGCGAGACTGTTTCAGCCATTCAGTCAATCACACAAGAAAGCGGAGTAGGTTTACCGAATTTATGTATATCGTATCTCCAGGGAATGCATATTGAGCACTTGTAATGCAAGTTTCATCAACTTGGACAAGTCTTCCTCCATCCAGTATAACATTTATCCTCAAAGTTCAGTCAGCGATATTCTTTTGTTCGATATTCTTTTTATGCAATCCTGTATATTTTACAAAGTTCAAAAGAGAGAAAATAATCCGTTTAAAAGTTTAATAAAATTCTTAGAAAGCAAATTAAATACTACAATGCTCACAATAATTAGGGGATATTTCAAAATTAATATGAAGCCATAAAAAGCTTTTGACTTTTGTTTATTAAACAAGGACATCAGAACAGCAAACTCAATTATCGTGATTGAGTAGCAACTGGCATATTGAGTGGGGGTGAACAAAACATGTCAAACTGAACGATAGCGTTACATATCGACTAGTATATGGTCGCTCTGGACTACCAGAACACACTGATAGCGATGAGGCACTGACATGATCAGATTGTTCTTGTAGGATCCTCTGCCGTACTTGCTACAGGGGAACTTTCAGCTAGGAAGTATTGTGGGAGGCAATGGACGGTTTACCAGAGATTTCCTAGCGCATCCCAAGCATGTTCAATGAGATTCAGGTTTGGAGAACGTGAAGACCATTCCATGTGTTCTACTCCTGCCTCCTGAAACATGTTGTTAACGAGATGCGCACGGTGAGGCCTTGCATTATCCTCCATGAAAAGAACGTTGTTTCCAACTGCTTCAGTAAAGGGTAACACTATAGGGTGCAGAATTTCATGTCGATATCTGATAGCAGTCAGCGATCCTGGAGGAGTCGGTTCGACCACCAATTCTGATGCCAGCCCATACCATGATTCCACCACTACCAAAAGTGTCCCTTTCTCGCATGAAACCTGGATTCACCCATGTACCTTCTTCACGCCAGATCAGGAGATGATGGTTTAAGGCTGAGAACTGAAACTCGACTCATCGGAGAAGAGGACAGGTGACCACTCATCGGAGAAGAGGACAGGTGACCACTCATCGCGGGTCCAATCCTTTTCACCACCCTCTACGGGTTCCACGGTGTTCAGCAGATAACGGAATGTATACCATTGGTCGCCGGACAAACAGTACAACACGATCGAGCCGATATGTATTATCTGGATCCATATCCGTCGTCCAATGGCAGTAAGAAACTGTCTCCGCAGCTCCGTCGCATTGTTGCGCCGGTTCCTTCTAGCCAATAATGTCAAGTAACGATCATCTCTTGCTGTCGAGGCAGATGGGCGACCCTGCCCTCGTCTTCTTCGTACTGTACCAATCTCTTAATTCTTAAAAGCGATTCCACAGTCTGGTAATCACGCTTAGGGATGTTACGAGTACTGCTGTCATGCTGTCATTGTTGTCTGTGTTTGACTAGGTTCAAGACGTCCTACGGCTCTCCACGCTTCGGATTCGGACAAATCGTGTTGCAAGGGTATTGCAAGAGCAAGGAATTTAGTACTTTCAGCCTTTTGATAGTCCATGTGACCAATGAAAAAGTTTTGTTTTGCATATCATTTGCATAATCGGACGATTTTCTTTGACTCGTCATTTTTTTTTATCTTCTTGTTTAATAAATGAAAAACAAACTTAAATGCGTTTTTTTTATTTCAAACTGCGATTTTCAAATATTTCCTAATTTTTGTGAGCAATGTATTTAAACTCCTTTGTGTTTATATGTTTGTATGTTTTCTTGACCTTAAGGGCTGTCCATGTATCCAGTGTCATTCAATTCACAATGATCATGTGATTGTTTAGGAATTTTGAAAGAATTTTAAATTTTGTAAAAAATCATTTTCAATATTCAATTTACGTGGAATTCTTTGGCGCTTTGCCTGCGTGTACTAATTTTGGATGCCATTGTTGTGAGTCCGATTCTTAAAACGAAAAAATACTGATTTTAAAAATCCAAGATGGAGGCAATGAAGGTTGGCTGCTCAGACTGTTATGGTCAGGTGACTTTTGAGTGCACATGTCAGTCTTTCTCGTCGGCTGCGTACCTCAGCCAAAGCTCAGCAATCTAAGCTTATCGATGAGGTGCTTAGGTTGGCTGAGAAAGGCTGAAAGAAAATGGTGGTGACTATGGATGAAGTCAGTTGTAAGGAAAAGGCTAAGAGTAAAGCCAATAAGAATTAAATTACGTTACTTAAATTAATTGTGGAAATTGTTAATTTAATGAATAAATTAATTTTTAAAAAAGTTATGATTTCCTTGTTGATTACACAGGTCTACAAAAAAAATTTTTTTTGTTTGGTGCCTGGAATATTAGAACTGATTTCGATTATATTTGATGTGTTGATTCCAAATACAAAAACAGTTTCTCTCTATCAGCTATAGTTTTTGAGATACAGCGCCTCTAACTTAATGCGCTTTTACTATTTGTTATGGTACAGAGGTGCGATGTTGATATAATAGGTCTGGGAAAAAGTTCGTGTCGTGTTTTCCCGATAGATGGCCACGAATTTTACTAAAAAAAAAATGCCATGATTATCAGCGCCATAATTATCTAAAAAGAGCGTAACTTGGATACTTTGGCGTTAAGCTTAGTGACCAAGACAAAACGTGGGCACCACAGGTTGTGTGTAAAATTTGTGCGGAACACTTACGGCAATGGACTAATGGACAAAGGAGAAGTCTGAAATTTGGTGTGCCGATGGTTTGGAGGGAACCCAGAAACCACATTGATGACTGCTATTTCTGTATTGTGCGACGTTGCGACGTTGATATCTCGAAAACTATACCTGATAGAACAAATATGAAGTTATTTTTGAATTCTACACCCTAAAATTACCTAAGAACACTTGAAAATCGCCGGCATCAAAATGTGTGTTGACCTGTGTTATGTTAATTTACTGATGCCATTTTATTCAGGAAAAAGCTAAAAACTCTTTCCTTTTTGACAATGAAACATCTAAAAGCGCATACGCGAGGCTAAGAATCAACTCAGAAATTAGGTTAAAGAGGCTGAACTCCTGAGGTAAAAATTAATATGCGAATTGATTTTGCCGAAGCCAAGGGAAAATTGCGAAACAAAAAAACTGAACATGCTTAAGCATTGTTGATTGGACTTGAGTATCAATAAAAGCTCTGTCCCAAAAATATAGAACAGCATTATTTGAAAAACGGCAACATAAAGTCAATGAGACAATCTTTAGAATTACAGTAATGTCGATCAAACACACAATAAATAATAAACTAACTATAAATGGTCAGTTCCATTGTCCCATAAATATAGAGACTTTACAAATAAAAAAAAACCAAAATATAAATAAAACGGCCTTTGTTTCTGATCAGTGTGAACACAAGCTTTTTCATTGATTTAAACAAATTTTGCAAACCTTCTCGATTAGGATGGTACCGGCATTCTGCTATTGCAACTTGTAGTTCACTGGCAGATGAATATTGTCGACCACCTCGGTACAACTCACCATAAGTTTTTATGGGGTTCAGATCGGGGCTTCTTGCTGGCCATTGCATTACGTGGATGGAATGGCCATCTAGTCATTTTTTTGTCGATATGGATGTGTGATTTGGCGCGTTGTCATGATGAAACACTACATTTCCGCCCGAAACAATGTCCAAAAATGGCAACAGATTATCCTCGAGAGCGTTTACAGAAGTTTGTTTTACTTTGAGAATGCTCTTCTTGTTGTGCCATTAAACGCAAAATCTCCCCAAACCAACACAGAATCGTCACCAGCCTGCCTGCTGAAGACAGTCCTAGGTTCATGTCGAGGGTCATGCCTGTACTGACGATTGCCATCTGGACTATCTAGATTCCATTTTTTTCTTCGCTGAAGATACTGTAGTTCCAAGACATGTGTTTTTTTAGCCTATTCCAATCTTGCTGGAAAACATGGTTGATTGAAGTGGCATATATGGCTTCTTGACGATTTTTCCATAAACGACATTAAATTATTTTGTAGGTGACGATGAGCGGTTGATTTTGAAGGACCATTTTTTTTTATTTCAAAGGCTGCTCCTTGTATTTTTCGGTGACTGCGATGGTGCTTCGTTGCAAGTGTCAGAATTCTCCGATCATCCCGATTCGTGGGGCTCTTATGTCTTCCAGATCTCCGTTTTCTGATATTATTTGTTTGTGCTTTAGAAATTATTATATAGACATATGCTTTTGATTGTCCTGTTGTAATGCAAATGTCTTTAACAGTTTTCCCTTGGTCTTTCAAGCGCCAACCATCACAAATTTCTGTCTTGAATTTCTATTGCGCGTAGCATTATATATCACTGCTATCACTGTGAAATATCTCTCACCACAAAACAGAAATAACTCTCATTTAATTATATTTTGTTTCAGGATGATTCATTTTAGTAGTGAGGATTCTCTATATTTATGGGACATTGGAACTGATCATTGTTAGTTTATTATTTATTGATTATGTGTTTGACCAACATGAGTTTAATTATAGGGATCGTCTCACTGTACTATAATGAATTCATTAAAAAATTGGCAATCGGTTGGAGTGAATATATGCGATCTTTTTCAAATAACAGTGCTATCTTTATATTTTTGGACATACCTCAGAGACCAATAGAGAGAACATTTTTGGTGGATCTATAATGCCTAATAAGATGTCTTATAAGTAGAGGCACAAACTTAAAGGGACCGTAATTTCAAAACGCGTGTCGATAAAGCGTTATAACCTTTTTCCTGTAAAAAGTACTCTTCTAATAAGCATGCACAGCAAAAAACTAACCATCAACTGTGGAAAAATAACATGATGGAAAGAAGAGGCTCTTTCTTTCCATCATGCACAGCATACATTAGTAGCAGTGGATCAAAATTAAAACAAAGGAAGGTGAGCAGTTTGCATTTCTCTGGAAATAAGTGGCACGGCTGAGGGCCGAATAAAACTGACAATTTAATTTATTATTAAGAAATGAAAATTCAGGGGAAGTGAGTCTTCCTGGTCGTCCTGTGGTTATAGCAACGCCGACAATTTTGATGAAACCAGAGAAAATAATTTCATAAGATCCTGACATCTACAACCTCTGACAATTAAGTTCGGTGAATGAGTTCACACAACAAAATGCAAAACAGATAGAGCCACATTTACTTTATTGCCCTTCGAAATAATCACCCTGGAAGGCAATACACTTTTGGGATCGGGTGTATAAGTCCTGGAAGCTCCTTAGGGATGGCTTTAAGTTCACGTGTCACATTTGCTTGAATGTCTGGAATGTCCGCAAATCTGTGTCCCTTTAAGGCCCGTTTCAGGCGTGGGAACAAGAAAAAGTCTGCCGGTGCCAAGTCTGGTGAATAAGGTGGATGAGCTATGGATACGACCCCTTTGTTGGCCAGAAACTGTTGCACTATTACGGCATGTTCCTCTTCGATCCATTATCCACAGTTACGTGCGCACGCTACACCTTCAACTGAAGAAACGAGCATCTGCTAAACCATTGCACGCACAAACGTGACCTGGCTGAACTTGCTTAAACAATGACTGGGCTTGTATTCACATGCATTGTTACTCGCGTAAAGCTCGCACAGATTAGGGTGTGACGTCATTCACCGAACTTAATTGTCAGAGGTTGTATCTGTACTGCAGTAAAAAAAAGAATAACCCTAAATCTGTAGTTGCTGAATTAAAGCACAAAACTAGAAATTAATTAATATATAAATCAGTCCGTTCCTAATACATAAGAATCAAGAACGACAAGCAGAAACTAGCTGTAACAAATTCTACAAAAGAGGTTGGCACTAGGGGATCTGATATCGATTATCATGTCAGTTTTTCTGCTGTATTTTGATTACATGTGCACCACACTGCAATCGAAGGATAAAATTTTGATTTAATATTTCTTCTCAATTGATGTTTGGATAATGATTGTGAACAATATTTATTGCTTTGTTATTGTTAACTTTAAAATGTAGAAATTCCATAAATAAAACTATCAGAATTGTAAAAAAAAAAACAAAAAAAAAACAACAAAAAAAAAACTCTTTTTTCTTTAGCATGCAAATTATTAAACATTCATTTTCAAATTTGAGAAAAATTGATAAAATCATTACCAGCTAAATTAAAAATGCCTCAATTAAATACTGGAGAGAAAAATAGTCTATACGGAAGAAAATACGATATGATTTTATTTTAGATAATTTTCTGACTGAACTAAACGATATCAGACACCTAGTGGCAAAAGTAGTAAACGCTCATTTAAAATATGGCAGCATCGAGCGAGGGAGCGTTTTTTTTTTTGTCTATGACTAATAAATAGAAAAATAGCCGAAACTGTGGATACCTTAATAAATAAAGGAAAAAACAGAAAACACTACTCCACATAGAAAAAAAAAAAAAAAAAAAAAAAAAAAAGATGGATTTTTGAAATCCGAAATGTACATTTGAGTCAGTAAAATCTTTTCTATGTGGAGTAGTGTTTTCTGTTTTTTCCTTTATTTGTCTATATATATAAATGCAAATGAATAAAACTGTTGTTAACTTCAAATTATCGGAAGTTACCATAGAAATAAAAATGGAGCGCTTCGCTCACACATAAACGGAAAATACCTTAAGTGGAATATAATAATAAGATATATCTTCTGTATTATTCTATTTTTAGGTGACTGCCAACAACGAATGGATTCAGTTTGTAGCAGCGACGCCACTGAAGAGAAAAACAATTAAGCCAGAGCTACAGTTCAGAATGATGTCAAAGAAAGGTCTACGTGACGGACAGACTTTCATATGGGCAAAATAATATTTTTTAATAATTGTAGTAATCAAAGAATAATAATAATAAAAACTCTTCGAATAAAAGTAAACCCTCTAATATTCGCCAATAGAGAGATAATAAAATATGCAATCTCGATTCAAAGAAATATACTCTTTCACCTTATAAAATAATTTATCGACACGATATTAGAAGAGTTTACAAAGTGAACAGCCGCGTGGAAGAGAATGGCCGGCGTGAATTAGAGACCGGCGTTTATTTAGCAATCTTAATTTTGAAATCCGGCGTTTAATAGAGACCGGCGACAATTGATAATAATTTGCCTAAGCTGTTATGATGGAACCAAGGTTGGAAAGCATCTTCTATTTTTCCTTTTTCCAAAATATTTTTTCCCCTCATAACGAAAAAGTACAAAGTAGAAACAAAAAATTATAAAAACGAAGAGGTGAATTCAGCGTCTAACTCCTAACTCACTGCATCACCACTTTCGTTTCTTGGAAAATGTAAAAATGCATAATAAAGAACATATTCTGGATGTTCCAAAAATAAAGCTAAAAAGAAAATATAATAGACACATCCAATAAAAGGAATTAATTAGAAAAATGAAGGAAACTGATAAAAACTATTGATTCCTCATTTCAAGCATCAAGTTTTGATTTGTAAGCCGCCGTGTATATCCACTCCACGTGGAAAAATTTCATCATTACAAGTTAAAATTGTCCACCTACAACTTCACAATTTGTGACTTGGAAAAAAAAATAGAACAGGTGGTGTTTACTGGTATCAGTGGCATGAAGGTGATGGGAAAGTAAGTGCGACTGAAATCGAGATATGTTTCTTAAAATTTTTAGGAGAAAAAACGGATACAAAACAAATAAATTAAAAATAAATTAAATACATCGTTGCCTGTTGCATGTATGTAATGGCAAATTAGCAACTCAAAAGTACACCTAAATATTTGATTGTCGGACATACACAAAACGAAGGGGGTTGTGTTTACTTCATAATAGAAATAAATAAAAAAAGATCATTATAATCTCCCTACCCCATCTACGTTTCATCCAATATGGCACTATAATTAGAATGCCAAGGAAAAAAGGCAACCCTTTAAAAACTCTAAAAAAGAAGTGGGACACTACAACTTTATTGATATAAAGGATCTCACATATCGTACATCTCATAATTTTATTGCAAACATTAATAATTGTGAAGTTCACTTCGTTCAAGTTCACTTCAACGATATTTTGTCTAAAAGTAGGAAAAAAAGAATCATTGGATTACTTTTTCTATAATACTTCTTTCAAACTTCTGTCAACATTAAAAGCACAAAATTCAGAAAACATTTGCAGTATTCCAGGAAGCAACGCAGAAAAAAACTTAGCTACAGCCAAACTCTTCCAATCACCACGAAAAAAAATTGATAATCCACAAATTTTAATCAACACTATTGCTATACCAAGATATTAAGAGATTATGCTCGTACTTCACTTTATAACAATCTAAAATTTCCATTTTAATACTAGGTTTTACTTTCCAATTTATGTAAATTTGTGGATATTATTTGTTACATTTTACATTTAGTACATTTTTCTCAACTAGCAATAGCAACGAAACCACAAATCCACAATATATAATTTTTAATGCATCAGATGTACATTTCGTATACGATCCCTTCATCAGTGAGTGATTTTTGCATTTTTTTGTGTGCAGGACATGTGTTCAGTCTTCCGTTTAGCGACTCCTCCCTGTGAACTGCTCAAATAAAAGCGGCCACACTTCCCATTCCCTCACATTTCACACGAGGCGGATACAAACTTTTAGACATCTGCACGTTCCTCAGTGGGGATTTTGTCCTTCACAGTAATCAATTTTCTCTTAAGAGTGTTTGTACTCTTGAAGGCCACTTTTACTTGAAGTCCTTGCACAGTTTTTTGAGTCCTCTATTCAAATTTGTGTTATACGGCAACACTATCACATTTGTGTTTGTAACAATTGTCACTTTGTTGCATCTACCTATGAATTTATACCATCATGACTTTAAATAAATTGAGTATATATTTTTGTTTACTTGCTATTACCCTTTTTAAACTGTATAATCTACTATATAAGCAAATTCCAGGATTTTGCTTAGATGTTAACATTTAAGGCTTTTTGAAATTTGAAAATTTAAACTATCCAATAAGGAAGTGTTATTGTCGTTTCCGTTGCTATGATTGGTGGCATTAGAAATAGAGATTTTTTTTGATTGGCTGTCATTTAACAGAAAAAAATGAGAAAAGTCGGATAGCCTGTGCGTTGTTGGCGTTCATGGCTGATCAATTCTCAATCTTTTCACAATGGCGGAAAAACACCGCTTCGCTAAATATTTTAGAGTTAAATGAAATAATTTCACCGCCATGCCCTGAATAAATAGTGTAGAAAAAATTTTATTTGTTCAAAAACATCGATTATGAAACGAAACAAGAAAGAATCATACTTAATTTTGATTTAGGGTCGGCGATAAAGGACCTATGAATAAAAGGACACTATCTTCATCTTTCGGCAAAAATTGTAACCCTTTGCTTTATCGGAATTTTGCAGTGTGAGCAAAAGGATTTAACGAAAACGCTTTTGCCTTGAACATTTGTAGAATGATCATGATGACTGAACGGGTTTTTACACTATTTTAAAGAGGAAATAATATAATTTATTGTTCTGTTCTTTTTTAGATTTTAATATATAAATTACAGCATTTTTAAGCACTATTTGATCAATCAGCTACGCGTACAAGGCTCCAGTACCCAGATTGTGTCAAATTTTTAAATTTAAAAGTACGCCAGCGTTTTAGATTATTTAAATGAATTTGTTTGTTCTCATTAGTGTTCCAGCGAAGTAATTTATTATTATTATTATTATTATTATTATTAGTAGTAGTAGTAGTAGTAGTATTATAATTAAAAATCGTCCCTCTCTCGGGTTAATCCATTTTTAAATTAATTAAAAATTATTTAGAAAATTACAATGACACTGACCTCTACTTAGCTGAGGGTCTGCATTTATGTTTATTTTCGTAGTTTTTTTCTTCTTTTATTTTCTTGCATTTTTATTTTGATATTCTTTATTTATTTTTTATTTTTATTTTATTTTTTACTTTTTTTTTCCATTATTTTCTTGTTATATGTCTGCTTCATTAACCCTATTTTGGGCCTCGGCCTGTTGGGGGCAATACAGGGCGTCTCCATCTGGACCATTCCGAAGGGGCTTTCCCTGTCGTTGTCACAATTATTATTATTATTATTATTATTATTATTATTATTATTATTATTATT
>JAHWFO010106844.1:599270-667059 GCA_023313115.1 Rhysida immarginata
TTATTATTATTATTATTATTATTATTATTATTATTATTATTATTATTCAGTTCTTTTTAGGTTTTTAATAACTTAATTAAAGCATATTTGAAGAAAAAAAGAAACACGCCAATTTAGATAATGCTTAATAAAATGTCCCGGCGTAAACAACTCATGTGAGGATGACAAATCTGAACGACAAGTAAAAATTATGGCAGTCGATTCTAATTATTTGTTTAAACATTCACATGCTACCATTGAAAAACGTGAAGATGCACGAAAACGTTCACCTTAATATCACAACGTTCTCTTAATGGCATCTCTTAAAAAAAAACTCTTGCACAATATTGTTCAGAATAAGATCTCGATAACGCTGCCATTACGCAAAGAAGTGCAGAAGTTGTTGTCCCTTCAAGACTTTTTCATATAAGAGAATATATGAGGTGCAGTAGATTAAGTGAATTCCCGGGGAGAGAGAGATACGCGAGTCTCTCAGCAAGTTAAACAAAGGGCAAAATGACCGAATTAAGCAAATAAATAAATAAATAAATAAATAAATAAATAAATAAATAATGAATAAAATAAAAATAAAATGTAATGAAAAAATTAATTTTACCAGTTGGTTTTGATATTCTTTGTTGTGTTTAAATAATAAATGAAAATAAATGAACGATGATAATGAATGTTAAATGATGAATGAACGTTTTCGGATTTCTTCCTGAATCCATTTTCAAAATTATTATGGAATGAGTGTTTCTCCCGTGAAAAAATCACGGGTCAAAAGAAAATTTATTTCGATGCACTAAATTCAAGCGGGACCCACTTTAAATGGTTATGTACAAAATACTAATGCCATGGTATGCTCCCTAATTAATGCAATTTCTCGGTGCTCGGAGTAAATTCATGCTAATTTCTAGAGATTACCATAAAGGAGAAATAAGATAGAGTGCGCAAAACCTTCACTTTCTCCTTATGCCACTCCTCGCAACAACAGTTCCTCTAATAGGAAAATATATTCCATGTATAATTGCTCAACAACAACGTCTTTATATTGTAAACAGTGCCGCTTCCCTCTCATCCGTCCCCAAATCGCAGATGGCTTTTTCGCCTAGATGCTGGCATCTGAAATCGCACACTGCAAACGAATGCTTTCTCTATCCTATTTCTCCTCTATGATGGTTACGGACATTCGTAATTATTATTGTTAGGATTACTGTTTTATTTTTTGTGCTATGTTTGTTTTGTTGGGTTGTTGTGGTCTCTGTTGTTATGTTTTCTCTTGTTGTGTTTATATAGATGTTTATAACTCTGTCCAACGAAAGTTGGAGTGGGCGTGTCCAGTTAAAATTCCCATTTCAATTGTTAGACATTGTTGCCAAAGTAGAATCAACAATGTCTAACAATTGAAATAGGAAGTTTAACTGGACACGCCCATTCCAACTTTCGTTGGACAGGGTATAGTTTTTGTTGTTGTTTAATTTTTTAAAATTTGTTCAAATGCGTGTCCATGCTTCTGATATTTCAATGTTTGGTTTTGCTAAATTGTTTTCTTTTGATTTTATAAATAGAGTTTCTTTTATTCATCTTTTATTTTGATTTTGTTCTTTTGTTAAAATTTTGACATTTTTCCAAGATGGGTTATGTTTTTCTTTATTACTGTACAATGACTTGCTAAATGGTTGGTTGCGCAATTTAGTCTAATTGCTCGTTCGTTTAATTTATTCTTGTGCAAAAGAACACTAAGAGCACTCGAGCGTAGCTTACATTGTTCCTTTATGTACACTGCTCGAAAGAATTAGTGGAACACTTCTGAAAATATTGTAAAATCTCAAGATCAAGACTTCCGATATAAAGAAAAACCATTCATCACTTTGTGTAGTCTAGCGGTCGCCGATTCTTCTATTACCTTGCTTACCATTTGCTAAATACAGCACGGAGCTGAAGGAGTGCTTCCACTCTTTCTCAATAGTCTGCTAACTCTCCATTATCTCCAGCTACTGATAATTTTTAAAGATTTTCAAGAAATTGTTAAGTACTAAGAACTCTCTTTTGTAAAAAAAAAAGCCTGAATAACAGGAATTCTATGCATTGTTACAAATTTAAAATTATCTATATTGCACAAACTTTTCCTTGCATTGTTGGTCGTGAGATATATAATTTTGGTCCGTGCAAAGTGTTTGTGAATTGCGTGTTGATACCATTGTTGATAAGCATTGTTGCACAAACTTTGCTTTGTATTGTTGGTCATGAGATATTTCTCATTAATATGCCTTGCCATAACCATGAATATCGATTTTTTTTCAATAATTATTATTTTGTCGAAATCTGAGGTAGACAGTGACCTTCCTCATGCTTTGAAGGTCAAGTATGCAAAATTTCAACAAGATCGGAATAAAACTGTAGATTTCTATAAGAAACAAACAAACCAACATATCCACAAACATCCTTCTTCTTCTATATATATAACTAACAGAGGACTCGGCGTTGCCCGGGATAATTACGCTTGTTAGGGAGCTGAAGGAAGACACATGTACCTCCTTTGCCTCATCGAGAGAGACTGCCCTATCTATATCGTCTATTATATCCATTTCCTGTTCATTGTTACTAATTCTTGGAAACGAATGTTCTGTCATTGCATCATCATTTTATATTCATTGTTATAATTTTTTGAATAATTTTGTGCTCATTGTTATTGGTGAATTGCGCATTGAGACCATTGTTGATGCGAACACGACGGGCCTATTGTTGCACAAACTTTGCCTTGCATTGTTGGTCATGAGATATTTCTAATTAATTTGCCCTGTCATAACCACGAATATCGACTTTTTATCGATAATTATTATTTTTCCGAAATCTGAAGTAGACAGTGACCTTCCTCATGGTTTGAAGGTCAAGTATGCAAAATTTCATCAAGATTAGAATTAAACTGTAGATTTGCATAAGAAACCAACAAACAAACCCACAAACAAACAAACAAACATCCTTCTTTATATATATAGAAAGGCTCTACGTTCGGACCAGCAACAGATATCTCATGACCAACAATGCAAGGCAAAGTTTGTGCAACAATAGGCCCGTCGTATTCGCATCAACAATGCTCTCGATGCGCAATTCACCAATAACAATGAGCACAAAATTATTCAAAGAATTATAACAATGAACATAAAATGATGATGCAATGACAAAACATTCGTTTCCAAGAATTATTAACAATGAACAGGAAATTTGATATAATATACGATATAGATAAGGCAGTCTCTCTCGATTGAGTTATTATTTAACCAATTTGGAGATTTAATTTAGCTTTTTGAGGTTGTTCTGTTTACCTACAGCGTAATTATCCCGGGCAACGCCGGGTCCTCTGCTAGTCTTTCTATATATATAAAAAAGGATGTTTGTTTATTTGTTTGTTTGTTTTTTATACAAATCTACAGTTTTATTCCGATCTTGATAAAATTTTGCATACATGACCTTCAAAGCATGGGGAAGGTCACTGTCTACCTCAGATTTCGAAAAAATAATAATTATTGATAAAAAATTGATATTCATGGTTATGGCAGGGCATATTAATGAGAAATATCTCATGACCAACAATGCAAGACAAAGTTTTTGCAACAATAAGTATCAAGAATGGTATCAACACGCAATTCACAAACACTCTGCACGGACCAACAATATATATCTCATGACCAACAATGCAAATAAAAGTTTGTGCAACAAGAGGTATCAACAATAGTGTCAACACGCAATGCATCAACACTATGCAAGGATCAACAATATATGTCTCATGACCAACAATGCAAGGCAAAGTTTGTGCAATATAGAATTCAATGCATAGATTTCCTGTTATTCAGGCTCTTCTTAGAAAAGAGAATTCTTAGTACTTAACAATTTCTTGAAAATCTTTAAAAATGATCAGTAACTGGAGATAATGAGTTAGCAGACTATTGAGAAAGAGTGAAAGACGATAGAGGAAGCACTCCTTTAGCTCCGTGCTGTATTGAGCAAATGGTAAGCAAGTAAATAGAAGAATCGGCGACCGCTAGACTACACAAAGTGATGAATGGCCAATTTTTGCTTCAAGACATCGAAAGAAGAAAGAAATTGCAACAACATCAAGTACATCTAAAGTAAGATTACGTGAGTAAAAAATTATTTAGACTGAAGGCATCCTTGGAGTGGTTCATCCATTGTGAGCCTTTAAAAAAGTTTTTTTCGGTAAATGAAATCCCGGTTTATCACCTAGAATAGATTTTTTCATTGAAGAGGTAAATTCCTGTCTTTCGGATTTTTCTTAGAATGGATAGTCCCTTCGCTCTATATTGTAGTGATTGAGTTATTATTTAACCAATTTGGAGGTTTAATTTAGTTTTTTGAGGTTGTTCTGTTTACCTACAAGCGTAATTATCCCGGGCAACCCCGGGTCCTCTGCTAGTTATATATATAGACTAGCAGAGGTATCCGGCGTTGCCCGGGATAATTACAAAAATAGGAATTCTAGGTGATATACCGGGACTTTATCTAAACTCTTCTTGACTTGCCTCACCACGGTGGAGCATCACCGGTTACTTTAGTTTTTCTTGCCCTTGAGGTAGAAGCTCTTATACCCTCATGCTCTGTTCGAAACTCCCGTTGTTCAGTTGTTTCATATGCCCGTATAGCTTTTTCTGTTTTAGTTGCAGAGTTTTTCTGCTTTAGACGCTGCGTTATTAATGTTTTGTCACTGCATCATCATTTTATGCTCATTATTAAAAATTCTTGGAAACGAACGTTCAATCATCTCATTATCAGCATCTCAGTTACCAAAATATACACATTCCCACAGAATATAGTCAAAATGTAATTTTTATGTAATTATGTAATAATTGTAATTCTTCCCTGGCGAGCACTGCATCTAAAAATGACAGAGCGCTCGTCACTGGCGCCTCTAAAAACTCCCCGATCTCGTCGTCGTGCTGGAAATGTTAAGGATCAAAGCGATCTTATTTCCATCCTGATCATTTCGCGTTGCCTCGCTCACTTTGACTACTTTCGTAATAATAGCCGACAGTGAAAGCATATCCACCTCTCAGAATAAATGCACTGAAATCTAATAAATCCCCATCAGATTATAATATTGAACAATAAATAATAAATAATTACGCCTAAAACAGAAAGATTGAAGTAACGAGTTTCTGTGGCAGTTACCTCTTATTTACTGATCGGGCTATCAAAAAACTTCATGAGCGGGTGAATAGACGGGCGCGATCAGGGGTAAACGATCACGTGATTGAAAATGAGCGCTCGAGTTTTTTTAGAAGCACCCTTAGAGTTAATTTCGATGGATGAAATTTTGGTAAACGGTATTCATTAAAAGCAAGTATAAAAAGACAAAAAACGAAAAGAAGAATCAATCATTTGGTAGCTTTGTTATCATTGGCATCAGTGTGAGAATTGCGATTTTTTTTGAGTAGAGATACAGAATTTGGAATGCTGGCGAACGGCGGGCTTGGATGCTGTAGCACGGACGAGTGCTGTTTCAAGCTCAGCCTGTAGCGGCTGTCATTGGCTGAGCGAGAGGACGGAGCGAGTGACGAGTCGAATGCAGTGAGCATGGCAGCACAGTAAAGACTGACTGAAAGACTCCCACGTGCGAATGGTGAGTTCAGCAAGTCAAGGCAAAAACTTATACCTTTGTCAGCGACAAACTGCGGCTGTTACGAGAAGAGGAGGCCAAGCGGAAAATCGAGGACGTCGACGAGCCGGGCTGTCGACGGAAGGTTCAAAGGGCCAGGCGAGAGAGAGTAGCGGCAGAGTCATCACAACGGACCACTGCAGGAGCAGGTCGGACGGACTAGCATCGTTAATCATCTTGGACCTTGGAAGCGAAGAATAGTCCTCATCAGATAAGTTAAACCTCGACCTTGAAGGTCTAGGATTATTCTTGAAGCTAAAATGGGAGGCAAGAGGATAAATTAAAATCTGATGAAGTACTAGTAATTCCCTGCACAATATCAGATTTTTTTTCATCCTCTTGCCTCCCATTTTAGCTTCAAGAATAATCCTAGACCTTCAAGGTCGAGGTTTAACTTATCTGATGAGGACTATACCAAGCACGTTGTTCAGCGAAATTCCGTGTGACTATCAGCGAATTAGTGAGTGTGTGCATAGTAATTATTCAGAACTTTCAGCGGCACGTGGTGAAGCATTAAAAGCTAAGTACATAAAATTTGTTATATACTTTGGGCCCCCGCGTTAACCTCAGGGACTGACTTTGACTTTAATTATTCATATTTATCATTGATTGCAATTTGTCTTTGAAACTTATCATAATTTTAATTTATCCAATCATAACCTTAATTACTAACTATATTAATCGTTAAGGAATTGAAATAAAGAATAATTCTTTAAGATTAAAGAATGCTTTTGGTTTATTTGATTAAATTTTAAAGAGAGGGAAGGGGTGACTTGATATAAGGTTAACATAAGTCGTTAATTGTTCTAATTGGGGAGAAAGATATTAGAAACCACTATACGATCCACGAGCCATAAGGAATTTTGACACGAAGGGAGGGAGGCTTTCATCATTACGGGTAGTTGTTAAGCAGATAATAAAACCTATAGAATTGAATGCTAAATAGCCGCTGAGTAGCGTGCAAATAATAGCACGACAAGGCGCTACAACTGTATTGCAAAATCTCTATTATTCAGAGTGTAACAAATAATTAAACAAATATCATTAAAATAACATGGCAGGTTATGTACATGGTCTTTGTCTTGCCATGGGCGCAAATGACCACGCACTTGGCAGGCCCAAAAACCCAACCAACCCAAAAGTACTTGATTGGATTTAGATGTGGGGAATTGGGGGGCTAAGTGTCATATAAATCGAAGGTGATCGTAAGGGAGCACGTGTTTTCAAAGCGTTCAAAACCAAAAACAAAGACACGCGATTCCCGACCGATCATTGGAGAGATCGTCAATAACTAACCGTTAGTTACTGAGGATCTCTGGATCATCGTTCCCCAGGCAATCCAATAGTTGCGCCAATCACTCATTAGGTATGCAAATTCAGAGGCAGCCAATGAGTGACAAACAAAAACGATGTAAACGCTATCGCAACACCCATTTGAGCAGAAAGCTAGTGAGTGAACCAGTCAAGGAATTCTCGAGGAACAAACCGTATACTAGACAATAGAAGGGCCCTTCGAGGAAATCAAACGAAAGACCAGCTACACGATGCAGAGCAATCACTTCATTAGTTCGACGCAGTTGAAGAAAAAACTTTCAACTCGCAAAGGTCTCCCGCTCCTCAGAATTAAAACATCTGGCAGAAATGATTATCATGTGATCCACTGGACTCGCTCAAACAAACGAAGACGAATCTCGCGACCACAAAGGAAAATGCGGTTTTATCGGAATTCTTCGTTCCAGGGGTGATAATTTGAAGAAGCAGAGGAAAGAATTTTTTGAGAGAAGCAACTTCCTTAGCACAATACCCAACTTGCAAAAGTAGCTTTGACATCATTTCTGCATGCCCCGATGCAACTGCTTATGATTTACTGCCACCGAGCCAGCAATATAGAGAAAGGAAGTAAAAACTCCTTTTATTTGTACTTCCTATCTCTATGGCCAGCAAGCAGGCATAGATTGTTAATTGAAGCAAGCAGTTATCGCTTCAGTACGGGATTGCACAATGGCTTGTGACGTCATTTGCGGATGTGAAGTAAGGGATTATGGGATTTGAAGTGCTACACTCGGCCACAGGATAACGATTACACAGATACGACAAATGATGACGTCCTATGGAGAAAAATCAAAGCCAACTAAAAAGACAGGCCCTGAAACTCAAAAGTCACCTGACCATCTTAGTCCAAGTAACAATGGTCACCAGACCACATCGGCGTGCATTTGCCACCAATCACATCGGCTGGACACTGCAACAGTGGCGTAACGCCATATGGTCGGACGAGTCACGGTATAAACTGTTCCGATGGGAGACACCGCGTGTGGCGCAGAGCTCATGAGGCGATGGACCCGTCATGCCAAGAGAGCATGAACCAGGGCGGTGGTGTATCAGTCATGGTCTGTGGCGCGTTTTCCTGGTGTGGAATGGCCCTCTTGTTCTTTTGGAAAACACGTTGAATAGTCTGCGGTATCGTCAACTGCTTGAAGATCATCTCCACCCGTTTTTGGTCTTCCAACACCCCGACGACCTTGCCGTCTTTCAAGATGACAAGGCGCTGCTATATCGCTCCAACGGTCCAATGGTTCGAAGAGCATGCAGGCGAGGTCCAACGACTGGACTGGCCACCTCGAAGCCCTGATATCAACCCTATCGAGCATATCTAGGATGCCATTGAACTCGGGCTCCGTGCGCTGGATCCTCCACCTACGAACAGACCGCAATTGACTACTGTTCTGCAGATTGTGTGGTGTCATTTACCACCGGAAGTATAGTAGGGACTTGCAGACTCACTTCCACGCCGTATCGCTGTGCTCCATAGGGCCAGAGGGGGCCCGACCAGATATTAGGCGACTATCCCACGAGTTTTGCTCAGTCAGTGTATATCCCCTATAAACAAACCATTTCGTGTGTCGTCAGCAGAATACTTAAAAATTCCTGTTTAAATAATTATGCAGTCGAACCTCGATAAGTGGACAGCCTCGGGAACGGAAGAAAATATCCACTTATCCCGAGCAGGGGGTTTTCTTTAAAAAAACAAACTATACTACTTAACGATATTTGATTTAAACATTGTCTAATGTTTAATTTAACAATATAAAATTAAAAGAATATTCCACTTTTGTATTCACATTTGTTGATGGATTTATTTTCAATCACTGATCCCACAAGTCTCCTGTCATCCATAGAGTAAATTAAGCTAAGTAAATGCTATACAGGGTGATTTACATCGAATGTAAAATACTTAAAGGGGGTATTATAGAGGTTAAGATAAACACAAAACGTCCTATGAACATGGGTTCAAATATGAACGATAACTGAGATATGAACAGAAATAAAAATGCCGCCACCAAGATCAACAAGTTATAATAACTCAGATTCTGTAAAGCCTAGATTAATGAAATTTGGAGGAATAACAGAGTACATAAGACTGTGTATACCTTTAAAATTTGATCTAATTCTAACAAGAAGTTTCCGAGTTACTCATTCAACATCATAACACGTGTTCACTTGTGAGTACTAACTAGCACTTGTCACAATTTTGACTGTGTAACTCGGAAACTTCTCGTTGGAATTCAATCAAATTTTAACGGTATACACAGTCTTATGTACCTTGTTATTCCCCCAAATTGCATTAATCTAGGCTTTCAGAACCTGAGTTATTAACTTGTTGATCTTGGTGGCGGCATTTTTATTTCTGTTCATATCTCAGTTATCGTTCATATTTGAACCCATGTTCATAGGACGTTTTGTGTTTATCTTAACCTCTATAATACCCCCTTTAAGTATTTTACATTCGATGTAAATCACCCTGTATTATAGAGAAAATTTATTATTACATGAATCCCCAATTTGGAACCGTACTTTTACATCATAAAAAAATCAAGATATCTACTACAATTTTCTACATACATATCAATGCCCTGTTCAACATTTCTATCTTCTAACTGTACCTACTGTCAAAATTTCTTCTATCTTCCAACTGTACCATCTTCCTTCCTACAATATCTGTGCCTTGTTCTACATTTCTTCTGTATTTTATCAGTATTTCTCCCGTCTTCCGTCTGTCTATCTACAAGTTGCAATTTCTTCCATCCCTCAACAAGTTTCTTTCATCAGAACTTAACTGAAGAGCCAAAACATTATGACTACTTACTCAATAACGCGTTGCGCCACCTTCGGCGTGGAAAACAGCTGCAACTCGCCTTGACATGTGCCACAAGTTCTTGGTAGATGACTGGAGACAGGTTGTACCAAATGTCTAAGCAGCGGTCACGCAAAGTCGAGATATTCCGACATGGTGATGTATGAGCTCTGAGCTGCCGCTCCATGACATCTCAAATGTGCTCTATCGGATTAAGATCCGGCGAGTTAGGTGGCCAGGACATTAATTGGAATTCATCTTTATGCTCCACGAACCACTCCAACACAATTCGAGCCTTGTTACAATGGGGCGTTGTCCTGCTGGAAGATTCCATTTCCAGTTGGGAAGACAGACGCCATGTAAATGTGCGACTGGTCCGTAATGATGTTCAGATAGTCCGCAGCTTTCATGGTCCGTTCTACCACAGCTACGGGTCCCAGAGCCGCACATGAGAATGTCCCCCAAAGCAAAATACCGCCACCACCATCCTGTGTATGCCTGCTGTACAAGGGGGGGGGAGCAACTCTACACCTGGAAGTCGGCGTACCCTGACACGACCATCGACGTGATGAATAAAAACTCGTGATTCATCTGACCAGGTCTCTTCCTCTTATCCATGGCCCAGTCTCGATGTTTCCTGACCCACTGTAGGCGTAGTTGACAATGACGCTTGGTCAACAGAGGCCCACAAAGCGAGACGTCTGCTGCGCAGTTCTGTATCCAACTGTGTCCGCTGAACTGTGCATTCCGGAACACTTGCACTTGGACCTGCATTGTATTCGGCTGTCAGCTGAGCCACTGTCTGGCGCCGATCTTGCTTTACCAAGCGGTACAGTCTCCGATGACGCGTGGGCGTCCAAAATCTTGGCGTCTACTGCTGGTTTCACCATCGTTTATCCACTTTGCATAAATACTAGCAACGGCAGATCGCGAAAAACCTACCAGTCGTGCAGTTTCGGAGATACTCGTTCCGAGTCTTCGGTTGGTTTGTTTTGTTTGGTATTAACGTCCTTTTCAACTGCTATGGTCATTTCAGATGGCGTTATAGGGTCCGCAAATTTTGCCTCGCAAGCGTTCTTTAACGTGCAGCTGGCAAACGACTACACGGGACCAACGGCTTTAATTCTCTCCCGAAGTAAGTACGTGATCTGAGGATTTCCCCCCTGAAAAATCCTCCTCGTCTTTGGTCAGAATCGAATTTTCTACTCGGGCATTGGAGGCGATCACGCAACCACCGAGCCACCGAGGCCGATCCGAGTCTTCGGGCCATTACAATGTGCCCTCTATTAAATTTGCTTAGATCAGCAGCCTTTCCCATCACTCGCAAAATTAAGTGCAAGACCGATTCCAGCAGCAGTTAAATACCATTCCCACTTAATTACGTGTCCTCCACGTGATCCAGACGAGTTCATTCACCAATGTGGGGATGGTAATAATGTTTTGGCTCTTCAGTGTATATTGGTGACTATTCTATCTTATTATATCATTAACATTAATAAAGGTGATTCATATACAAACGTCATGGCACACCCTTCCAATCAGGTTCCCTGTCCGTAATGAGACGGATCCCGCTGCTTCCATTCTCGGAATGCAGGTGCACAGACTTTCTTGATATCACACAAACATTGTTAGCAAAATACTAGTTGCAGAAATGGCAGCACGCCGAGAGCTATCCGCATTTGAACGGGGAATGATTGTTGGTGCCAGAAGAATGGGTAACTCAATATGAGATGTAGCCAGCACACTGCAATTTTCCCGCACAACCGTTGCAAGGATCTATCGAGAGTACACCCAATGGGTCAACCACGCCTCATTGATGCCAGCGGTGTTCGTCAGGTCACCCGGCTTGCAACTGCCGACTGAAGGGCGACAGCGGGCCAAATCACCATGCGGTACAACCAGGGACGTCCCACAACTGTGTCCGTGAAGACAATTCGGCAAACCTTGGCAGTTGCAGGCTTTGGGAGCAAGAGGCCACGACGGGTGCCACTCTTGACAGCTGCACATCATCGGTAACGCCTAGCCTAGGCCAACCAACATCGACATTGGACAGCTGAGGACTGGCGAAAGGTTGCCTGGTCCGACGAGTCACGTTTTCAACTGTATCGGGACGATGGTCGTGTACGTGTCTGGCGCAGGCCACACACTAAGCCATGGACCCCACTTGTCAGGCAAGAACCACTCAGGCAGATGGAGGCTCCATATTGGTCTGGGACGTATTCTCTTTGCATGCAATGGGTCCATTGGTGCATCTGACATTCACTCTGCGTGCTGCTTCCTACATCGATCTCCTTGGGGACCATTTGCACCCCTTCATGAACTGTTTTTACCCCGCGGGCGACGGCATCTTTCAACAAGATAATGCACCTCCACTCATAGCCCTTGTGACAAGGCAGTGGCTGAAGGAACATGCTACCGACTTCACGACAATGATTTGATATCCACGTTCCCCAGATTGCAATCCCATTGAATATTTGTGAGGCGTCATCGAACGATCTGTCAGGTCGTCACCAACACAACTGGTAAATGCAGCATCATTATGGAGAGCAGTGGAGGTGGCATGGCTTGCAGTGCCTGTGGATGTGTTCCAGGGACTGGTAGACTCTCTTCCACGACGGTCGTCGCTGTTATCCGGGCCAGAGGCAGGTGTGCCATGACTTTTGGTGAGTGACTGTAAGCATGATAGAAGAAGAAATAGGGAAGCTTGCATAAAAAATGTAATGCAAATCTAATAGATGCGTCTTCTTAGAGAAGCCTGAAATATTCAGCTCGACGTCATTTCTGGAAGAGATGAGAAAACAAACCCATCATATATTTTTGGATGAAACGTGTATTCATATAATTGCTGTTTTCGAAAAGTGCTGGCAAAATGACAATGAAAATGAAAAACTGTAGTAAAGGCGTAGGATTTATTATTATTCACGCAGGAGGGGGAAAAAGATAAGTTAAAAACGCTGGCCTTGTTTTCAAAGCTGGAAATCGTACGGTGATTAGCATGAAGACGTGAATTCTGAGATTTTTCAAAAACGGTTAAGTAATAATTTAAAACCAAACCTTTCAGTCTGTGCAATATGCATAATTCGTTTGTAATAGCGACAATATAAAGCCTGTATGAGGTCAGATTTCTGGAAATGAAATAGCATACGAAATATAGAAAGCCGAGGGATATTCTTAATGTCAACTTTGAAGACATTGGCAACGTCTCCTTCCCGGATATTGAAAGATGTTACCCTCCCCCCCCCCCTCTAATCTTTTGACAATCTTCAATCATATTTTTTCATAATGTGGAAGACCTCTTGGGTTAGTCAGGCTTCTTGCCTACTTCAGTTGATTTAATTTGGAATTTATTCTGGAAGGGTGAGCCTCGTGATAGCACTGCTTCTGTCCCACCTGAACAAATGTACACATCACTGTTCGATTGTCAGATCACTGGGTTTACTAGTTTTTCGTGTGCTTTGCTTTATTCAGTGGCATACTCCTAGCTTTGACAATCGTCAGTCAAATTTCCCTCCACCAAGAGGAGGTAATTTTATTCGTTCATTCGTTCAATCAGGCTTCCTTTGGAATATGTTTATGAAGGGTGATATTACGGAAGCTATGCTTCAAATTTCACTCCAATCCCGATAAACTACACTGTTCGATTGTCGGTTGTCATTCGGAATTTAGTACACAGCATTCTTCTGTGAAGACACCCAGCTTTCGGTGCAACACATAAATTTTCTCTAAAATATACCGTTTAGTTAGCTTAATTTACTCTATGAGGTAAATCAAAAAGCACAAGAGGAGACTTGAGGGATTAGTAGTTGAAAAAAATCCATCAACAAATGCGAATGCAGAAGCGGAATATTCTTTTGTTTTGTGATAACTGATAATTTTATATTGTTAAATTAAACATTAGACACTGTTTAAATCAATTAGTACTAAGTAGTGTACTTTTTTAAACGAAAACCCCCTACTCCGGATAAATGGATATTTTCTTCCGGTCTCGACGCTATCCACTTACTGAGGTTCGACTGTAGAGTTATTCACAGAGGAATTTTTAAAGATTCTGATGACGACTGGTGGGATGATGAAGAAGACGAAGACCACACACTGAATGCTAAAATCCATTCAAATCCCATTCAAGAAAATTAAAAACTGTCTTATTAATTTTCGCTTATGTTAAATGCATGTTACTTTAAAATTACGTTAAATTTGATATTTCTAAAATTATGCTAAATTTATATTAATTTTAAAAGAAGAATTCGTATACTATAATATTTCATACAGAATTTACGGTTTTATTTTTAAATTTGTTAGTTAAGATAAAAACAAGATAAGTTCAAAAAATTATATATAATTATGTGATTAATTTAATAAGTCTATTTTTATTAATGGTTAGACACCATAGAAACCAAAGCTGAACCAGAAACTTTTGAATCCAAAGTTGGAATATACTCTTTATAAGAATAGAACGAGTCTCAAGAGCAGCATTGCGGTAATGTTTATGCAGTATACAATTTGGCATTTCAATGAAAAAGCTATAAAAATTAATGTGTAAATAAAATGAAAAAATTATCATGGAATTGGATAAATAAAAATAAGTAAATAAAAAAATATAACTAATATAACAATGCATTAATTAAATGATAAATAAATACCAAAAAAATTGTACCGGGCTGTGTTGGGACACGGCCGCTAGCTAAGTCGTAGAATACGTCTTGTGGCTACATGTCGAATAAGAAATCATTTTATACAACACAATTTAAAAATTTTAATTTCTGACATAAAATGTTCAATATACTTGCAATATATCATAATTTTTTTAACCAAACTCGTCATTTACAACTTACAAATCAGTGGTCTGTGAAAAGAGAAATATGATACAAATGTCAACAGACTAGAATCAATATCAAATGTAGCAGGTGATTAGATGGGCATGTAATCTAAATTGAAACGTTTCTTCACAAAGCCAAGAACTGTAAGTTTAATATAGCATCTACATTGAAGTCTCCAAATATCATAACTTGCACATCAGTATCCACCTTCATGTTGTCTTTGATAGGTGTAGTTGCTGGTGAATATTTCATCATCGCACTGAACAACAACATTGCCATATCAAATATCGAACAGTAGGATGATTTTAAACAATGCCTAGTATAAATCTCACCATACTTTAACCATACAAATATTACCGAAACCAGCGTCAATCAGTCATCTATAGTTTGACCAGTCTATCAGTGTATGTTCGCATTCGGTTAAAGAGTTAATATTTCTGAAGATCGCAACACCGTCTGCTTTCCTATAACTTATTACACCATGTTTGGTGAGTGCATCGGATCTTATACAACCAGACTGATTCATTTGTGTCCTCAATTCGAATCCATCTACATGTAAAATTTGATTGAGCCACCTAAATTGATGTTCGCTGTACGTTTAGTGATCGCTGTCCATTTCAAAGCATCATTTATGTTGTGAGTACACCGATCGCACCATTAGCTTTTTTACGGTCCCTTGTGAGTACACCGATCGCACCGTTTACAAATCCATCGTCCACATTGATGTTCACTCTCAACATGTACGGTGAGTCAATAGCCAAGCATGTAGGATATTGCAAGCCTCCTAATTCGACAATACCCATCTTGTGTAGTTTTGTTCTTGCTGGATTTAATTCTCTTCTGCGGCCATAACCATTAATTTTATTACTGTCAAAACAACGTATTACACATGATATCATTCTTGTTGGGAGGATCAACGCTGTTGTTGCGATGAAACAGCCTGTACTCTGTTCAACGAAAGAAAAACTGGGCGTGTCCAGTTAAATTTCCAATTTAAATTGTTAAACATTGTTAATTTTACTTAGCAAAAATGTCTAACAATAGAAATTGGAAATTTAATTAGACACGCCCAGCTTTTCTTTCGTTGGACAGAGTATAAATACGATTTGAAAATTTTCCATGCACTATTGTTTACTTTTAAATCTTCTCTAAATCAACTGCTTTCTCCTGAGGAAGCAATCTTTCACCATTGCCGATCTTGGTCAGTCTAGTTGAGAATATTTCATTACTCTGGCACATCACTCGTGACAAGTGAAATGAATTGTCGATGATATTGGGCATCACTCGTCTGAACTGACCATACTTATCTTATCAATTATTTCACATTTCGCAGAAAGGAATTGGCGATGATATTGTTGTAGGACCTTAGGAGTCAATCCACTGACCCTTTTGCTCTGCGGTGTACAGATTCTAAACAGTGCAGAGTGTTCCCGTTCAAGTTCACTGCAGCCTTACCAGTGGACGCACAGACTATATAAGCATTACGAATTGTATTCTGCCGTTGTCCGAATCAATTTAAGGTTTAATGTTTCCATGATTAATTTCTATCGTAAATATTTTGTCATTGCCAGCAGTACGGGCCAAGTACACATGTATGCATTTGCTATCGCGTGTGCATATTCTGGGTATAAATACTAAGATCAACTCTCTCTGTTCACATTACTCTGTTTGGACATCACATTGCTACACTTTCTTACAAGTGCGATAGCCTTGCCGGTGTCGTATTCGAATTCATCGTTGTTCTCATAACCTCGCCTCGCCTCATGTACTCATCTTTCGTTTTATTCTCTTTGCAAGTTGTTTGCAATGTCGTCGTCTTTCTTGCACAATTCTCTAAGTTTTTCCATCAATGCGTCTATATCTGTTACTTTCATATTCTTTCCTTTTGGCTGAAATGTTCACCTCGTTCGCATCGTATATTTGGATGAATTTGTGTACATCTAATACATCTACAACTTCATTGCGAAATGGACAGAACAATGTAACCATTTCAATGTAATTGATTGTGTCATCGATGCTATAATGGCGGTATCTAATCACTCTGTACCCACATTTCCGCGTCTATATCTATTGATGTTTGAACTAAAAATGTCATAGGTTCCATCGTTTTCATTATCAGTATTTTGTTGTTCAGTGGCTTCATGGCCATCTGTATCATCAACATCTTTTCTCTTGATATGTCTTATATTCATTACTTGTGTATACCATGCAATAAAATGAGCTAAACTTATGCTATCTAACTCTGCCGGTCTCATCATATTTTTGATTCATAGATTTAGCCTGTTGAATTTTCATCTAAATCTTCTTTGTCCATCACTGCACGTCTCTTCTTAGCTTTGTGTTTCTGTTCTGGCAAAACGATCGAAATGTTGGCGCCTAGTCTACAAATGTGGCTCACCAAATGGTTGACGCAGAAGATACTACATCCCACGTCTTAGGCACACATCTGCAGCGTATCTAATAGCTTTAAATTTGTTCTACAATGAATGCACAGCATGAAATCTTTCACATCGGACTGATGAAACTGATGGAGCAAACATATCACACAACTGTTATGTGGGTGCCTCAAGTCCTTCTCAAACTAAAATCTATTATAAACATTACATAAATATCCAAATTCTTTGTTAATGAATATAAAACGAAATATGAATTCAGTCTCCCAAATTTTCGCATATATGTCGCCCCTTATTTAAATCATATTTGATGAAGATGCTGTTAATGTTGACGGTTATGGCTCGTTATGGATTTCCACTGGTTGAATTCTATCACTCCATGTAGAAACGTTTATGTCATCAGATATGTTATTTGCGTCGAACTTTCAGTTATTGGCACATTCGTATCCAGCTATAGTTCATCTTGGCGGCGCAGCGCCTCAACTTTGAGGCGTTCCTGTTGAGCCCATTGACGCTCAACATCGGACATCCGGGTCTTTTTGGATTTTCCATCTCTCGATCTATATTCCTGTGACGGTTTTTATAATTTTTCTCGTGTTTATTACGCATAAATTTGGAGATTCTGTAATTTTTGCGAAATTTCGCCATTTCGAAAGCCGATATCTTAGACACTATTAAATATTGAGGTTTACATTGTAAGCCATTTTATAAAGCGCAGAAAGAAAAAACAAATGACACCTCAAACGTCGTGGTAGCGCAAAGGAAGCCGGAACTAGACTAATTTAATATCCGCCATAGAGCAGATTTTCTGACTCAACTTTGCACTGCGATTGCGTCAGCCAATGAGATCAGCACGAAATCAATGATGGTCTAAAACATGCTTTGTTCTATACTCTATTATACTCTATCGAATGCGATATCGATTCTTCTTCTATCATTAATAGTTTTCACGTTATTAAAGTTTTCGTGATCAACACTTTTCGTGACATTCACATCCTAGTCTCGAAACGTAAGACGTATTCTACGTCAAAATACACAGATTAATAAAATAAAATCTTGTAAAATAACAATGAAATTTAACCATTGCTCTGAAGACAAAGGCGTCAGCGAAAATTCAACAATATGAAATAATTTATCGTTTCAACAATGGTCTTGAGCAAGAGCCGTATTCCCCTTTTTCTGTTAATCGAGCATTCCACTCAGGGTTCTAAATCTTGCGGTATAAACTATACCTGGACGTATTGGCCGTGCTACTCCAATCATTTTCCGACAATTATGGCCGTATGACCTGTCGCATTGTCCTGCTGGAGTATTCCATCTGCCCTAGGGAAGACAGTCAACATGTCTGGGTGTACGTGATCCACAACGATGGATAATTAAAAAGAAATCGGATGAGAATGCCCTTCTGGAATATCAGGGAGTTCAAAAAATTCCAGAAAACATACAGCAAATAGCCACCATGGGTTTGCGTTCTTTAAACAATGATGCAGGACGATTTTTTCCAAATTTTAAACTGTTTCTGATATGTGCAGTGGCCATCCGTCTGCTTAGGAGCCCCCCATTGCTTGCTGTTCTCTCCTTGTCGAAAAGCATATGGTCAGTTCGGCCTGCATCCATTTTCGCATTCTACGTTTACCTATTCCATCAATGACGCGTGTTGCTCCGAGATTCGACGCCGTTTATTCGTAATAATGCCGTTTCTCCAGTCACGGTACACTTTAATCCCAGCAGCGCGAGAAGAGTTCACAAATTGCGCAGTTTCGGAAATGCTATCACTCTTAGCCCGAAAGTCAATGATCATCTTTTGCAGATCTGATAAGTCTTTCGTTTTATCCATAGCAGCAACGAATGACGTGTGCAGAGTACAGATGTCTTAGCTTTTATATTCACCAAACGAGCTCACGCCGTTTTGCTATTGGCAACGCGCTGCTGATGGCAAAGTAGGAGATGGTCTAAATAATGTGGCTCAATTGCGTATAATCATAACTGGGTTCATAACTATTCTCTACTAGCAGAGGACCCGACGTTGCCCGGGATAATTATACATGCAGGTAAGCAGAACAATCTCCAGAAGTTAAATTATAACTCCAAATTGGTTAAATAATAACCCAATCAAAACAACACAGAGGGAAGGGGTCATCCATTCTAAGAAAAATACGAAATACAGGAATTCTAGGTGATATACCGGGACTTTTTTTTACCTCTTGATATCCATCTTCACCACCGGGGATTATCACTGAATACATTATACCCAAGTTTTTCTTGCCCTTGACGTAGAAGCTCTTATATCCTCTTGCTGTTTCCAATGCCCGTATAGATTTTTCTATTTTACTCTAGAGTTTCTCTGACCAATACTCGTTCTTTCTCTTTCCTTTCCAGACACATAAACTTTTGCCAGTCGTCTGAACGTTTGATGGGGAGCTCAAGGGAGATACGCGTGACTCCTTTGCCTCATCAACAGATGCTGCCTTATTAATGTTCTGTCATCATTTTATGCTCATTATTAATAACTAGCAGTGGTACCCGGCGTTACCCGGGATAATTTTAAATCAGAATGTCGATTCGCCACCCTTAATTCTTCCGTTCTACGTCGAACTCGTTGTACACGTAGCTCTCTTTCCTCCGAAGTTTCCCTTGCTCTTGACGTGGAAGCTTCCATAAGCTTCTGCTGCAGACGAAGCTCCCGTTGTTCAGGTGTATCTGATGCCCGGATAGTATTTTGTTTCTTAGTTGCATGGTTTTCTGTCCAATGCTCTGTCTTATCTTTGGTGGCATTACAATAGGTATGAATTAATATGGTTCCTTCGAACGATTATTAAATAACATAAACACAGATAAATCGTATGCTTTTTGGTTTGATGATTCGAGTTGATGTATTTTTTGGAATTAAACTGTAATAGGTTATGCACTGCTCTAACGTGCCAAACACACAAACACATACACACACACACAAACATAGAAACACACACACTTTTCGCAATCATCTGAACGCTTGTTAAGGACCTGAAGGAAGACACCTGTATCGCCTTTGCCTCATATCCATTTCCTATTCATTGTTAATAATTCTTGGAAACGAGCTTTCTATCATTGCATCATCATTTTATGTTCATTGTTATAATTCTTGGAAACGAATGTTCTGTCATTGCATCATCATTTTATGTTCATTGTTATAATTCTTTGAATAATTTTGTGGTCATTGTTATTGGTGAATTGCGCATTGAGACCATTGTTGATGCGGACACGACGGGCCAATAGTTGCACAAACTTTGCCTTGCATTATTGGTCATGAGATATTTCTCATTAATATGCCCTGCCATAACCATGAATATCGATTTTTTTATCGATAATTATTATTTTTCCGTAATCTGAGGTAGACAGTGACCTTCCTCATGCTTTGAAGGTCAAGTATGCAAAATTTTATCAAGATCGGAATAAAACTAGATTTGTATTCAATACCCACAAACAAACCCACAGACATCTTTCTTTATATATATAGATTCTTGGAAACGAACGTTCAATCATCGCATTATCAGTATCTCAGTTACACATTCCCACAGAATATAGTCAAAATGTATTTTTATGAAATGTTTGGATCTGATGTGCTACCAAATAAGCTAGGTGATAACCCCGGCCTGGCTCGGACTTTTTTTTTGGATTAAATTTTGCAATATCTTAAAAATAAACACATGAAAACGCTCAGAATTATTGCAGTAAAAATTCTTAATGAAAATTAGAAAAAAAATTTTTTTAAAGGCTCACAATGGATGGACCTCTCCAAGGATGCCACTGCTAGTCTAACTAATTTCTTACTCACGTAATCTTACTTTAGATGTACACTTGATGTTGTGGAATTCCCACTCTTCCCTCGATGTCTTGAAGCAAAACTTGGCCATTCATCCCCTTGTGTATTTTAGCAGTCGCCGATTCTTCTATTTACTTGCTTACCATTTGCTCAATATAGCACGGAGCTAAAGGAGTGCTTCGTCTGTCGTCTTTCCACTCTTTCTCAATAGTCTGCTAACTCTCCATTATCTCCAGTTACTGATCATTGTTAAAGATTTTCAAGAAATTGTTAAGTACTAAGAACTCTATTTTCAAAGAAAATCCTGAATAACAGGAATTCTATGCATTGTTACAGATTGAAACTTATCTATATTGCACAAAATTTTCCTTTCATTGTTGGTCATGAGATATATATTGTTGGTCCGTGCAGAGTGTTTGTGAATTGCGTGTTGACACCATTGTTGATGCGTATTGTTGCACAAACTTTGCCTTGCATTGTTAGTCATGAGATATTTCTCATTAATATGACTGTCAGATTGCCGAATTAGAGAAGGAGCATCTTTAAATAAATCTGGCGATCGAACACGAGAAGCGAAAATAGAAACGAAAGAAAGCAAAAGAAGAATGCATGGGTGGAATAGGTTAAATAGCTGCCCGCCCCCTAGAAATGAAAATGGAAGAGCCAAAGAGGCGAAGAGAGAGAGAGAGATTGGAGCGGCGTTGTGGAAAAAAAATTGGAAAAGAGCAGGTGATTGGGAGAGAAGGGGAGATAGGAAGAAGGAGGCAGAAAGGGATGAATTCTGAAGTGAACGGTTGGAAGGATTCGTGCTCCGAGGAAGAATGTAGAAAAGTACGAGGACACGAAAGACCAGGCTATGAAAGCAGAATTCGGAATGCAGAAGGACCGAGGAATTCCCGTATGATTAGGAATACCCGCCCGCGGAGAAGGAGAGGTTTCCGCCGACGTAAGAGAGAGGTCCGCCACGTAATTACGGAGAAGACCGGTTCGTCGACCAGGCAGGTCGTAAAGAAGCCCGGACAGAAGGACCGAAGATGCCGATGTTTGCCCCATGCTCAGGCAAGTGACTTTAACATAAATTATCAGAAAAGAACGTTTTATAATTCGGCCCAGCGCCATGGTGAATACGAGAGAACACCCCCGCTAAGACGACACGTCCGTGACGACTGGAACTTCTCGCCGCTCTTGCTGATCAATTCCCAGCCCTTGTCAGCGAGAAGAAGAGGTACAGCGAGAGGGGGAAGAAAGGTCGAGCGAACGAGACGTTTCTAAGCAGTTGGAAAAGGTTCCAAAAACAGTGACGGACTTGAGTTCCTCAGCTTTGGATGGTTCAGCGACTGACGACGGGAAAGACGGCCACGTCGGCAGCCCGCCTGCCAGCGAGAATGCGACTGATACTCGTGGAGAAGGAGTAGAGCGAGAAACACAAGCCGACAGGTGCCCGGCCAATATCCAAGAGATGAAGTTCCCGCCATTGGACACAACGTTTCTCCCCTGCCGGACTCCGGAGGACGACAGCGTAGCGACAACGAGCGCCCCAGCCAACCCGCCAGCGGACGACGATTGCTTCGCGAGCGGCTATTGCGTCGCCGTTACGGGGTATTCTGATAAGACTGTTATACTAAAATTACAATAGTTAAGATAGACTTAAAAGAATTGCTAAGTGGACAATTTAATTTCTCTTTCGTCTAGTCAGCACTATCTTCATTAAGAATTTAGAATTTCTTATGTCCTTCCTATTCGCCTCGTTAGCTGGTTAAGCTAACATGAAAAAATATTGACTTCATATCCGCGTAAGGAGAAGTTGATACTGGTGTCCGATCCAAAAATAAAAGTTTGGAGAAAGCCCCTTATCGTTTTGTTTATTTTTGAGAGCAACTGAAATTCAACTCATTCTATCGGCGATATCTTTCTCAGTTTTCACGATATTTGCTTGGGCTTTTATAAGAGTAGGTCTACACATTTCGCTAATAAATTATGCAAAAAGACAATTTGGTAACGCATGCGCATGCGCAGTTAAACATTATTTAGTAAAAATGCTCATATTTCATCAAATATTTAATATTTTTATATTCTGATTGCAGGGTGTTGTCTCTACTGTAGTTTGTCAAGTTTCCTGAAAATGGCATTGCATTGTGTTGAAAACCCTGCATGTTATAAATAAAAAACTTACGAAAGTATTTCGACCTTTTTAAAGAAACCTTAATATCTCCATGACTATACAAGCTATTCTCATACAAATGAATACAGAAAAGTAAAACAAGCCTGTTAAGCATACGCTACAGCTACAATCCATTTCAAGCATTATTTTTACAGGGTGATCCCAAACATTATTTTTTTTGTTTAATTCGTTACTGGTCCCCTATTTGCCTTCGGGACAAAACCTTCGATGAAATATTTGGTGTAATATGCTCTTTACAAAGCGTCTAAATTCGAAAGTGTCCAATTACTTTCTTCTAATCAGTGTATATAGAAAGACTAGCAGAGGTACCCGGCGTTGCCCCAGATAATTACACTTGTAATAGAAGAGAACAATCTCAAAAAATTAAATTATAACTCCCAATTGGTTAAATAATATTTCAATCAATACAACACAGAGCAAAGGGACTATCCATTCTAGGGAGACCCGCGTGACTGTAATGCCTAATCAATAGACGTTGCCTTATTAATGTTCGTCACTGCATCTTCACTTTATGCTAATTATCAATAATTCTTGGAAACGAACGTTCAGTCATCGCATTATCAGCATCTTAGTATCCAAAATATACACATTCCCACAGAACATAGTCAAAATGTATTTTTAGGAAATGTTTGGATCTACTGTGCTACCAAATAAGCTAGGTGATAACCCCGGCGTGGCTCGGACTTTTTTTTGGAATAAATTTTGAAATATCTTAAAAATAAACACATGAAATTGCTTAGAATTAATACAGTAAAAATTCTTAATTAAAATTCGAAAAAAAATTTTTTAAAGGCTCACAATGGATGGACCTCTCCAAGTATGTCACTGCTAGTCTAAATAATTTCTTACTCACGTAATCTTACTTTAGATGTACACTTGATGTTGTTACAATTCCCTTTCTTCTCTAGATGTCTTGTAGCAAAACTTGGCCATTCAACTCTTTGTGTAGTCTAGCGATCGCCGATTCTTCTATTGACATGCTTACCATTTGCTCAATACAGCACTGAGCTAAAGGGGTGCTTCCTCTGTCGTCTTTCCACTCTTTCTCAATAGTCTGCTAACTCTCCATTATCTCCAGTTACTGATCATTTTTCTAAGAAATATCAGAATAACAGGAATTCTATGCATTGTTACAAATTCGAAACTTTTGCATCTATATTGCATAAACTTTTATTTGCATTGTTGGTCATCTATCTATATATATACAGAAGGATGTTTGTGGGTCTGTGGGTGGGTCTGTGGGTGGGTCTGTGGTTCTGTGTGTACGTTTTTTATACAAATCTACAGTTTTATTCCGATCTTGATGAAATTTCGCATACATGACCTTCAAAGCATGAGGAAGGTCACTGTCTACTTCAGATTTCGAAAAAATAATAATTATTGATAAAAAATCGATATTCATGGTTATGGCAGGGCATATTAATGAGAAATATCGCATGACCAACAATGCAAGACAAAGTTTTTGCAACAATGGTATCAACACGCAATTCACAAACACTCTGCACGGACCAACAATATATATCTCATGACCAACAATGCAAATAAATGTTTGTGCAACAATAGGTATCAACAATGGTTTCAACACGCAATTCACCAATAACAATGAGCTCAAAATGATGATGCAATGATAAAGCAGTCCTTTCCAAGAATTATAACAATGCAATATGGATAAGTTTCAATTTGTAACACTGCATAGAATTCCTGTTATTCAGGCTTTTCTTAGAAAAGAGAGTTCTTAGTACTTAACAATTTCTTGAAAATCTTTAAAAATGATCAGTAGCTGGAGATAATGAAGAGTTAGCAGACTATTGAGAAAGAGTGGAAAGACGACAGAGAAAACAAACCTTTAGCTCCGTGCTGCATTGAGCAAATGGGAAGCAAGTAAATAGAAGAATTGGCGACCGCTAGACTACCCAAAGTGATGAAAGGCCAAATTTTGCTTCAACACAGCAAGAGAAGAGTGGAAATTGCAACAACATCAAGTGTACATCTGAAGTAAGATTATCTGAGTAAGAAATTATTGGAGCAGTCCATCCATTGTGAGCCTTTAAAAAGATTTTTTTCGAATTTTCATTAAGAATTTTTACTGTATTAATTCTAAGCATTTTCATGTGTTTATTTTTAAGGTATTGCAAAATTTATTTTAATTTTTGAGATTGTTCTGTTTACATCCCAAGTGTAATAATCCCGGGCAACGCCGGGTACCTCTTCTAGTCTATCTATATATATAAAGAAGGATGTTTGTGGGTCTGTCTGTGGGTGGGTCTGTACGTTTTTTATACAAATCTACAGTTTTATTCCGATCTTGATGAAATTTCGCATACATGACCTTCAAAGCATGAGGAAGGTCACTGTCTACATCAGATTTCGAAAAAATAATAATTATTGATAAAAAATCGATATTCATGGTTATAGCAGGGCATATTAATGAGAAATATCGCATGACCAACAATGCAAGATAAAGTTTTTGCAACAATGGTATCAACACGCAATTCACAAACACACTGCATGAACCAACAATATATATCTCATGACCAACAATGCAAGGCAAAGTTTGTGCAACAATAGGCCCATTGTGTTCGCATCAACAATGGTATCAACGCGCAATTCACCAATAACAATGAGCACAGAATGATGATGTAATGTTAAAGCAATCTTTCCAAGAATTATAACCATGAACATAAAATGATGATGCAATATGGATAAGTTTCAATTTGTAACAATGCATAGAATTCCTGTTATTCAGGTTTTTCTTTGAAAAGAGAGTTCTTAGTACTTAACAATTTCTTGAAAATCTTTAAAAATGATCAGTAGCTGGAGATAATGAAGAGTTAGCAGACTATTGAGAAAGAGTGGAAAGACGACAGAGAAAGCAAACCTTTAGCTCCGTGCTGTATTGAGCAAATGGGAAGCAAGTAAATAGAAGAATTGGCGACCGCTAGACTACCCAAAGTGATGAAAGGCCAAATTTTGCTTCAACACAACGAGAGAAGAGTGGAAATTGCAACAACATCAAGTGTACATCTGAAGTAAGATTACGTGAGTAAGAAATTATTTAGACTAGCAGTGGCATCCTTGGAGAGGTCCAGCACCATTGTGAGCCTTTAAAATGATTTTTTTCGAATTTTCATTAAGAATTTTTACTCTATTAATTTTAAGCATTTTCATGTGTTTATTTTTAAGATATTGCAAAATTTAATTTAATTTTTTGAGATTGTTCTGTTTACATCCAAGTGTAATTATCCCGGGCAACGCCGGGTACCTTTGCTAGTCTTCTATATATATAAAGAAGGATGTTTGTGGGTCTGTGGGTCTGTGTGTATGTTTTTTATACAAATCTACAGTTTTATTCCGATCTTGATAAAATTTCGCATACATGACCTTCAAAGCATGAGGAAGGTCACTGTCTACCTCAGATTTCGGAAAAATAATAAATATCGATAAAAAATCGATATTCATGGTTATAGCAAGGCATATTAATGAGAAATATCTCATGACCAACAATGCAAGGCAAAGTTTGTACAACAATAGGCCCATTGTGTTCGCATCAACAATGGTATCAACGCGCAATTCACCAATAACAATGAGCACAGAATGATGATGTAATGTTAAAGCAATCTTTCCAAGAATTATAACAATGAACATAAAATGATGATGTAATATGGATAAGTTTCAATTTGTAACAATGCATAGAATTCCTGTTATTCAGGCTTTTCTTAGAAAAGAGAGTTCTTAGTACTTAACAATTTCTTGAAAATCTTTAAAAATGATCAGTAACTGGAGATAATGGAGAGTTAGCAGACTATTGAGAAAGAGTGGAAAGACGACAGAGGAAGCACTCCTTTAGCTCTGTGATGTATTGAGCAAATGGGAAGCAAGTAAATAGAAGAATCGGCGACCGCTAGACTGTACAAAGTGATGAATGCCCAAGTTTTACTTCAACACATCGAGAGAAGAGTGGAAATTGCAACAACACTAAGTATACATCTGAGGTAAGATTATGTGAGTAAGAAATTATTTAGACTAGCAGTGGCATCCTTGGAGAGGTCCAGTCATTGTGAGCCTTTAAAAAGATTTTTTTCGAATTTTCATTAAGAATTTTTACTGTATTAATTCTAAGCATTTTCATGTGTTTATTTTTAAGATATTGCAAAATTTAATTTAATTTTTTGAGATTGTTCTGTTTACATCCAAGTGTAATAATCCCGGGCAACGCCGGGTACCTCTTCTAGTGAGATATATATTGTTGGTCCGTGCAGAGTGTTTGTGAATTGCGTGTTGATACCATTGTTGATACCTATTGTTGCACAAACTTTGCCTTGCATTGTTGGTCATCAGATATTTCTCATTAATATTCCTTGCCATAACCATGAATATCGATTTTTTATCAATAATTATTATTTTTTCGAAATCTGAGGTAGACAGTGACCTTCCTCATGGTTTGAAGGTCAAGTATGCAAAATTTCATCAAGATCGGAATAAAACTGTAGATTTGTATAAAAAAACAAACCTACGAACATTCTTCTTTATATATACACTCACTTCCAAAAGTTAAGCACGGGGAAAAAAATGTTAACTTCCGTAAGCCAATATGAATTAAAGATGCTAAAATTTGCTCCAAATGTAGAAGGAAGTATGCAAATATGTTAGGTGACAGCCAATCACAATTTCGCGTTGAGAAATATGCAAAACAGGCAGTCGTATAGAAGCCGACATTGTGAAGGGTTATAGGAGTTGCATATAAGTACTGGTAAAAGGTGTTTAGAACATTCGTAAGATTTATTTTCAAGCTAGAAGTGTTTCTATGGCTTCCAGAAGACGAATGGAAGATTCTGAACGCTGGCGGGCTGTTGGACGCATTGAAGCAGTACAGTCTATCACAGATGTTGCTCGTTTCTTCGGCGTTCATTATTCCGTCATTTCACGATTATGGAAACAATTCCAAACCAGCCAAACAGTTGTCCGAAGACCTGTAGCCGGTCGTCCAAGGGTTACGACCCCCTCGGAAGATCGCTATATTGCTGTTGTAGCCAAGCGGAATCGAAGATCGACCTCCACACAGGTGACATCTATGGTTGCAGCGGCCATTGGTAAGACGATATCTGTCATTACTGTTCGTCGAAGGCTACACATGAATGGTCTGTACGCCCGGGTACCACGAGTTTGTGTTCCTTTATCCGTCCAATCCAGACAGGCACGATTACAGTGGTGCCGCCAGCATGTGAATTGGACTGTGTGGGATTGGGGCAACGTTATGTTCACAGATGAGTCCAGATTTGCCCTACAACCCGATGATAAGCGTGTAAGGGTCTGGAGGGAATAAGGCACACGCAATCGGCCCGAGAACATCATCGAACATCACGCATTCCGCGGTGGAAGCATCATGGTCTGGGCAGGGATTGCATTGGGATATCGCACCGACCTGCACATCTACAGGCGAGGTTCTGTGACGGCTGTACGGTATCGAGATGAAGTCCTAGACCCCTTTGTGAAACTGTACGCTGGTCCTTCTTTCGTTTTAATGGACGATAATGCCCGTCCCCATAGAGCTGGCATCGTTGACGACTTTCTGGAGAGTGAGGAGATTGCGCGTATGGAGTGGCCGGCTTACTCGCCGGACCTTAATCCCATTGAAAATCTTTGGGATGCCCTCGGCCGTGCTGTATGTAGACGTTTCCCACCTTCAGCCACTCTTAACGATTTGGAAACTGCCCTACAGGAGGAATGGCTATTACTGGAATCTGCGGTGGTTGATCACCTCGTAACAAGCATGATCACATGCTGTACACTTTGTATGACGTTGAGGGGTGCTCACATACCCTATTAATGTCTTTTTTGTTGTTTGTTTTGCATTTAAACGTCATTTCGTTAATGACGCAAATATGTCATCATCTTATAATTTATGTAAATTCAATATTTCTTTTAATCTCTATATGTAATTCTTTGTTTTGTTTCATGAATAGACAAAGATACTTACTTTCACCATTTCATGTCAATCAAAGCAGTGCTTGTCCATTTTTTGGCATTTTACCTCTCCGTGTTTAACTTTTGGAAGTGAGTGTATATAGAAGAAGAAGATAGAAGATTACTATTTTTCATTAGCACTCAAATCTTGCACATATTTAAAAATGAACGTTGAAAAAATCTTCTCTACTATAATAATTATAGTTGACGCATTAGAAAATTAAGAACTATCTCTAAAATACTATGAAAGAATGATATTTCTTTTAAACATTTTTATTATATACAAAATTATTTACAAAAATTAAGTTTATTAAAAAAAATAAATTAAAACTCAGAAAAAGTTTTGAAAACTTATTGCAACAATATGAACAAAAAATATAGGCCAAGTCGATGGCAAAAATTAAAGGACTTTTAAAAATTAAAAACTAAAAGGAAAGATTGGAAATTTATAAATTAAGTTGTATTTTTATTAGAAATAAATTTCATTTTCCGGAGTCCAGACGAAGAAGATCTTCGCATTTGCCACAAAAGTAACCATCTTTTATATGAAGGGTATTTTTGCACACTCTTCCAAATAGCTTGTAGACTATATTAGGCATAGAACCTAAAACTGCGAAGTTTTATGGCTGGGAGACCTGAGAGGCAAGTATCAGATTTTTTTTTTTTTTTTTTTTCCTTTTTGAAGTGCTATGTACTCGCCATAGACTGGCCCCATTTCATTTTTATTTCGTGAAAACAACTCGAGACTAATTTTTTAAAATTAACTGACGAGAAACATCAGGAACTGATAGTCAAGATGTTGTCATTAGCTTCATTGACTTGCGGGGATGCTCGAAAGACGAAGGCGCACTGCACCTTGCATACGTGGTCGTCGAGGATGGCATCTGCGGTGAACTCGGACACCAGCCCGAAACAGTTGGTTATCTTCATGGATTGGCAGATGGGCTGGCAAAATATCAATAGCATTTACCATTATTTTTTAAAATTAAAAAGCAACTGAGGTAATTTAAAACCAAATCGTAATGATTAGTAAATTCTTACGCCTTCTGTTGTGCATGTACACATGACACAAGGAGACACGCGGTTGGCCGTACCAACCGGGAAAGACTGAGAGTCCAATGAGCAGAGAGCTAAGGAAAATTAAAAGAAAATATTAAAAAGATAAACAGTAGAAGGAAAATAAATGTTTATCATAGAAAATAATATTGAATTCCACTTACAACTGTCTCGCCATAACTCTAAATTAATGGATGGAATCGTGTCACAGGAAACTCTTGGATTTCTAAAATGAAAAACAGTGTATTCTAAATGAATAGTATCTATCTGTTGTCCACAGAGAAAGGTTAATAACTCTTATTATTGTGCGAAATTAATGCCTACGATTTCCTTTTCTCAGAAATGTTTTTTTCGTTGTTCTCCTTGAATGAAATGTTAAATAAAGATCTAGTAAAAAAATTTTAATATAGAATCTAGTTCATCACTTTTTAATATTATTACTTCTCGTTTTTCTAATAACACTGAAAAGTTAACAGAGACTACACTAGCGGAAAAAAAAATCCCAACACCACGAAGGACTTGTGTTAGATGAATGAAATTTGGACAGTATATTCAGCTACGGTATTTATTCAATTGATTCAAGTTTCAAGGTTACAACTTATAGGGGGCGCCACCAGCACCACCCTGTACATGCAAATAAGACATTCCAATGACAGATATAAAGGAGATCAGACGCTCGTCTGTGTCACTTGTGAACGTGTGTGATAGAGTACGTAAAACATGCCTCGAAGGCGACTGGACGTGAATATGGACAGCTAATACAATTCGAACGTGGGCCTTCGAGAGGGTGGACTTTCGTTCCATGCTATTGCAGAACGCATGGGTCGAGACGTTGCCACTGTGTACAACTACTGGCAGCAATGGTCCAAGGAAGGCAGGATTATCAGGAGACCAGGATCTGGACGACCCCCGGCCAATGGAGACAGGGTTGACCGACGCATCTGTAGGATGGCTGTGGCAAATCGGGCAGCATCTGCAGCGGGCATTCGGGCTGCTGTGGCACCCAACGTCACTCCACCCACAATTCGGAACCGTCTCCTGGCCAGGAACCTCCACTCCAGGCGCCCTGTGGCATGTTTGCCTCTTACCCCTCAGCACCGTGCGGCACGTCTTCAGTGGTGTCAAGCCAGAGCGACTTGGAGGACGGAATGGAGGTCTGTGATCTTCACGGATGAAAGTAGTTTCTGTCTGGGTCAGAGTGATGGCCGCACAAGGGTCAGGAGGAGGAGTGGGGAAGTCCTGTTACCAAGCTGTATCCGTCGTCGGCATACTGGCCCCACCCCTGGCATTATGGTATGTGAAGGGATTTCCTATGACAGTAGGACCACCCTGGTGGTTATCCCAGTCACCATGACGGCAAATGTTTACATTCGGAAGGTTGTTGAACTCAATGTGCTGCCATTCATGGCTGGTATGCCAGGGGGGCTGTTCCAACAGGATAACGCTCGACCTCACACAGCAGCTGCAACCCAACGTGCCCTTCAGGGTGTCCACATCCTACCATGGCTAGCACGTTCACCAGATCTGTCGCCCATCAAGAACGTCTGGGACATAGTCAGACGCCGTGTCGGGGCTCTTCTACAACCAGCAACAATTGTCGCTGATCTGACCATCCAGGTACAACAGGCATGGAATGCCATACCACAAAATGACATTCGGCATCTCTACGACCGTAAGCATGCACGTGTGCAGGCCTGCATAGACCAGCGCGGCGACTACAGCGGGTACTAGAGTCCGTGCTTTTCTCTCTCCTTCTCTTTCTTTCTTCGATTCCTCTTTTACCTTTTCGTTGATCGCCTCTGATGCCCGAGGACGTGGTTTCGACCACAGATTAAGGAGAAAACACAGATGTGCCAAACCCATATTAAAAAGTGTTGCGCCTAAACCTAGCGATGCATGCGGTAAACATCAATGTCATTTCATATTGATTATTGTTTCTAAGCATATTGCCATAGCTCATGAACAATTTTTTTTGGCAAACTTCTTTTGCAGTTATTGAAGTTAAATTAATCAACAAGTAAACAATTGAAAAGAACGGATAATCTGAATAGCAATAGAAGTTTACCGCATGCACCGCTAGATTTAGGCGCAACAAAACGCCTATTCAGGTGGCATATCTGTGTTTTCCTCCTTAATCTGTGGTTTCGACCCTGGATGAGGACGACGAGGATTTTATCAGGGGTAAAATTCTGAGATCACGCACTTCCTTCGGAAGGGAAGTAAAGCCGTTGATCCCGTGTAGTTGTTTGCCGGCTGTACGTTAAAGAACTCTTGAGAGGCAAAAGTTGCGGCCCCTATAACCAGAGCAGTTGAAAAGGACGTTAATACCAAACAAACCAAACAACAAGCCTTTTCGGTGTCGAGGATGTTAACCATTGAATCATGGTTTAATATTAAAAATTTAGGCTATCAGGGGATCAGCCGACTGAGGCTTTGTTTGGTCTTTCAAGCTTGTTAGTAAAGGGACAAACACAAAAATCCATGCCCTTGGCGGGATTCGAACCCGGGATTCGCTTGTTTCAAGAGGGACAAGACCTCTGCTTTAGCGCTCTCCGGTTTGATAAATTCTTTCTTTTTTTTTCGAGAAATGCTTGTTTGCTTCTTTTAACATTTGGTTTAATGGCTAGATTTGAATCGTAGTCTGGAACTATCTCGTTCGGATTGGCTCAGCATAAAACCACAACTAGTTAAGAGAAGCTCGGGTAATTAGTAATCCACTTAGTTACAGAAACCTTTTCAGATAATCGACTAGACTTCGACTTCACTCTTGGTTGTGTCTTTGCTTCCAGCAACATTGTTTTACACTCAATCACCAAAAGTCATGGCGCTCCTGCCTAATAACGTGTTGGGTCCCCTCTGGCCCGGATAACGTCGGCGACCCGTAGCGGAAGAGAGTCTACCAGTACCCAGAATACATCCACAGGCACTGCAAGCCATAACGATGTTACATTTACTAGTTGTGTTGGTGACGACCTGACAGATCGTTCGATGACGTCCCACAAATGTTCAATAGCATTGCAATCTGGGAAACATGGAGGCCAAATCATTGCCGTGACGTCAGTAGCATGTTCCTCCAGCCACTGCCCTGTCACAAGGTGTGGAGGCGCATTATCTTGCACAAAGATGATGTTGCCCGCGGGGTAAAAACAGTTCATGAAGGGGTGCAGGTGGTCCCCAAGCAGATCGACGTAGGAAGTAGCACGCAGAGTGGATGTCAGTTGCACAAATGGACCCATTGCATGCCACGAGAAGACACCTCAGACCTTCACCTGACTGAGTGGTCCCCACCTGACAAGCGGTGTCTATGGCTTCGTGTTGCCTGCGCCAGACCAACACCACCTGGACAGAAAGCCTGTGGATGGAAACGTCATACATTGTTAAATCATGAAACAAAATCATAATTTAGGGCCTATTATTGGTAGAAATACGATTAAACATGATTTTTTATGGTGATTGGTTTGTTTGGTATTAACGTCCTTTTCAACTGTTATGGTCATTTCAGGACGGCGTTATAGGGGCCGCAAATTTTGCCTCGCAAGGGTTCTTTAACGTGCAGCCGGCAAATGACTACACGGAATCAACATCTTTAATTCACTTCACTTCAAAAAATCCTCGTCGTCCTCGCCCGGAATTGAACCCGCGTCCTCGGGCATCAGAGGCGATCACGCAACCACTGCCGATGTGAAACAATCGCAAACAATTGCTTATTACAATATGTGGATTAATAAATTGATTATTTTATTGAACTGAGAATTATTTCTTCCTTTTCTTTTAATTTAAAATTTTAAAATATTTGTCTTTTAAAAATTCGTTAGGCATTGAATCAGCTATTTGGAGTCATTAAAAGTATACGTTATCGTTAGTTAATGCAATAAAGTTTTTTTTAAAAAAAATCAGAAAACAGGTTATGCTTACTAATACTTCCAGAAATCATCCACAAAAACAGCTGAAATTACACTGAGAATATATGGCGCCTTAGGTTTTTGCCAATCGTAACATGGCGAATGCTGCACTTCCGCTGGCACCAGTAGCGCTCAGCGAAATGAATAGGGCACTGCCAGTCTCTTTCTTTCATTTGTATCTGGTTGTAATCCCTCGTTGGGTATACTCTCGATAGACCCTTGCAACGGTCGTATGGGAAAATACTGTAGCAGGGTGTTGGCTACATCTGATATTGAGGCACCCTTCCGTCTGGCACCAACAATGATCCCCCGTTCAAATGCGGATAGCTCTCAGCGTGCTGCCATTTCTGCAGCTAGGTTTTGCTTACAATGATTGTGTGATATCAAGGAGTCCTGTGCACCTGCATTCCGAGATTGGAAGCAGCGGGATCTTTCTTATTATGGACAGGGAAGGTGATTGGATGTGTGTGCCATGACTTTTGGTGATTGAGTGTATATCGTTAAGCTTCTCGAATGAACTGAAGAGAATTCTTCTTTCATCTGTTTGTAAGAAAGGATTGCACGGGATACTTTTTTTTCTTCTTCAGCTACTCCCCATTATGTGGGGATAGCTGTTTTGGATGAGTCCCCCCTCCCCAATTTTCTCTATCCATCTCCCAACTCCTCTCTAACTTTCTAAATCTGAGCGCATCATCGGTGCGGGTTTGGCATCTTTTGTTTGGGTGCCCTCTGCTTCCCATCCTCCGAACTTCCATCTCCATGACCAAGTGATTTCCTTCTGATTACATGTCCAAACCTCCAAGAAGATTGATTTTTTTTAATCTTTTGTCACTCCAGACATCCACTTTAACATTCGATTTTACGCCACATTTAGTTTGTATTTGCTTTCTTCAGCGGAAGTATCTCTGTACCATACATCACTGCCGATCATATGGCTTACTTTGCCTTTTAAAAGGATTGCATGGAATACGAACGTCTAATTTCACACTCACCATCAGGATATTCTTCATTTATATTCTTCAATAAGATATAAATCACTTCTCATTTTGGAAAAATCGGATATTATTAACACAAATACAAGATGGATCCGGATTGTTAGACAAAGATTCACCCAAGAAATTCAAAGCTTATAAACGCAATTGTACAAAACGATGCAACACTCCTATTATGCTTCGCTAAGCTCACTTCAATTAGAATTAAGGTTAAAGTATTGTGACGCAAAGGTAAATCATGATAATTACATGTTAATAGAACGATAACGGATTTCAAAGAAGAAAGGAGACGCTTCATGCCTGATTTTATCTTTAAACAAAAACATAAAAGCATAATCATTCTTTAGTGTCTTCATTATCCTTAGGCGTGTTAATGCATTTTCCCTATAAAAGTGTGATATTAAATAACTCGCAAAGTTTTGGAACTTACGAAAAGTCATCAGGTAAGTCGAATACGGACCGCTGAATGACGTCAATGGTATCAGAATTGTCGCAAATTATTCTCGCCAACGTAGACTTCCTAATTTCCATGAGCTGAACTAAAAAGTTTTAAAAGTGATTTTAAAAAATATGAACATAGCTAAATGTATAATCATGAAGATAACTTAGAGACTTACCTTCATTGAATCTAATGAGTGGGTTCGATGTTTCGTACCAAAATCGATCGCATTTACGAAGGCGCTGGAACTGCTTGCCGATGACACAGGCGAACGTGGGTCCCACGACTCCACCTATGAGTGGGCGCTCGGATAAACCTCCCGTGAACAGATCAATATCATCAACATGCCTATGAAGGAGAAAAGTTTCAAATAAAATATGTAATTTAGAACTTTTAATCAAAGTTTCTCTTAATGGTCATTGATTATTCTTGATAATGACTAAATCTCACGAGGATGACGTTTGCTTTATGCTAGACTTTAAGTTAAATTGTTAGACATATAATTATCATTTCTCTAAGTCATGTGTTTTTGAAAAATATATTGATGCACATATTGAACACGGTCTTAAAAACATTCAGCTGAAGCTTGCCTTCTAAGCCACAAAACATTGTTGAGCTATGGAAGTTGTAAAAAGATTTTCTTTCTACTTATTGCACTAATCAAATTAACCTGAACAGTGATGACAGCTGTAGAAATTTTACCATACTCAAATATTCATAATAACATTCCTATATATGAGGCCTGTCCGTAAAATATCCGGATTGAGGCTACTAAAAAAAGTAGAACTCGCTGCACCTTTTACCTATCCGGATCGTGTGATGACATTTCTGCTGATGACGTAATGAAATTTGCAGCTGTTAAGAGTGCCGCGTGCAATTGTTGTAACACGCTAGAGCAGAACGTTTTCTTTTCTCGTCGCATGGTGAAAATAACAGAAAACTTTGAGCAACAACATTGCATCAAATTTTGTTTTAAAATCGGTAAAATCGCAACGGAATGTTATGAATTGCTAAAACAAGCATGCGGTAATGATGTTATGAGCCGCACACGGGTTTTCGAATGGTTCAAGAGCTTTAAGGAGGGTAGAGAATCGGCACAAAGTGATCCGCGGCCTGGTCGACCTTCAACGTCAAGAAACGATACCACAATTGAACAGGTTCGTCAACTCGTGCGATCAGATCGTTGTCTCACTGTGAGAGAGATTGCCGAAGATGTTGGAATACGAGTTCGAACCGTATTTTTATTTCGGACAGGCCTCGTACACTATATGGAAAAAAAGTATTCGGACACATGCTTGGTTTAGACGATTAGCTTTTATTTTTATTAAATTAATACAGTGTGGGAGCCACCTGTTATTTTAATTACCGCAGCTATCCTTCGTGGCATGCTTTCTATTAAATTCTGTACAACTGCTTGCGGAATTCCTTTCCACACCTCCTGTAAAGCAAACCTCAAAACAGGCACTGAAGATTGTCTATTTTTCAAACTTTTAATTCTACACTCCAATTCGTCCCAAAGGTTTTCTATAGGGTTAGGTCTGGGCTTTGGGCTTTCTATGGGAGCATGGAATTGTCCAGAATGTCGGGATAGTTTGTAGACTTAATGTTTTTACTCAATAGAGCCAATGGCCCAAGTCAAAACTACGAAAATCAGTTCTAAATCATTGCAGACCTTCCTCCAAACTTCATCGTGGGGACAAAACAGTCTGGACGGAATCGTTCTCCAGGTAATCGCTACACTCACACACGTCCATCTGATTTCCAAAGTGTAAAATACGATTTGTCGCTCCACAAAACGGTCTTCCACTGTTCTAAACTCCAGGCGTGATGTAAGGCTTATGTGCAGCCGCTCTACCATGAAAACCTTATAAATGCAGCTCATTTCGGATAGTTTTAGTGCAAACACAAATTCTGGTAGGGTTTTCAATCTCAGTTACAGAGGGCTGGAGTAACTTTCCAACCATCCGCTTCAAGGTTCTCCAAGTCCGATCCGTCAGTTTACGAGGTTGCCAGGACGCAATTTTACAGTAGTTGCGCCACTATCTTTCATATCGAATTGAACATTGCTGATATGGCACCCGACCATCATACCTCGTTGAAATTTGTTAACTCACTTCCGCTTTCTTTCAACTAATTAATTTTTTAATAGGGAGACGCATCTTATATATGGGAGCATACCACTTTAAGCGCATACATCTAATTTGAATCGCAAACAAAATTTGCATGTTGCGTGAAGTGTCCGAATACTTTTTTCCATATAGTAGGAGGTGCGATCAAAAAGCTCCGGGACTGGTTGCGCATCTCATCAACAAATGGTAGAGTTCTCACACTGTAAGGTGAAATGGAAGAGTTCACTTTATCGCGCTCAATAGGTAGGGAAATCATAGAGATTGTATACTTTATACACTCATGCGGGATCTGTGAGCTGCTTTTTTTCACTCAAGCCTACTCACAACCGCTCGTTGGAGCCCATTGTTAAAGTGCCAGGATTTAAGAAAATTAGAGCATTTTAAAATTTTTTCCTACCTATCCCTACCGATTGAACGCGATAAAGTGTACTCCTCCATTTCACTTTACAATGTGAGAATTCTAGCATAAGTCCACAAATACAGTAAATTATAGCCCTAACGGATTTTGAGAAAAAACGCTTGTTTAAGGTCGTCTGCGATTTTATCATGGACATTATATTTGAGAACGAGCGAATTCGAGCAAGGTGGCGTGAAAAAAACCTGGAAGCTCCATTACGACAATGCACCTTATCACCGAGCTCTCCTCAAGTGAATTTCTTGCGAAAAAAACACGATTTTGCTTTCAGACCGATACTACTCGCCAGATTTGGCTCCTGCAGACGTTGCCCTCTTTCAAGATCCACTTGAAAGGTCGCAGTTTTTATATGATTGAGCAGATCCAGTGCGAATCCCAGAAGGTGCTTGACTCGTTTCAACAAAAAGACTTCTAGGACACATTTCTGAAGTGGCAGGGAAGCTGGACTCTTTTATGGCTTCGCAAGAGGACTATTTTAAATGAATTACTTTCTCTTTAAATGAACCAGTCGTGGAAGCATTTCGCACTTCGTATCACACAAGAAGCCTCAATCGTTATCTCATCTAGTATCGTCCAAAACTATGAACTTGTAAGATTCCTTATTTCTTATCTCAAAACGGAAACTTTTTCCGTCTAAGGGACACAGAAATTTTTTATATGCATACCGGAATGCTTTCGCAACCTATGATTGAACATCAACGATAACTGTTAAAAGTAAGAATGAATGCTTTTCATCATGAACTCATCACGTAGTTTTTGAATAATGGAACGATTGATATGAACAACGGAATGCTTCTCATCGTTTACCAACAACGCAATGTTTTAAGTAATGTGACTTTTCGTGTATCTGACAATGCTTTTAACTTTTATAAACATTGATGTATAATACAGAAAGTCGATTACGATATGTGGTGACGTTTTCATTTATGAATTTCTGCGTCAGATGACGCTAGGCCGTGGAGTTATACTCGCGAGAAATGTTTCCTAACAAGTGTGTTTTAGCGAGAAGACGGTAAATTAGCTGGCTTTGGGAGGGCGGTAAATCATTATTGCTCTTTCCGAATCGAAATTTAGTTATTCCTAAATTATTAGTATGTGCAACTCGAAATCACTGACGTATTTAACAAATCAAGACTACAGACTTGGAACAGTATTCTGTGAAGCCAGTTCCGTCCAGAAAGAGATCCTCATCAAGCCGCATTCCAGAGGTCGTCGGGAAAATCCATCACTTTCTCCCCGGAGAAAACCCAGAACTCAAAGGTCAGTGGCCCAAGCAACGATTAATAAAGATATTCGACAAGATTTCAATTCTACAGTTAATGGAACTACATATGGAAGACTATTATATAAGTACCTGATATAAAACTGATTTGTCTATTGAAATAAAATTGTTTTACCTGTATATAGCTTTTAGCTTTTGAATGATGGCCGAAGGAATTTCTTTTGAAAGATCCTCAAAGGTTTGAGACTTTGTCATGTTGCAGAAAACTCTCATTTGATTGTAGGTTGCAATGCCATGTTCCCGACCACGCTGAATGTTGAGCGCCACGAGATCGAGGCCTGAGAAGTGTACGTTGACATCCTCAAACAGATGATTAGTGACTTCGTCCGTCACGAATTGGTCTAAGGTCTCCATTTTACTCGAAGCCAATCCTCGCATAATTTCATCGATCATCCCAGACTATTGATGAATACGATATTGTAATTACAGTTAGCGATATTCTAAATCGAAAACATCACCAAAAGCAGAAGTATATAAATAATTTACCTGATGTAAGTCACCAGGGTTGAAAAACTTATGTCGTAGCTGTAAATTTCCAGGAGAGTCGCTAAAAAATTTGTCCAAACGTTGAAAGAACGGTTTAATCAGACTGTGTCCAAAGCGGAAAGCAGCCGTTGCGAACTCGTTGTAGATAGTTGGATTGCATGTGGGATCGTAATCCTCGTAATAGCCGTCGGAAAGAACTTCAAGACCGTAGTCATGTATCATGTTCCATCCGAGAATTCTTGGCAAGAATTCGCTATAGACAATGTGTTGATTCATGGCATCCAGTATTCGGCGTCCTAGATTTAATATAGTAGAGTATGTAATATTTCAGTTATTTCAACACCCTTTACGGGATGCATGACAAAGAATTTAATGCAAAACTTTTAAGTTGTTTTCTCATAATGTATAGCTATTAAACAATACGAGGGTCGGTCATAAAGTCCTTACAATCACCATGAAGTGCGGGTGCAATTGTGAAACGACAATGATAGGGTGTAGCCATATTACTGCAGAGGCTTATAAAACCATTTAACCCCTGCTGTATTTCATGGAATCGCCGCTAGAACCCATTGGGAAAATCGAGGCGTAGGATGTGATACAGTTTCTGCATTTGAAGGAAAACAGATCCATGCCTAGTTGAAACAAATGGCCCAGGACTGGTCAGTCTGGGGAACCTTCTATCTTTTTTTTTTCGGGACTCCCAAGTGTGTCCTGTCGACCGTACGCTTGGAAAAGACACGTACGATCAGAGAAACATACTATCGGAACCTGCTGCGAAACGGGAAGCCATTGAGATCAAGCGACACGAAGTACCGGAGTGCTACTATTGCATGAAACACAAGAAACTGCAAAAATCTTGCGGAAATTATTGGCTAAGGAAATTATCTGGCACGCAGCGTCGACCTCCCACGCATAGAGAGCACGCTGCTTCCAAGATGAGAGGTCATCTTTGAGGTGGAACAGTTCCTCTAATACGAAACAAAGGATTTCTACAACAAGGGATTCCGGCAGGTGATTTTTAGTTTGGAGAACTGTGTGGACCTATAAGGATTAACCACTCTTTCGCTATATGAGTCTTAGGCTCTATTCCATCATGGTAATGGTAAGGATATTAGGACCAACCCTCGCATTATTTGAATTTTATATAATTTCTAGGAACCGTTAGCGTAGAGCTGTTCATCATTCCAGTGTGGATTTATTAAGGCAAGATGGCCGACAATGCGGTTATGTTCTCTCATGTACATGGTATGCATTGCGGCCAAGGCAATCTGCTCACTTGCTCGTTTGTCTCCTGAAAAGTTATAATAAGCAAAGGAAGATCTATGAAAGGAATTGTAATTGAGTAGTGTAATGATGGATTTGAGAAAAAAATTACCAGCTTCAAAGCAAATATTATTCGGGGATTTACACTCTTTATTCTGGGATGTCTCTGGCAGCAGTTGCTTCCCCCCAAATGCATTAATAGTGACGTTGAGACGACCGCCGGTGAACGATCGCAGCTTTTTTGCATCACAAACGTCTGAACCGTACACGTGAGAGCAATCCACGAAGGCCGTAATCTGGTTAATTTGTTCTCTGGGCCCTGTGAAAATGCACAATCGGAATCTTTTAGAGTGGATATTATATATTTACTGTATTTCGAGTAGAAAAATTACCCATCGTTAGCTGGCCCGGCAATGACCGAATAAAGGAGAGGCACCGGGGGCCGCCAGCCTCATCGCTGCTTGGGAAGAAAGGGTCGCTGCTCGGGATAAGAATAGGATAGCACTCCGGATGGATCTTCTCCTTGGAATCGCATCGACTGCAATCCAAAATCGCGCCCTCGAAACCTGTATGGACAGGTGTATGGGAAAGATCATGATCCACAAACTGTCCAAACTGCATCACCATCAAGCTGTAGCGAACGTGAGGCTTGCTGGTGTCCGAGTGAATGGAGATGCTGACAAGTCGCGCAGACGGAAGATTTGATCCTGTCACGCTATTCTTACGAGGCTCCAGGAGGTCTAGAATAGAAGCATGAAATAATAAATATTACAAAAAAAAATTATTGGAGATTAAATTTCAGTTTTCTGCTTTAACCCTTACTGTCATTGTATACTGCAGGCAGTAATCTTTGAAATGCCTTAAAACTTTTTCCAAACATTGGATTAAGTAGATTATTACATAATCCAGTTATGGTTCGAAACCGTGACGTGTGGTCGCAAGGCAAAGTCTGTTCGTCGCATTCGAAATTCCGAGGAAGATCGACAAATTCCGAGATGTCAATGTTAGGTAGCACCTTCATGAGTTCATCAATACCTTTAGCTGAGTTGAGATTGGACTCCAAGTCTTTCATACGTCTGAAATTAAAAGTTTTAAATATAAACATCCCAACATGGGCCAAAATCAATTAAAGCTAAGGGCGATTATCAAGTCTGGACGAAGAGGCTCCACAGGTGGTCACTGATTTTGACTACGGGTTTTTGTCTTTTACTGGGTTCCATGAAGCATACAAGTGGCAAAAAGTTCCCGAATTGTAGTACGGGAGATCGGGGCAAGTTTGATACAAGGGTGGATTTACACATTTCCTGTAGTTTACTTACCGTTGGTCGAAGCGTGCCAGCATCGAATCAGGAGAAACCTTACAACCGCCATGTACATTCAAGACAGTCTGGAATCAGTCGGGTGTAAGGACAGTGAAATAGACAACTTTTTCTGATTTTTCTTCTGGTAAGTAAATTTTTACATTAATGTATGGCAGTTATAGAACCATTAGATCATCATAACTCATTATTTCTTATCCCGTTAGACTGTGCTTTTGTGGTTATTTTAAATTATTGAATTGTTAACCTTATGAACAAAACTTAAAGTCTGAGTTGTAACAAAATATGGCATGGGACAAGTTTACAAAGGAAACATGGGGTAGATTTACACGCTGTTTGAGACCATATTAATAGTCAAAACTTTGAGAACAGTGTGTACAATACACAGTGTTAAGAGGTGGGCACATGATCACTGTACTACAACAGGTAATTCATTATACAGGGTGTCAAAAAAGTCTGGTAACAAGGCAGATATCTCAATGCTGCCAGGTAGGCGAGATCTGATGAGTATGGTTTATAGGCAATGGGGGGGGGGATTCATTGTCATACTCAAATTTGATTTTGACCCCCAAATTTAAGGTCATCCATTTGGTAACTCGAAAACTATTAAAGATAGAGAAAAAGTTCCGATTGCTACCCTGTAGAGCAACACCACATTAGTCTAAAACACAATTTTTAATCACACCCTTCCCCTTAAAAGATTTTGAGAAAATGGGCGAGAAAGAGTCACTCTAGGTCAGGTTGGGCTGGCCAGGTTGGCTGAGGTGTGCTTCACTGCAGTTCAAATCCCAATCCTCTGGTTGCAGATATTCTGGAGCATCCACTCACGTTTAGAAGTTTCCTCAGGCATCGCAGGCCTCGACACGTCCTGGATATCAATTTCGACGACATCCAAAAGGCCATCCTTCCCGAATACTGGATCTCACAGCTCCTCGTGCCCCTCGTCAATCAACAATCAACTCTATCGTCCTTATAGGAAAGGACCCCATCTTATCCTCTGGATGACTTAACTAGGTTTCATCTGGCTTCTTGCCTAGTTCAGTGTACTTCCCCTGGTTACTTCCTGGATGAGTATGACAGTGAAGGTGTTGCTTTCGGACCGCTCGTTTCGTTTTCCCTGCGCTGTTCGATTGTCGATTCACAGTTCATCAGAATAGCTTGACTACTCTGATCGAATCTTTCCTGTATGTTGAAAAAGGCAGCTTGGCTGCCGAAATGTGCATCCATCGGATTAAATATTTTATGTGGAACAGTGGTTTCTTCTCTTTTCTTCTGACGTCGGTCCACAGTATCTGGCTCCATTTATTAAATGGATGACCTTATATTTGGGGGTCAGAGTCAAATTTCAGTGCGACAATGAATTCCCCATCCCCCCTATCAGTATCCGGACAATTGCCACCCGGACAACCACCACCCGGACAACTGCCACCCAGACACCTAGGACAATCGCCACCGAGGATAATAGCCACCTAGAACAATTGCCACCCAAAATGCTCCAGACAAGAGCTCTAATTTAATTAGAATGTTTTACTTTAGATTTTGAACGAAGTTTTAAACTGAAAACTTGAAATTTCATATTACAATACAAAATATGAAAAATAAAATTCTTTCTCGAAAGGGTAATAGAGAGATTTAGTGATGAAAATGTTGAGGTAAATATAAATAAAGAAAATCTTAATAAAGAAAATAAAATCTTCGGGGGGGGGGAGGTCACAAAATGTGCTTATTTTGTGCTGAATTCTTCATTAAACTCCATTCCTCGTTTTCAATTACATAAAATTGTTATCCGGGTGATAGTTGTCCTAGAACCTCCCCCCCTATCACCTACAGACCACACTCATCAGATCTCGCCTATCCGGCTGCTTTGAGATATCTGCCATGTTACCAGACTTTTTGGACACCCTCTATTTGGTTTGTATAAAGTGCAAGAGAGAATTTGAAACCGTTGAGGACTCATCCTGAATAATTTGCATCCTGTAAATTTGTATTATGTAATATTTATATTTATATTCTGTCGTGACTTATTTGTAAATGTGTGTATCCTGACTGATTTAAACTTACTGAATTAATCGAAGTAATAAATATTGCAAATTGCTTGAATTTTATTTCCAACTAGCAGAGACACCCGGCGTTGCCCGAGATAATTACAGTTGTAGGTTAAACAGAACAACCTCATGAAGTTAAATAATAAATTTGTTTTGAGTAATTCTACAATTTCCTTTTATAGACGAAGCAGTTGTTCAGTTGTTTCTGATGCCCGAATAACTTTTTGTCATCTCTGCCCAATATTCATTCATTTCTTCGCTGGCATTTCGGTAGATATGAATTATTGTTATAATCCTTCGAAAGATTATTATAGGACGTAACACCATATGGTTGTTGGTTTGAAGAGTTGAGTTCATGTATGCTTTGTTATCGGTTATGTCGCCAACTGTAGCTCGAACGAAAGGATTGCCTCCTCTGTCATCTTTCAATCTTTCTCAATAGTCTACTAACTATTCATTATCTCCAGTTACGGATCATTATTAAATATTTCCAAGAAAACGTTAACTTCTAAGAAAATCCCGAACAACAGGGATTCTACGTATTGTTACAAAGTCAATTTTGTTTTATAATTCTCAGCGGTGGGATGTAACCATCATTCTTAATGAACTTACTTATATTGCACACTTTGCCCGGGCTTTACTTACCCTCTTGTTGTTCTGTCTCAGATTAAAATGGTATCCATCTTCACCCTCAGGGAGCATTACTGGATACTTTAGACCAGGGCCGTCAAACTCGTACATAAAATGCTCGCGGACAAAGCTCAGGGCAAAGCCGAGGAGATAGTCCAAAACTCAGGAGGGTAGTGGGTATAGTTTTCCTATGTAGTGCTGCCAGACTTTAGGGGGCGATTGCATTAAATGAGGCATTATTTCTTTTGTTACTGATACTTGTTTGTTTTTCGTCTCGCATAACATGGCGCACATTCCCAAAAAGCATAAAATCACTGAACCAGTATTTAAACCGCAGTGGGAGATTATGGGTATTTTTTTCATTGTTCACAGATCGGATTCGAAATGCTTAATATGTAATCATGTCTTATCGGGGGAAAAATATAATTCTACCTGACATCGAGGAAATTTTCACATTAAAACGAAGGAAATAAAATGGTAAGCTGCCTCGCTTTTTTTTTCTTTTTTTTTTAACAATGTCGAATTGATAATTAGCAACTCGACTTTAAGGAATTGATCAACACAATGTGCAATAGGGGGGTAAGGAAGATTACCCGCGTGCCCGCGGACAGAAATCTTGGACAGCCCTGCTTTAGACCTATCTTTTAAAATTTCCCTTGCCCTTGACGTAGAAGCTCTTATACCCTCCTGCCCTAGCGGAGCTTCCGTTGTTCAGATGTTTCCAATGCCCGGGTAACTTTTTATCTTTCTGTTGCAAATTTCACTGATCAATACTCGTTCTTTCTCTTACTTTTGCCAAACACACAAATTTTCGCCAGTCGTCTGGACGTTTATAGGGAGCTCAAGGGAGACCCATTGTGATTCCTTATCCTCCTCGATAAACACTGCCTTATCTATGTCCTGTCATTGCATAATCATATTTGTGCTCGTTGTTAATAATTCGTTACCCCCTCCCTAAAAGATGTTAATATGGTTAATGTGTTCGTTTGTAGTGCAACACCAGTTAATGTGTTAACAAACTTTCAACCCCCCTTTCCCCCTCTTAGGGGTTGAATTTCGAAAAACCCCTTCTTAGTGCTCACTTACATTTTGTAAAGAACCTCTGTACAAAATTTCAAGTTTCTAGGCCTTATGGTTTGGGCTGTGCGTTGATAAATTTCAGTCAGTCAGTTTCTTTTTTTATATATATAGATAAACTTATACCGGATGTCCGAAAAGTTACTGTGCAATGGAAATGGTGGAGTTAAATTTGAAGTTATACTTAGGGCAGTGCAGGTTTATTGCATGAATGTTCTCGTATGTCTGTCCTTGGAACGAACCCCACAGATAAAAATCCATCTGAAGCTAACCACCGTCCGGTGAGATAATAAAACTTTACAGGAAATTTGCAGTTTCACTCCACCATTTCCACTGCACAGTAACTTTTCAGACAACCTGTATTTCATTATGTTAAATGGTGTGAGATTACCTCAAAAAATATTTTTGATTTGAAAATAATATAAATTTAAGGTAAATTAAAGACACCACACTTTAGCTTAAAGTTTAACTAATGGATATGAAAAGTATGTAAATCTGCTTCGGTCTCCCCTATAGCACTCTAATGGTGGTAAATAAGGCAACTTTTACGTAATGAAAGTAAGATTCTTGCGTACACACGCACTCCATTGCTGGAAGCATCAGCAAAGCGCTTTTTTGGAATCTTCCAGAGTTCAGTCATCCCATTCGAACTGCATGTCCCCCACAGTTGCGAACTCCTCCCCTTGAGTTCATTCTCAGAATGAGGAACACCCAAAAGTCACTCGGATCGAGAACCGGAGAGTATAGTTAAACCTTAAGGTCTAGAGTCCTGATCAATTAACATAAAAAAAAGGGAAGTAACAAACTAAATTTAAAAAAGCTTAAAAAAGTTAATTCTCAGGTATAACTCAATATCATACTACAGCCGTTCAAGAATTAACATCCGTACTCCGCTTTTTATCATTAATCGATCATTTCACTCAAGGCTCTAGATCTTATGATTTGACAGGAACTTTTCAGTGGTTGAGTGATGACAGGAACTTTTTTTTCTCGGCGAGGAATTGCTGTGTGGCTAAGTACATTATCATGATACAGAAACCATTCTCTTTGCCAATTGTCGCGCAGCCTCCTCCGCCCTGCATTATGTAAAACTTGTTTATAGAAATGACCATTACAATCTGTCCTAGATGGTGCGAATTTATAATGCAAAAAGCCGTTGATACGTGTAGATATGTTAAGTGTTCCACCACAATATTTCATGTACTATTCTATCTCGTATTCTCCGTCAACAGGAGAATTCTGGGAACTTTTTGATTACCCTTCTTATTAAAGATACTACTGGAAAATAGAGGAATGTATGGAATTGATAATTTTGAGTGGCTTGAAAACTGATCATGTCGACAGGTAGCGACCCATGTCTTTTAGGATAATGACAAAACTTATTTTATATTGATCTATGTATTCAGGCTTTATAGTCATTCTCTGATAAAAACCAATAAAAGGTAAAATACACCCACCCTTGTAAGAAACTGTTGACAAAACGTTGTGAGGCAAATTGCAGAATTAAAGAAGTGTTTGAAATGGAAATGGCTTCTCTTTTTGGCCTAACGAATCCCAAATGAACACCAATAGGACTCTTCTCACTTGCTACTCCAAAATCTAACGAAAGTAAGAGGAGGGAAGAGCTGTCATATCTTGAATGGGAACAATAACAGATAAAAATAAATTAATACGTATTATTAAATTTATCGTGTAGGTTTTAATTTTACTGTTCAGAAACGCCTGATGTTCACTGCTCTTTCGTAGTTCAACTTGATGCTTTGCACTCTGAAGCGACTCTTGCAAAAAATCATCAGCAACTACAAACAAATTGTCTGTAAAGGAAACAAAAAAGAACAATAAAAAATATTATTTAAAGACCAACATAGTCTTTAATTGTATTATATCACAATTATAACCAATAAAGTATTTATGAAAACAAAATTAAAACACAATAAAGGAATACACTTTTTCTGACAACGAGTAAATGATAAATCTACATTTAAAAACACGACATAAGCACGTCCATAAGTCAAGCTTGTTCTCAGAGAACAATACAATGGTGATTCAAATGAAATCCTTAAAATGCAATAAAAACTCAATTGGCCTGTTATTTGTACGTCTTGTAACTCGATTGTTAATTTTCATATGAAAGACGACCGACACGTATAAGTACGATGTAAAAAATTCATATTAAAGGCTCCCTTACTTACAGCATGCGCCAAAGAGGAACAGCGTTTTATCATTTGATTTTTGAATAAATAATAGGTGAACACCTCGAAATTCACCGACAATTATAAACACCATGTGCTGATGTCACGTGGATTTTAGCAGAGTTAGCGTGACAAAAAGAAAAGAACGACAAAGTTTTTATAATAAAAATAAATCTTTATTTGAACTTAGAATAAAGATTAAAGTTAATGGAAAAAAAATTATAGGACTTGCACAGTGGAAAGTCTCTACGCACTGGGAATTGAAGTAGGATATAAAGTCTAAGTTTTAAATTAATGATTTAAAAGACAAGTCCGGTGGATAATGTCCAAATAGATTGAGAAGACGATTAGGGAAAAGACGACGAAGAACGTGGAATAATTCCCCCTGTACCACTTAGGCAATAGGCATGAATTGTAAAGGGAAATATGCACACGGCCTCGTCGTTTTCCAAGAGTTCACTAGCGTCGGGGTGAAAGACTGTTCGAAATTGACTTAGCACCGTGGCTTGTATAACAGAGTAAAATATTGTAATATTACTTACTCTGTCAAAACGTAGTCTGCAAAAACTGTCTATACGGATCGTCAGCCTCTCGTCTCGTGAAGGAGCTTGACGACGATGCGTTTTCCCGCTTCTCCCCTCTTGGTTCCGTCCGTCGTTTTCCTCTTGCTCATTCACGGGCGGGGGAGGTCTGTCGGAACTCGCGAAGTTCTCCGTAGCTTGGGAAGACGAGCTTAACAGCTGGATAAACTGTTCAATGGCTCTTTCCAGCCTCTCTTGACATTCGTCGGCCTCTCTGTCACACTCGTCGGCTGCCGCTCGCGGCCGTTCCTCGTTGGCGTGTTGCTCGCCGACCGTCTTCAGTACCGTAGCCTCGTCCTCCCCGCTATCAGCTAACGGTCTCCTGGCCTCCGCTTGTCGCATGAAATCGTAGGAGACGCCTCTCGTATCTCCTCCTTGTCGTCGGCGACGCCGTTCCCTGTCTCCGCCACTATTTCGGACTTTACGTTCGTTTCCTTGCTTGCTCTCGCTCCATCTTGGCTTCCCCCTCTTCAATCGCTCTCTGTCACGTATTTCCTTCGGGATGACGAGTTGGACGTCAGCTCGCATGTTCACGTCACCTCTCCTCTCTCTTCGAAGATCGCTTTCCTTGGCGAAATCCACGTGACAGCTGATGCATGTATATCATTGCAACTATAGCTTGGGACAGGATAACCTTGCAATGAAGGAACAAGTACAGTGTGAGATCTTTGTATCAGTGCGCGGAGTAATTAAGGAAGATGAGAGTAGGTAATAAGAAAAATTTGCCTTAGAACAATTGCTTGCTATATAGAATTATTTGGATATTGTTCACGCAGTCTTATTAAACATTTACACCTAATTGCTTCATTCGACTTGTTGAAGGCGTACGACTTGAATAGCGACGGTGTGGCAGCCATGATAAGAAATAGTTACGAAAAGTGGAAACGCACGCATTATAAAATAAAAAATATGAAAATACTTGGCAAGTGATATGTTAAGTTTTTAATACGAGTATATGAAGAGTAAATAAATAAGTAAAAATTGTAATCGGGTATATTTATTATATAATTTTATTTTTAAAAAATGCTAGGGACACGTTCTTCCAGAAAATCGACATGAATGATACCCTTAATGTCCCAGAGTACAGCCACCATCACTTTCGTTGCCGACGGTGTCATCTTGAATTTATTGGGTTGTGGTGTGGCAGTGTGTCTTAAATAATAAAGATCTACATAATTACAAAAAAGCCTAACTATGAACAAATTGAATAAATTGAATGAAGGGTACACAAAATGCAAATACACAAACACCGTGCTCGTAAACATAAATTTATAAAGAGGAAGAAAGAAATAACTACTTATATTTCAGCCGCGCATGAACACAGCCTTATCCTTGCCCGTAATTCATTCTTCATTGCAAGATGTGAGAGCGGACTAGAAGTTCTGAAATGAAGTGGGTTCAGTTAACAGGTTTGCAGAGATCACGACAGACACACTGAATAGCGACTCCAAAGCTTATGAGTAAGTCAACGTGAGAGCAAATCATTGCAAGCACGCCCAGCCATTGAATTAGAATCATCTAAGTATATTATTGCACAGTATATATTCATTCCGTGTGCAACACAAGCCTTCTGAGAAGCCATCGATAACAGTTCTGCATTTTTGTTTTCGATTAGATGTTGCGATAAACATTGCGGATTCTTCTTCCACGAATTACATACTTTAGAGATCTCGCCTTTCGAAATACCGGCCAGCTCTGATGTCTTAGTATCGTGGCCCCTTCTAGCCGGGCTCCAACAATAGAATCTTTTTCGAATTCAGACAAATCTTTCGTTTTTCTCATTCTCACAACAACCACTATCGACACTACCTGCCGATATGTGTAGACACTCCGTGTGCAATCATGTGACTCAAGTAATTATGCATGATCTCTACTTATGGCGCTTGGTATTTACATTTACATATTTTACGACAAATTTCTAATTCATTGGCCAGGCAGTATAGAAGTACGTGAAATAACTACACTTCAGGGTATGAATCATGGATCAGCACACCATATCTGTCCATATTGTCCTGCAGTTTCACAAAATGTCTAAAAGCATTGCAGAACTGAAGGAACGAAATGGGACGCCTGTCGAGAATTTTTACAGCGCTTTAAAGAAGAAGGTCGGTTCCCCAGATCTCGACCGCTAAGATAATCACATATTTATATCGTTTAAAGAAGCGACGGGACACAAGATCTGGAGAGAAGATCTCTGTTTCACATCGACGAAAGGTGCAGCAGGTAATGGACGAATGGCCGCGCAATCAGCTATAATAAAATTCCTGAAAATATTCATGCACTCGTAAAGCGCCGGAACTCCTTTATTGAACGCAATGGGGACTACATATAAAAACGATTTCATTGTTATCTTGTTTGTTCAGTACCTTACAAGTTAGAAAATATTTAAGGTTCTCATTTGAATCACTCTCGTGTTTAATAACTACGAGGGTTGGGGCATAAGTCATGGCAACTATTTTTTTTTCTCAGAGCTAAGGGATGGTATCATAAAATGTCATATGTCTCAAGGAAGCTGTGACTGGTAGTATGTTTCCACAACATTAGATGGCTCCGTGAGTTCCTGATGTTGCGAAGAGAGCAATGTTAAATCAGTTCTCCTGGATGTAACCCGAGTTGAACAACGCTCGTATATCAAAACAGCCGTTCTCTATTTTGATTTCTGTTACTTATTCTGGAAAATGAAATCTGTAATCATGTTCCGGAATAAATTTTCCAGAAGCATGAAACGTATGAAACATTACAGGCTTCATGATTCCAGAACATGAAAGCTGTAATGTTGTCAACTACCTTAATAAACATGAGAACCAACGTGTTGGCGTGTTGTTAAATGTCCGCACATTTCGTCCATTTCTTGTTCTTTCATCTGTATATTTCACATTTTCCACCCATACTTGAATTCTCATAAAAAAAAAATAGTTGCCATGACTTATGCCCCAACCGTCGTATTATACTAGAAACATTTTATTATAGTAATTATCTTTATGGTTACATATTGCAAAAAGGATTTTGTAATATTTTAATACAGAATACACTGATAAAAGCTATTAAAAGCCCCACACTAAAATGATTATACTAGATGCTAACCTGATTTCCATTTTTGAAGATCTACAGACTTTATCATGTCACTGCTGCATTTCATGAATGAATTTCTATAAAATAAAAATATAACTCATCTACATTTTCCATATTTCTTAACATTAGTCATGCTTTATCTCGTCTATAAAATATTTTTTGTTAACCGAAGGAAAGTTAATCATGATATCTGATAATGGAAGTTAGTAAGGTCTGTATATATATAACGTTACACAGATCTTGGAGGTTAGTAGCGGCTATAGGCTTTCATTAGGATGCAGCACAATGATTTGTATTGCGGTTTAGGTGGACCACTCAGTTAAAAACCGCGACTAGGATCGAGAATCAGATGATTGGTATTTTTAATAAGCGTTGTAACTTCCGCACGTATAGATACATATATATACGAGAGAAGGCCTGCGCACAGAATCGTCATACATTATTACAACACACTAAAACGGCTATTGTTAATCGTATTTCTACCAATAATATGCCCTAAATTTGGCCGCTTAATGATGATGTAACAAAGTATACAGTTTCTATGCGCAGGCCTTCTCTCTAGAAGGTGTTGGCTTTACGCGAGTAACAATGCATGTGAATACAAGCCCAGTCATTGTTTAAGCAATTTCAGACAGGTCACGTTTGTGCGTGCAATGGTTTAGCAGATGCTCGTTTCTTCAGTTGAAGGTGTAGCGTGTGCACGCAACTGTGGATAATGGATCAAAGAGGAACACTGCCATAATCGTGCAACAGTTTCTGGCCAACAAAGTGGTCGTATCCATAGCTCATCCACCTTATTCACCAGACTTGGCACCGGCAGACGTTTTCTTGTTCCCACGCCTGAAACGGATTGTGTGGGACACAGATTTGCGGACATTCCAGACTTCCACGTGAACTTAAAGCCATCCCTAAGGAGCTTCCAGGACTTACACACCCGATCCCAAAAGTGTATTGCCTTCCAGGGTGATTATTTCGAAGGACAATAAAGTAAATGTGACTCTTATCTGTTTTGCATTTTGTTGTGTGAACTCATTCACCGACCTTAATTGTCAGAGGTTGTATATATATATTTTTTTTGCACTGAACAACCCTCTTGATACATTAAATGAAGCTTTTTTATTTCTATCAGTCTTTAGCGTCTGATTTTCTACTTTGTAATAAGTAAATATGAAAATAAAACGCTTCGTAAATATGCATAAGATTATGCTTATTATTAGAATGTTTGAAAATATTGAAATTCTTGAATTTTAAATTACACCCAAAGCCGAGTTTACGTCATGCGATTTTCATTGTTACTTTAAAGCTGTTAAGTCTGAATACGTTTTTACCTATTGAGGAATTGGACTCCTTTGGACCCATTTTTCATTTGATAGACAATCGATATAAATCTGATTTTCATAGATAATTTGTGAGAATTGCTTTCATTTATCAAATAGACTCAGCAAATTTTAACGCTAAACAACATAGCATTCATCGCTGACAGACTTTCGACTGGGAAGAATCTCTAACATCGAACAAGCGCTACTTTTTATGAAAAATAACAAATTAGTGTTGCACTAACAGACTTGCAAGCATTAACAAAATATGCAAATCGAAAATTTATTACGAGAACAGTAAATTATGTAATTTTTTGCTTCATTGGTAAAAAAGCAAGTTTGATAAAATAAAGTTACCCCTTTCGACCACCCCCTCCCCTCAGCGGTTGAAATTTACCACGAAGGAACTGTATGTAATTTCGTTTGTTTTTTTGTTAAAACCTTGTATGAAGCCCGATATTTTATCTAAACCTTTCCTAGGTCTCAACCCGAAAAAATGTTGAAAAAGACTGCCTACTCTTAGAGCAACCTTTCTCTGAAAAGAAAAGTAAAGACCCCCCCCCCCCCCCCCCGCTTAGAGGAATCCGGCTACGCCATTGTGCTAACTGGTATGAGGAATCCGTATGTTTCTATCGTGGGCTGGCTTATCTGGCTTTCGGCTGAAAATGATATCGGTATTCATCCCTAGCAATAACTTTGAGCAAAAACTGTGGATATTCGTCATATCATAAACGCTCCGGGAGGAATGTTTGCAGAACGTATATGATATACGAGAAAGAAGTTCGTTAGAGGTTATGGAGAGCGGGTATTAGGGAGGTTTGGGGAGTTATTTGAGGCGCAAATTATCGAGCATGATAAGTGTTTCTTATCTGTGTTTTCTAATCATTACTCATGATGTCACGGTTGGATATTTCTTATTTGTTCGTAGGCTTAGCTCCACACTATGTTCCCCAGACTATGTACGTTCTGCAATTACGCCTCCGGGAGATACCGTATTGATATATATTGAAGCTTCTGCTCTTCTCCGGAGGGCACAATATCGCCATTTCTCCGATTTTTTTTTTTTTTTTTGATTTATGTCCTGTTGTGGACCATTTTCAATGGAGAGCTGCTCATCTTTAAGACATTTCTTTACAGCGGTATATACCAGCGGTTATCAACCTTTTCACAGCCGCGTACCACTAAAACAAACCTTTTCATAACCGTGTACACTAAAACAACTAACAAAACAATACCAACAATCTCCTGCTGGTGTATACCACTTTTCACCACAATCGGGATTTTGCGATAAATTTCAAAGAAGAATTAATCATCTGCATCTTTTAACCTTCTTGCAGCCTTCTGGGTCATTCAACGTCTAACATACGAGACATGTGTTTCCTAAATAAGTTTCCTAATGTTGCCACTTTTACAGTGACATTATTATGATCACCAACCTAGTAGCCAGAATGCGCTTCTTTGGCAGCATATACCGCTGCCTATAGAAGAAATTCGGTAAAGTACTGGAAGGTTTTTACAAACATCTGCGATCGAGATAACCTCACAGAATTTTCCTTAGATTCAGATCAGGTCACAGTAGCGTATTGAAGTCTTCATCAGTTGTTCAATAGTAGCGCGCCGATTGAACCTGCCAACCGTTTCAGTCGACGTTAACTTCTGAGGTCAATCGCACAAGGGACTTCACAATTAATATGTCAGGTCGTCTCACCTGTTCCATTTGCAAATGCTCACTATAATACCTCAAGGATGTTCCACGCCTGCTTTGGGAAAGTCGGATCATAATAATGTTACTGGACGTTATAAACCTCCGAGTATGTTTTATAATGCATAACATAGACTACAGCCGTTCATTTTAATATTTATAAAATTAAACACATAAATTGATTTTAACTGATGGTTAAGTTATACAGGGTGGCCCAAACTTATTCAGCATAATTATTTAGGAACATTGTATGGTTTAAATGGAACAAAAATGTCCTATAAACATTACATATAAGTTTGGTCACCCTGTATATGTATTCAAAAAAGAATGCGTTTTTGGTAAACTCACAGGAAAGGATCGGCTTCGAGCATCACTTGGAGTTGAATGGTTTTAACATTGTTGGCGTTGTCGCAGATGAGTCGCGCCAAACTTGTCTTTCGGATTTCGGCCAACTGTTCTGAAGGGATACAAGAATTCTTGCCGTTGACACCGATGATGGTGCTTTTGATAAAAGACTTAATGAGCTATTTCTTTGTTTAAAACTTACCTTTGGTGAAAGAGGAAGGTGGAATGTCGTTTTCGTACCAATAGCGATCGCCTGTCCGAATGGAGTGGAACTGACGCCCCAAAAGGCAAGCGAATGTCGGCCCAACGACGCCACCCTGAGACGGATATTCAGCCACACCGCCTGTGAACAGATCGATGTCTTCCACGGTCCTAAATAAAAGAGTGCAATTACTAAAAAGCCCTTCTCGGATAGTTTTATGATTTTCTAATGAGCTTTAGTCCTAAGTCAGTTACTTATAAAGCGTTCTTAATCGGTCGATTGTTTCTGTTGCCATAATGTCGCTGAGCTCTTGGAATGATTTGACGGCAGGGAGCTCGCAGAGTTTACGCCATTTTACGTATCCAGGAATCCCATGGTCCCGTCCTTGCTGAATTATATGGGCTATCTTATCCATTCCTATACCTAAGAGACAATTAATTTCAAATGGAATTTTAAAATGCTGAAAATAATAAATATGACTACTATAATTGATATAAGCATTTCCTTCACCTGAAGCGTTGTTGAAGTAACGATTTGTAATTTCCGAAGACACAAACGAATCGAATCGCTGAATCTTTTGGTTGAAAAGTCCGATCAAATAGTGATCAAACTGTTTAGCATCATACAGATCTTGTGGAGAATAATATACTGAACTTAATGGCTGACTACGAAGGAACTTGTTGTCGTTGTTGAAAAGTTCGTATCTTCCTGGAAGAAGTGAGTAGATGAAATGGAGTACGGCGGTGGCGATACCGTTGGCGACGCCGGCGTTAACGTTAATGTTGTAGCCGTTATAGGGGCCGTGAGGCTCAAGGTTCAAGCCGTACTTGATAATGTTGGATTGGCCAAGAAGTATGGGAAGAAATTCATTATAATGAATATGTTGCATCTGTATGAGGAGTAAAGAATTTATATATAGAAATGAACTTTTAACTAATGGATCTTAAACTCACATACTATAAATGAATGATGATAAAGTGTGAGTAATATCATCATGCAATAAATGAATTAGTTTATGAAAATATTAATTTTGGAGTAAACATTTGATTTTAAGAAAATTTATTGTTTTATTTGTTTATATTATTCAGTAATTTTGTCTGCTGTTTATTTGAGGGGGGGGGGGGGGTCGTTATCGTGTAAGTAAAAGGGCTGATATTATTTAAATTGAGCTTATTTAACTTGACTTCTCTGTCTGTCTGAATGTCTGTCCGGGTCAAATATTGCAATCAACCAATTTCCCGACAAGCTAGAGAGCTGAAACTGATTACATATACGCAATGCATGTTAAAGAAAACCATTTTCAAATCGTTTCACTGGAACGTGTTTTAGGGCGCAAATTCATTTCACTCGTCTCTCCACAAGTCGGCAACAGATTGTTATACGAATTGCTTAACTGTTAGACCAAATTGTTATCGCCGGCTTGAAGAGATATTATAATAAAACATAATAAAAGTGTTGTTTGAAAAAATCCTTTTTTCCTCTTAATATTTATTTTATATCTATTCTCCACCAAACAGGAAAGAATGAGAGAAAATGTAATCTACAGGGTCGAATCACTGAATTATGACCGCCACGTAGGTTTATGTAAATACGGTTGTGCCCATTCACAGGGGGGAGCGGATAAACCTGCTTGTTGGAAGACATATAAAGTCGGTTTCAGAGGAACAGTTCATACAGCAACAGTCGCCGTCATGGGTAAAGCAGACCTTCAGAAAGATATGATCATCGGGTACCGTGCAAAAGGCGGCAGCATTTCGGAAACCGCAGCTTTCGTGAACTGTTCGCGTAGTGCCGTAGTGAAGGTGTACAATGAATGGAAGAATGGATAAGATGTACATTCCATGAGTGCCAGCTGTAGGAGACTACGGGTCGTTAATGAACGGGGTGAGCAGCGCTTGCGACGACTGGTTAAGAGTGATCGACACGTTAACGTCGATACATTGACAGCCCAAAAGTTTTCATCGACGATAAGTAGATCGGTTCAAGAACTGATCACGGAAATGCTTCGTTCACAGCCGAAAGAGTAGTAGTATGAGCAAAGAATGCACTAACTACTGATGGTAGCCTTATATCAAATGGAAATTATTTTTGATTGCAGTTCCTACTCTTAGAGAAAATGTACATGTATATGTCTGTTTTATTCCATCATCCCTTATGATAACTATCACCGGGCTACTGCAAGCGTCTGTCATTTAAACAGATTTGGAATCTGCACGAAAAATTTCATTAGACAACTACTGCTTTAAAGAAATCAGTGTTACGGATTAATGTGGATACATGTCTCGTCATTAGGTTAATTTTTTTATTTATTATCAACGAATATTTCATTACATCACCTCAGCTGCAACAATGTGCCTTGCTTCTTGAAAAAGCGTTTCGTCATTCCAGTGTGGATTGACTGTTTGCAATTTGGACGCAATTCGGTTGTGTTCACGAAACCATAAAGTCTGCATTAGAGTGAGACCGATGTTTTCATTAACCCGAATGTCTCCTATCGATGAAAAGATCAAGAAATTTTAAGTCACCATTTGGAAAAGTCATTTGTACAATTTATGTTATGCGAATATCACCTGATTTAAAACAACGTTGGTTGTTGACGATTTTACAGTCGTAGACGTTATCGTCTGCTGGCAGCAGCCCTTTCCCACTTGATGACCATTGACTTTGTAGAAGACCTAGAAACAATGCAAATAAAAAAATAGTTTTTAAACTTAATTCTCGAATCAAATGGTAGTAGAATATGAAAGGAGTAGATTATATCTATTTAATCCTCAGGAGGAAAATGTTCTCCTTTTTAAATCCTTACCATGTTGCAGTGTGCGAAGATCAAGTGCCTCCTCTCTGGAGGAGCCATATATAACAGAAGCATCCAGAAAAGATGTCACTTGATTGACTTGCTCACGAGGACCTATTAACGACAGGAGAAATAATAGTTTTATTTTAAGGCGTGCAGTGAATTTACTGCCTAAATTACTGAAGGATTGGGATGTAAAATGAGTTTAGTTATGTAAGGACGCAAGATATGCAAATCATCTAAATTTAATTGGAGATACTTGATAGAGAAATCCACGTGTATAACGTCTGCAAGTAAAAAGAGCGTCCAGTTCCTTCAAATTTCTATTCAGGAATTAAAGTTTCATTAGCCTTATCAAGACTCATTTCCAGCGTCATTACCTCATCTATGTTATTGTTGCAAGTGAGTCCACTAACTGCTGCTGAAGATATGTGGGATAATGTCATTGTCGAGAAATTAATTTCATTTTTGTCGTCCTCTCCATGGCACTAACTTGACTCAGTGCAGAACAGATGAAATTAAAAGCGCACTCAATGCGGGCACCTGCATATGTCCGTAAACCCTTAGCGAATAGATGAAATTAAAAGCGCCCAGTCGGTTGAAATCCACCGAAATTATTGAAATAATCCAAACGTAGCATTTTCCTTAGTAATTTCCAGATGGAGGCTCTTCCATGAGTACTACTTGACCTGATGGTAGAGCTTAAGTGCCTCAATGATACTGGATAGGGCCACCAATGTTTTAGCTGAGATGTCAAATTTAAAGTATCCAGTCGGTTGTGGGCCCACCCAGGAAACTGGTGCTCGCAAAAGAGGCTTCCTAAGCCCCCAATGTGATCAATACATCCACATGAATGTTTGCCGTGCGCGGTGACCCTTATTCGGGGGAAAAGGGTGGTTACGGGATAGCTATTCCGGAACAAAATACCACTTTGGTCCCTGCTTCTCTGAAAGACGGGATCCTGAAACTCGCCCGTTCAGACTAAATGGGCTGGTCGGGCTTCCTTGGAGATACCGCTTTAGGGTTAGCCATGCCTATATCACTCCCATATTCTTGGTGCCAATGTGCATGCCCTTGTTTGACTCGGTAGTGGATGGGGAGCGAGGGAGGGGGGTAAAGTTTATTGATTTATTGAAAATAAATAAATAAACAGCACATTAAATGAAGAGGAAAAAGTGAAGAAAAGAATGTTGAAAAGTGAGGATCCGAGATTACTATTATTGAGTAGTGTATAATTTAAAATCGATTGGTTAGAAGTGATACAGCACGATCATAGGTGGATCGTTCGGGAAGGGAAAGATCTAAGAGCAGTTTGCTGATGGGAGACTTTTTCGCCATTTATAGTCGATAGAAAAATTAAAAAGCTCATGGGCGAAGCGAAATCCATAAGTCATCTCTAGAAGTTGTTGAGGGTAGAATGTATGGAAGTCTACCCTCATGGCAGTCTCTTAATAGAGATTGTTTCAAATAAACAGGCTCAATATTTATTTCGATAAAAACTTTTTGACTGTGCAAAGGTGAATGTATTTGCACATCCTGCTCTGAATTTTTGTAGAGGTATTCAATACTGGGGACTTTCAAGACCTTACTGATGAAATGCTCCTGCAGGAATTGAAGACCAGGAAGTTAGAGAAATTTAACGAATTCTATCTAACCAAATTCTCGCTTCCCAGCGCTATGCGGTATGTGTGGCCAAGAAAGACATGGAATAGAGAAATTTGACACTGCACGAGGGTGTAGTAGCTGTAAGAGAGAACAGGACCCTATTTCGAAAGATTGCTCAATTTTTAAGACAGAGAAAGAGGTACAGACAATTAAAGCGAAAAATACAAGGTGTGTCTATTACGAGGACTGGATCTTACACAACAAAACGAGCAATAAGATTCAAATTTACGGTTAACAAGCTTCAAAATAATCACCTCCTGCAGCTATACACTTTTGTGCACGCCTGTACAAGTTCTTGAAACACGTGTTATAGTCCTGTGGAGATATGCGCCAAAGTTCAGCCGTTACGTTCGAAATCAACGTCCTTTCAGGACGGACTTGTGTTTGGGAACAGGAAAAAGTCAGGAGGGGGACAAAGGAGGATGGCTCACCTCTGCGATATAATATTTGGTCGTAGAGCAAAGACTCAATGAAAAAACTTTACATTGAGTCTTTGCTCCATCATGAATCTGGAACAACAGTTGATACAGAGCACCTGCCTTTTGTGTGTCAGGACACGAACCGCTTACGCAATCAATGCAATTTTTCTCCCTGCGCAGGTGGATGGTTGTGCAATAACATACGGGTAGTGACGCGTTTCTACACGTTTGCATTTGCTCGCTGCAGGCACAGTCTGTAATTTAATAGAAACACCTTATAAGTGTTCCTACTTTGGGGCGAAACGATTGCTCTACCCCGATCGTAACGGGTCTGGTCGTTCCTATGCCCGGATATTGAAGAAAAAATAGTCAAGTCTGTAGCCATGATAACAGTTTTTATACCATCAGAAGAAGATGAAAATGTGCAGAAGCCGAAAGATCCAGAAATGTCCCTCATCCAAAAAGGAAGTTTTTCACTAAACGTCTGAGTAAGCAAAAGAATGTGCAACTGGATTCGTAATTTTTTGATAAAATATTTGATTAGATTGTCTTTCATTTGCTATCTAGGAGGCCACTATCCTTTATTTCGTTACTGAATTGCAGGTTTCTAAAATATGTCAAGGAATTAAAAATAACCCTGTTTTTGTAATTTTCTTTCAATTCGTGATTTTAATCACTGATAAATTTGCTATTCCACCACGTTAATTCTCCCAAACACTTTTTTTTCCAAAAGAGACAAACTCTAATACCACAAATTAAAATTAATACCTGAACATGTAATTTAAAAATGACCATGTTTAAATATGTTTTTACCTAGCGTGCATCCAGTTCGGGGGCTCATACATGATCGGATGTAGTCCAAACAGGAGATGCCTCTGGACGAATAGAAAGAGTCATTGGCACTGACGGCTATGGCAGCACATTCTGGATGAACTTCGTTCTGCTGGATATCGCAGCATCGAAGCCTCTGGCCGCGGTAGCCGACCGCTTGGGAAGTGTGGTGAATGTCGTGTGATATCAACTGGCCCCAGGCGGCTAAAATGGCAGTGACATGGGAGTGAGGCGCATCGATGTCTGGATGAATGGACGTGCTCACGTGCCGAGGGTTGGGAAGCGTCGAACCTTCTCGTCTCGTGCGCAAGGAACTTACACCTTAAAACAGAGGAAGATTATGTAATTCGAAATGTTTAGAAGACATATAAAAATGTTAATGTATACAGATAAAAATTCATCACTTACCATCCCCGTAGTCGGACGGCAAAAAGCGTATATAGCGAGTGTTGGCATTTCCCCAGCGAGGATTTTGGACATTGTTGCAATAGCCACTGTAGGCCCGATACTTTCTTGGTTGGCACGGGAAATCCACTTCCAGAGGACAGGAGTCGCCCAGCAGTGTTCCTCGAACTTGCAGCGTCGGCAAGGCTAAGTTGATTTGCTCCTTATCCAAGTGAAGCCTGTTACGAATTGGAATCATGTAAGTATTAAATTATCTTGAAAAATGCAATTTAAATGTCAAAGAATACTGAAGATGGTAATGTGGTTCCCCATTTTGTTTTCCTGTAATAAAAAAAGTCATAAGCTATCCTAAAACCAGGGACTAAAGCGGAAAGAATGTGGTATTTTGTTGGCATGAAACACTGTTTTATGAAAAAAAATAAATGATCAAAACTTTTGAAAAATAATATCTTTTTTTGTTTTGTTCAGATGAGATCAAATGTAGTTATTATGGCATCTCGGAGCCATATTAGTTGTACGATTTCTAATCAACATTTTTAACCAAGGCCGTGGTCTCCGTAGTAGAAAAGCAGTTATACGAGAGCCCGGAAGTGTTGATTGGTATGGCCATGTGATACGGATGTCGCAAACTGGTCTTCCTGGGATGTTGCTGTTTTCCAAGCTAGTGGCCGTATTTCGAACAACAACAGGAGGTCGAATTAAAAGTAAAGAAATAGGATTGACAAACAACAATCGTAGAGTCTAAGGAAAAAAGCTAACGTGAGTACCATCAATTATCAGTTATAGTCTACTACAGGGTGATTCAGTCAATTTCTGACCATTTCAATACTATGATTTATTGACCCATTAATGTTTACAAACTTAGCATTTCAGTATGATATTTTAGGCAGTTCGAAGTTTTTTTTCGCGTGGAAAAGTCCTGATGATATGCTCAATGTGGCCACCAAGAACGTTTTGAACTGCTCGCAGCCGAATGGTGAAGTTGTTCATAACTCTATCCAGGATTTCTGCATCCACAAGGGTGCAGCAGTCGACGATGCTTTGTCGCAGCTTGTCTACGGTTCTTGGTGCTGTAGTAAACACACTGTCTTTAAGGAACCCCCAGAGATAAAAATCACATGGGTTTAGATCAGAACTCGTAGGGGGTCAAAGAAAGCCACCCCCGAATCCATCTGGAAACCTGTTTGAAATGACACGATTTCCGAATTTCTGATTGAGAAAGTCTAGCACTTCATTAGTGGTGTGAGGCCTAGCCCCATCCTGTTGAAACCATTGATGTCGAAGCGGTATACGCCTCCTTCGCAGCTCGGGGATGAAGAAGGTTTCCAACATGTTAAAGTAAGCCTGTGACGTTACGTTGCCCTCAAAAAAGAACGGAACAATAATGCCTCTTTTGGAAATCGTGCACCAAGCCATAACCTTTCGTGGATGAAGAGGTAACTTATGGATCTCATGAGGGTGCTGGGAACCCCAAAAACGAACGTTGTGTTTATTAACGTCACCTGACAGATGGAAGAAGGCCTTATCTGACACCCACAGGTTGTCCACAATGTCCTGATTGGCTTCCATTTCTGCTCCAAACTGCATCGCAAATTGTTGTCGCTTCTGTCTTCCAGTGTCTGTTAACTCCTGATAAACATGGATCTTATACGGGAACAGGTGTAAATCCTTTCTCAAAATTCGCCACGTCGTGGTATACGACAGCCCTTCTTCAATGGATAGGCGGCGAACAGATTTTTCGGTAGGAGAATCGACCATCCTTGTGCGAACATTTTCGACAACTTCGGCCGTTCGAACACGAGCTTCGCTCCCGCCTTTTTTCTTGCCTTTAACACATCCAGTGGTACGAAATTGCTTGACAAAATCCATGATTGCTTGCCTGCCTTGTGCGTCTCGACACTTATACTCCTTCCGGAACTTTCTTTGCACGGTTGCAGGTGAATTTGTCTCGAAATACCATTCGACAACCTTGCATTTCTGCTCTGTTGATAAAGCGGGCGCCATTTTTCAACAATACGATTTTCATGCAGCGCCGTTGCAACAATACAAACTTCAACTATTTAGAAATTCGATGTGATGCTCATATTCTTTCAATTTTTTATCCCTAATGCACGTCATTCGAGTGAAATGGTCAGAAATTGACTGAATCACCCTGTATATATTTCAACCAGTCTCTTTTGCACATTTCTATAAAAATTAAAGCAAAAAAATATTCGACAGTAAAAACTTTCATTACTATAGTGCGTTGATAGTACTGCTTTGCCGAGAGAAGAGTCAATAGGAGGCGATATCTATACTTTAAATTTTGCAACTAGATATTGCTTCTTAGATGGCATTAAAAGTTGATTTATTGGGCTAGGTGGCAATTTACCAGCAGGGGGCACGATGCCACCTTCTCCTCTATCTATTGTAAAGCGAAATGGACTACTAAGAGCGAGTAGTCCATAATTCATCTTGCTCACATTCCCCTTTCGGTCGCATTACTCAAATATTCAATTGGATTGAGATCCAATAATTATGTAATTATGTAATTATGTCAATTCAGCAAGTTAAAGTCTCCCTATACGCTTCAAACTGTAGGGTGATCATTTTATCACGCAACCTGAAATCGGTCATGTGTTTAATGCCAGGTGTTCAAAATGAAAAGGAGATATCGATAACAAATAACAGCAAATGTAACATACTTCTTTGCATGCAATGTAAGCCATCTCTTGGCATGTCAAACACCTCAGCCATTTGCACCAGACAATGTAATCCATATAATAAATTACTGTTTTAGCTAACGAACTCAGTTTTTTTTTAATTTAGTTTCCGTCTTGTAAAACTATTGGTGTGAAATTTTAATTATTGGTATAAAATTTTGGTACGCTTTTGTATGTCCATTATAAAATATTTTTAATCCTATCTGGTTTGCAGTTATTGTTAATGTTATACACTGTGATTTCTTGATTTGTGGTGTGTGGTTGATAAGTGTTTAATTACTGGGTTGATTTTTGTTGTTAGTTACCTGTCTTTTCGTATTTATAGATTCTTAATTTTTATTTTTGGTCTTACGATTTGTTTTTATATCTTTTGTGTGTGTACTGTGTAGAGGGTGAGGCATTTATCTTAACACAACTGAATATCTCGGAAACTAAGCATTATACGAAAAAATGCCTAAAATCAATAGTGAATTATTTCGCGGGGGAAATTCATTAGTTAAAAAATTACCCTCCCCCTTGTGAGGGGGGCTAGGGGGAGTGGGTAACTTTGAAATCTTAAATAGGAACCCCTACTTTTAATGGTATATTCAGATTGTACACAATATTCGAGAAATGTTTTATTCTTGGTATTTTTTCAATTTATCCAACCGTTTAGGAGATAGAGGCCCTAAAATTGTGGAACTTTTAAAGTTTTGAATCCAATTTTATCGATGAAGACAAAGACATAGAGAGTGGATCTTACAGATATTCCTATTCTACTTTTTAAAGGTTTTAAGAATCCAAAGTCATAATTTCAAAAATCCAATATTTTTCAATACACACGCATAGACTCCGTCTCCATATGACTGCTGCCCCCAAAAGTTTACTTGTGCGCTATAAAATATTGGATTTTTGAAATTCTGACTTCGGATTCTTAAAGACCATCAAAAAATAGAAAAGAAATGTCTGCAGACCCACTCTCTATCTCTTTGTCTTCATCGATAAAATTGGGTTCGAAAACTTTAAAAGTTCCACATTTTCAGGGCCTATATCACCTAAACGATTGTATCAATTGAAAAAATACCAAGAATAAAATATTTCTCGAATATTGTGTACAATCTGAATATATCATTAAAAATAGGGGTTCCTATTTAAGATTTCAAAGTTACCCCTCCCCCTCGCCTCTGAGGGGGGGGTTAAATTTTGAACTAATGAATTCCCCCCACGAAATAATTCACTTTTGATTTTGGACATTTTTTCGTTCAATGCCTAGTTTCCGAGATATTCAGTTGTCTCAAGATAAATGCCTCTCCCTGTATATACCAGCTGAAGTACCCGGCGTCGCTCGGAGAAAAATATAGTTTTTTTCATATTTATGTATATACCGAGTCCGCCAAAAAAAACATACACACTTCAGCAAAAGAAAAACCTATATAAAAGTTGTAACACTAAATTCATACAGGCATCAAGCAATGAATATAAGTTCTCTTTGACTTCTACAATTACGACAGGTGTTCATAGTGATATCATAAGCGTTGAGATATTTTTGAATACGGCGAACAGTTGCTCCTATCCATTTCTAGCAAATTCTTATCAGTAATCTTCTATGTCTAGGTGGCATATGTGGTCTTCATTCAACGCATGTAATAATATTGGGGTGTAAGCTTTCGATTTTGCTGCTACGGAAAAAATTATAGATGAAAGTGTGTAATATTTTTTGGCGGACTCTGTAGAAAATAAAAGATCCATTGTATTCCCGCGCGAAAGATTTGCTTCATTGTTGATGCTGCTTCACGGAACAATCGCAAAAGTCTTCATTAACAAAGCAAACGTCACAATTTGTTAACGCTGCAAAACTCCCATTCAGCTCCAGGTAAACTAAATTTTAAAAAGAAACTACAATGGAAAGGAAGAAAGAAAAATTAAAATCCTTTCTTTGCGAGCACCTAGAAGCCAAGAGAAATATACTTGCCATATTTCAAGTTTGTTGGCTTCATAGTGCTGGAAATTTCGTGATGAATGAATTAATGAGTGAGTAAGTGTATACATTTTTCGCTCTTTCCTTTATATAGATATATAAATCTTCTTTACAGAGCGTAAATGACCGCCTTAAAACTCCAACCACCCCCAAATGTGTTCTATAGCTTAGAATGTCGGTTTGCAAGATAAAATAATAAACCTGTATCTGTGAGCATTATGACATTGAGCACTATCCTGCTGGCGTAAATATAAACATAACTGGGTTACTTGGTCTTAGATGACATTTAAATATCTTTGGTCGTTCAGGCGTGTTCCACACGATTCCATAAAAACATGCCCAAACCGTGAAATTGCCACCATATGATCGTGATGTTTTTTCCATATCCATACTACAACTTTTGCATGTTGTAGTTGAAAACGTGATTCGTCGAATCACATTACCCTTTTTCAGTCATGAACTGTCGAATTGGTGTGCTCTTATGAAAAATAGAGATGCCTTTCTTCTTGTTTGCTGCACACAGGAAAGGCTTCCGAAAAACTTTCTGCATCCGTATTCAATTAGTTTAATATTCGGCAAATTATACATTGAGAAGCCTTCGAAGTTGTACCCGATGAAGGTTGGCTATAATTTGATGCACTGTTGTCTTTCTTTTGCGCTGAACAAGTCTGACAATAATCCGCCCAACTCGAGCATCCCGTAACCGTCATGAAACCCGATTCTTTATCTCGTGATGCATTCTCTGTCAATTTTAACAACAACTGCTCTGTTCATAGTCGCAGCCGCTTCGAGCATCCACGACCACGTTTAAAGTCTGTCAAGTCACGTTCTCACCCACTTCTTCGCAAGCAATGCACTTCATTAGTCTCTGCAAAAATCCAGTAAACCTTTTTATAGCAATTTCACCATCTAATGTTAAAGTTATAATTATTTTTCATAAAATATTCCTAGTAATTTGGCCAGTGAGTGAATGAATATAAAGTTCAAATGAGTGATGCTTTCCTTATTCATGCCACTTTTCCTCAGACACCGTATTGAGTTCTTATTTTCATGGCTTAAATGAGAACCTTAATCAATAGACTTAATGAGTTAAAGTCCGTTTTTTTAACGTGCATATATCACATGTTATAAACTTGATTTTAACTTGAACTAATTTTATTCACACCTATTATCGGCCAGCATTTGTACTGTAATGCATTGAAATGCAGCTACAAATTCCGTTTCTTAAGAGTTTGGTGCGGCGTTATATATAACAAAGAGTTGGAACATTTACTTAGAATTGCTTCAGAGTAAATGCAGTTACAACAGTAATTGCTGTTTTTGGTATATCAACCAAAGAGATCATCATCCACAAAAAAAATCTTTAACAATGTAATACTCCTTCCTGCCAGTATCATTCAAGCGTCTCCTCTACATCAAGTTATTGCCCAAAGAGAGAATCTATCATCATTTAAACATGAGATGAAAGATTCTATAATGCAACCGAATTTTAATACAGCATTAAATGTGTGTAAAAAGCTTCAGCATTTTGTTGGAGATCAGGTTGAGCAAAAAATGTCATTATGAGCATACGTCGTACTCTAATTAGATACAGAATTACAACAGACCAAAATTTTGAAAGTATT